>VZTX01006372.1:0-42176 GCA_013400915.1 Pardalotus punctatus | reverse complement strand
CCCTGAGCTTCCTGCTTAGTTGAAATACTTTAAAATGCTTCCTGAGAGTTTGAAATTTCATCTCAAAAGTAGCCAACCCACACTATTCAAAAACCCAAGGAAGGGACGTGTGACCTTGGAATTTTTTGGTGACTATTTTATATCTCCTTTTTAAAATGTTGTAAATTTTATAGCTATAAATTAAACTATATATTGAACACAAATATAAATTTACTAACTATGGAAATAGTACTAAAAACCTGAAATAAAAACGAATTCACATTAAAAAACAAAACACACCAGGCAAACAAATGTGTGTGAGAGGAGGGAGCTGTACATTGATATCATTCAGAGAGTGCTGAAAAACAAATAAAATCTAAGCTCTCTATATTTCAATGCCTCAACATTGTTTGTGCTGTTAATGCTCTGTGATTTACATTGGCACATGCATTGTGAGCGTGGAAAAATAAAAATAAATTCATTTTAGAAATTAGAAGGGCGTTAAAGCTGACTTTTCTCTCTGTAGTTCCAATTCCCTCACTTCTCTTTGTACAAGCACAACCTTAATGCGACACAAGTTCTTGTCTGGAGTGGGACTTTATTTGGGATACTCCTTTCCTCTTCAGGATTTCTCACTTGTCCCCCAATTTATAGACTTGTTTTCTGCAACAGGGATCTTGATGAGTTTTTTTTTCCTCATTTCTTCACTTGATGACCATATAATTATCTGCCTGTTTGGTTAAATTCCTGAATCTGGGATCAAATAAATTCCTTGCATATAAATGAGCATATCAAGTACAAGGAACATATCAATTCCAAATCAGTGATTTGTCTTTTTGCATTACAGGGTACTTTCTCCAAAGGCATCACTTTACATTAAGCACTTCACCAAGTGCAAGACTGAGCTTGCAGTTCTGGGGTTGCTAAAATGTCCTGTCCAAACAGCAGGATTTGCTGAAACAATCCTTGTGGAGGACGAGTGTGGTTGCCTAAGGAAATGCAATGTAAACTTCTGTATTTACAGGTTATCAGCAAGTCCTGATTATGGTTTGCTCTTTATTGTAAAAAAGGGTTGATACATTTCCTTTATGCTTCTGTTTTCTCTTAGATTTTCCCCCTTTTTCCTTCTTTTTTTCTTTTTAATTTTTCTCCACTTTCTTTTTCCTTTAAGCTTCCTGCAACTTCAACATTGTCACTCATAGTACTGGCTAAATGCCTCCAGAAAGTATTCATATTTTCATAATAAACATATTTTAAATCTATAAGAGTCTTCTCAACCAGCGATCTCATTTTATATCAGGGAGGGAGAGATAATTTCCCATTTACAAAATAAATGCTCCACTTTTTTCTCTATTCCTTCAAAGCAGATTTTCCATAGTAGTGTTGGTGTAGTAGCACAATATTTTAGGTAGGAATTTTCTTCCAAGTCCATAACACAGACCACTAAATCTCGTGGTGGGGCAGAGCTGAGGGAGCAAACAATGCCGGGCTGACAATGCCCAAAAGCAGAACCACTTTTCTGCCAAAAAACCATCCGCAGCTGCCTCCTCATTTCCTGGGGAAGTCAAGGTGTTCCCCTGGACCTACTTCCCAGCTCTGTGATTATGCAAGCATTGCGGTGCTGCTCTGTAATATATGCAGATCAATTCAGCCTCGTTAGCATCGCCGCGGCCTCGTTCCCGCAGTCTGGTGCCAGCCTCATCCGCGAGGTCGGCGGCTCCGGGCAGCTCCGTGTGCCAGCAGCCACAGCTGCTCTCCCTGTGCTTGGCCCCTCCAGCAGGAATCTCCTTCTTGGGGGTCTGCCCGCTGCTCTCGGGGTGCCCACGCCCGCGCCACCCAAATTCCAGCCCCACCAGGACATCCCGACACGGGCCGCTGGCTTTCCTGCGACGCGCTCCTTGCTCCGTCCCAATGCGTTTTCTCACTGGTATTGACGCCTTTCTTGATGACTTTTTCCTATTCTTTTTCTATACCCTTTTATATATTTCTGTGCGCTTTATATTTTTTCTGTACCCTTAGCCCGCATGATTGGAATTTTTGTAGTCTGATATTCTAGCTTAGTTTTAGGGTTCAAAAGACCAAACATCTACAGTAGGAGGCCATATGCTATGAAAAATTCGAGTTATCAACCTTGGTTTCAACCTTGGTTTCAACCCTGTTCCTTCTCTGGAACACATTTTGTAAACTGGGCTCTAGCCTCATTTTGGGGGCGATTCTTTGGAACAGGGGCACATTACTTCATTTATTAAGTTTCTTACTGGGGATTCTAGACAGAGATGCTAATTTGTAAGGTCTATAAAAATTGTTTACACATTATACAGTGTGTGCACCTCGGCCTGTTCCACTTTGCAGAGCTGTGCACCCAGGATCCTATTAAAATACCGAGGTAAAACCCTTTTAACCCTTTAACCGTGTCTGCCTCATCATCCTAAGACAGGCCAAAAGGCAACACTTTCAACTACACCTGATTAATAATCTTCCCCCTACCAGAATTCCCACTTTTCCCATTCTGCCTGGGCTCCAAAATCCAGCCCACAGTAGCCAATGGAATCTCCATCCTGCAACCATCCTGGCTTTTAGCGCTCTGAGCACCAGCTCAGACACACAAAGAGCTACAGGCTGAATATCACAACTTCCAGCACACAAAAAAAGCAGTGTTCAGGCACTGAGATGATACCAAAGCTCAAATTAAACACTTTTATGATGCCAAAATTTTCCCTTGTTTTTTTTGCGTGGCCCAGGTCTTACCTTGCTGTACAGGGAGTTCACACCCATCGTTCTTGCATCTTCAGAAGAATCAGGCAGGAAAATGTGGCCTCTTCTGTCCCTCTGTCTAATCCTCTGAGGTCACAAACCTGGGAAAGGTTTAAAAAAGGTGTTTCTGAAATTTTTGAAGGTTTTTTCTTGCAGGAAGTGACTTATTAAACTAAATCTTTCTTAGCTATCTCCTGCAAAGGTTAAACTGTGACACAGCCAGAAGGAAAATTGAAAGTTCAGTCACTATTAGAGAAATGGCATCAATTGCTCCAAACACTGGTAAATAGAAAAGCACTGAAACCCAGAGCAGAAACATAACACAATAATTAATCACAGGCACAATTCATATGCATCACCTTCAGGTCTTTAAATCAAACTGAACACTATTTTTCTAGGAGGTTATGCTTTAGTTCAACAGAAGGTGATGCGTGATGCAGAAATGGGTGAGACCCACAACCTGATGTTGCAGAAAGTCAGCTGAGAGTTTTGCAAAAGCTGATTGTGCTATTACAGGTATCGTATTCTCTGCATATGGAAATATTTTACTCTTCAAAGCTCTATTGATCTTCACACCCCCAGCAGAAGGGGTGGTTGATACACCTGGAATGTGACATTCTTATTCCTCTGGTAATATTCTGCCAAAAAGATGGGGTTTGACTCAGAACATTCATCTGGATGAGTGATTTCAACTATCAGCTGATCATCATTTTGATGGAGTCAAAATTTTGATGGAATCAAATAATTTTGATGTAATACAAGTAATTTACCTAAAACCCATGGAAAAAAAATATCAATAACTGGTTCATTGCATGTTTAGCTGGCTGAAAATAGAGTCAACATTTACTAGAAATTGTTTCCCTACTGAACAATGACTGAATCTGGTGACACTGGGTCAAACCAGCACAGAACAGAACAAAATCCAACCTGTGAATATTTCAGAATTTATTTTCTGAATATATTTCTGAATTTGACCCTCATATTTTCTTCCCAGCTGCAAGTATTTTGCACACCCACAAATTTGGGGATGATTGCAAACACATTTCTCTACCTCCAGCTAGAGAGCACCTTCCTCAATCTGCTCCATGCTCACTGTGCCCTGGAGTAGCTTTTTTAATGTGGATGTTTCTCATGGCTTGTGTGAAGCAGAGACTTTTCAATTTCAAAGGTGCAAATTTTGTATCAGAAAAAAATACAATTAAAAATACATATCTCGCCTCTCTGCTTCAGTATCAAAACTGTGAAAACTGGAAATTTGGAAAACCGAAACTATTTGTATATTTTAGGGTCAGTAGGAACTTTTACCACACCCTTTCTAACACAAAAAAAATGGTGTAGCCAAATGCATTTTATTCAAGACTAGATTTTCATAAGCAATATACACTTCATAATTTCCCAGGAAAATATTTACTTAAAAACTCACAGGGAAAATATATTTCATGGGGAAAAGGCTGCTGAATTTAAGTAGCATGGCAAAATATCGTGTTTTGACTGGCATTCTACAGTTATTTTTTCATAACTTTTAATAATGTGTTTCACTTCTGGTTTATTCAATAAACAGCTCAATCACTTGATACTGAAATCACTCTCAAAATTTATTTCCTTCTATCAGGCATACGAACCAGTTTGTTATTTATAGGATGAATGTTATTATTGTAGGGTTTTCCATGGATGTTGACTGCCCACTACTGACTGATTGCCTGACCCTGGAAAAACAAGATTACTGTGACTTATTTTAAGAGCCTATACCAAGGAATTAATAGACTTTATCGAGAAAAAGTGAGAAAACAAATTTGAATTAGTGGATTTCACTTGAGAACACATTTCAGCCTATTTGATGGGGTTGGGAGCTGGTTTGCTTTGGTGGTTTTTGGAAGGGGTCAGAAATATTTAAAAAAGACTAAATTTGATTATTTCTTTCTGCCCACGTCTGTGAATGCCCTCTGACAAAGCACCCCTGGGGATCAGTGCCTGACCTGCAGCCCAGGATCTTTCATCACACCCCAATTTTCTCTGTCCAAGGCAGTGACAAACTCTTCTCTTGCTCCTCACTGTCCAGGAGATGCCGGTCAGGATCTCCTTGGTGTAAATCTTCTGCCTCATCAGGAAAAATTCCCTTTCGGAGATCCCTCACTGCAGGATGCACCCAGCTGCCATCAGGAGCTTTCCTTGGAACAGCTCACATCACGTAAGAGCTCCAAACCCTCGTTTCAACTCCAGGAGCCAAAGGCAAAAGAAAAGCAGAATTTTTTAATATTTTTTTCCCCCAGGATAATCAGGACATGTCTCTGACATTGAGAAATTTGCCTGACATTCCAGAGAAATCCAGAAACTGTCATGTTTCCACTTAGAGTAAAAGCTCTGTCTTTGCATAACAACTCTTGTGTTGCAGGGGTTATTTCAGATCCCTATTTTTATTTTTAGGACCTGTAAAGTTACATATGTCATAAGCTATAATCACTCGGAGTGTACTTACAGTAAATTCATGCCAAAGAATGGATGCAATAAGGGAAACTGATCCCACAGAACCAGGGGAAAGAAGGAAGAAATTACAAGAAAATTAAACAACACTGTTAGAGAGAGGAAAATAAATTACAAAAGCCTTGTAGAATTATATTATTATCTTTCCTTCTGGAAATATCTCTTCTCGTGTCTAATCTTTTTCATAATAGTTTTGTACGGGTAGATCTCAATCATTTGTTAACACCCTGGTGCAATCAACTCCTTTTTTCCCCTCTGTTGTTCTGTGCTGAGAACTTTCAGTTCATAGGAAATTTCTTTCACTAGCAGCTAAATTTCAACAGTGCTAAATTTAATCTTATATGAACTGGTTCAGCGTGGGCTACTTCTTCTTGTGTATCTCAAATTTGAACTAGTTTTGTTTTCAAACTTCGCGGGTAAAAAAAAAAAAAGTCAATTTTTTTGCTGTATGAAAGATCACTCATGAAAATATTGCATAAAAGAAATTTTAAGTCTGATCTTTGATAATCTCCCCTCATTTTCTTCCAGCCTGTCTGTCCTCCTTTTATTGCACTCCAACAAATATTTGGTCCTGTAGCTACACCATAATTCTCCCAATTTTTCTACCAATTCCCAAATGGTACCACCCCAAATTATTTATTTTAAATTAATTATTTATTCAAGTTGTAAATATTAGATTTGACCTTAGATGTTTCAGTTCCTGAAAAACACAACTGTTAGACCACAAAGTCCAGACTGCAGGTCGTATATACTGTAAATAAACAAAATAGCTACAAGGAAATGTACTGTTTCTTACTAATTAACATCTGAGCTAATGCAATCAGGGGTTTTTAAAAGGTTACTCAATTCCCAGAGGAAAAGACTGGAATTTCTTCATGCTGACCTCCAAAAGGTACAGAACTGCAGTGAACTTGGTATTAGAAACGCTTCATGTGTCACTTGTAACACTCTTGTGCGTGCGAGTGATGCAGTTTATATTCAGGAAATGTAAAAACACTCCTGATCTCCAGAGCTGAGCCACATTTTAATCCCATCCATGGATAGACACTGCTGGAATGTGTCACCAAAAATGTTTAAAATCGCTGCAGTTCGTCACTGAACTCTGTGACACCGGTTTACTCTGGAATTCTAAATATATACATAAATCTATTACACACAAGGATTTTTAAAATTATTATTATTATTTTAGTTCTGTTCTGCATATCACTATTACAGAAGCAGACTGCAACCAATGACGTTGCAACTGCAGAGGGAGAATTCCAGATAAAGATCTGGAATCTTTCCCTTTTCACTGAGAAAAGGATGAAGCCTCGTTCCATCAGTGCTATTGCTGTAGCAGGTCTTTACAATATACCGACTCATAAAATGAATTTTTGGTGTTAGAGAACAGGTAATTTTTTATAAAATGAAAAAAATTGACATTTTCTGCTTTGGAAAATGACAATTTCTGCCACTGATGGAAATCTTCCAATCTTTCCCCATGCAAACAGGAAAAACATCCTGGAAGGAAAAAAAAATTATTCCCATTTGGGCAAGTTTGTCTTGTTAGTTCCAATTGCAGAGAGAAGCACGATGCCTAATCTTTGTCTATGCATGAGCATCATAAACTGCCTGAGGGACAGGCAGAAAGGGACAGAAAAAACAACAGCTACAGCCATTTTCACATCAGAACACAGCTGGAAGGAGAGATAATAATGATACCCTCCTTATGCATAACATTCCCATGTTTGGAGCACTCGGGAAAGATTTTATTCTTCTCTGGAGAGTGAGTGCCCACAAATCAAGCTGCAGAGTACATCGAGAAGAGGCTGTCTGCTCTTCCCCATGAACTGTGGACCTCTCCTCTGGAGGGGAACAGTGTGGGAAAAGAAAGAGGAAGCATGCAGAACAAGAGGAAATCAGGATTTGGGTCCTGATGATGAGGGCACCAAATGTGAGGGAGGTACAAGGGTCCCTTTCTCTACTGCTCTGTTGTTTGTGATTTCTCTCTGCTGACTGAGCAGTGAATTGGCTGAATCCTGCTCTGGAGGCGCATCCTTGGTGCTCTGACATGAGACACACCCGGTGTCCCAAACCCAACAGGGCCGTGTTCGTCTCTTTGCCTTGCAGGACATCCAAAGGGCTTTATCAATAACACAGATCTATCCCATTCCTTACTAAAATTAAATTTTCATTAAAAGTATACCCAGTCTGTCAATGCTAACAGTTAGTTTTTAAAATAGAAACCAAGAAATTTCAAGATGAAACTATAAAAATATTGTTGTTTTCACCTGGGCAGCTCCCGTGAACCTAAGCAGAAAGTGCTAAATCCCTACCCAGATTCAGCACTTTGGGATTTTGGAGCCAGGAAGGTAACAGAAATCCTATTCATCCCCGATGAATCCACCCCAGTGATCCCCCAATTCCAGCAGCTCCACTCCCACCACGTTCCCAGAACCCAGGGGAGGAGCACAGGGCGTTCACACCCACCCGGGGCTAACAGAGGATTTGATTTCTCGAAATGTAAGTTCACCCCGAAGTTCTTGCAGGGGAGGTGACCTTGTTGAAGGGCACTGACAAGAGAAATACTGAGGCCCTCACAAAATTGGGTTTTCTAGGCAGGATGGGAACTCCCTCAATCAGCGATTACACACCTCGGAGAACCGGTCCCACTTCAATCTCCCAGTGGATATCCTTGTGGCACAATTTTCCTTTTTTTCCCAACAACTACAACATTCTTCATTAATCATTTGGATGTATTTAACATCAACACCAAGATGACTCTCTCGACCCAAACAGAAACCATTTATGCCCGTGCATAGAACTCCCTGGATTTCCCCGGTTCATTATTTAATTATTCGTTGTGTTTCCTCTCATGCAGCTGCTGTTGGTTTTCAGAGCAAAGCTGGTCACTGCATTTTGCATTGAGTAAACACAAGCTGATCTGCTGGTTCAAAATGCTGGAGATTTATTAAAAAATAAATAAATAAATAAATAAAAAACCCTACCAAGTTTAACTTCATTTTTTTTAATAAAACCCAGTTTCTTCTGATCTTCATACGATAATAAACTTTCCTAATATTTTCCATTGAAGATTAATACACTTCTCTAGAAAGTTATATCTAATTTATGTGACTTTAAGGGTCATGCTTTAATAACAATGATGAAACACGATTATTACTTCCTAATGCTGAAATTACAGTTTTTACATTGTAAATTTTTCCTGCTATGCGCCCTGTGGCACTAACATTTTTATCACTCCATGTGTTTCTAGTTTTAAAACCTTTACCCCTGCTGTTTGAAAAATATTTCTCATTTTCGTCCCCTATGGAGTACAGAAATCCCTAAAGGCAAACCATTAGTGATCTTTCTGCCTTTTCCCAAACACTTATTATGATCACCAGTGTTGCTTCCACTGCCTCATTGGCTTTTGGTAAAGTATGCAAATGAGATGTTCAAAATACACACTTTTTGCAACTGTGCAAGTTCATACTGATTTATAAAATGGGAAGGCTATTAAAGTGACTGAAAATGTCAGCAAGATTTATGCATGGGTGACAAATTGTATTGGAAATGCTCATTTTTAACGTGCTGGCCTGGGTTCCTTCTCTTTTTTAAAAAGTATTGGATGTGATACACTTGCTTTAAGGCCATTTGCCCCTCCCATCTCCCCATTTGTTTTAAATGTACTCTGACATTGGCTTTTTGACCAGGAAAATAAACAAAACTCTTCACATTGATTGTTTTGATCATGGAAACAGAAATCGCTTCTCTTCCTACTTGTGTTTATCCATGAAAATATTTTGGAAAGCACTTTCACCTTTCCTTTGGGATGAAATGCTCATGGCCCAGACAGTTCCTTCCTGGAAAAAAATACCATATCCAAATACCATGAAAACCATTTTAAAAAATCAACACGTGCCATCTATAAATGGAACAGTGGCTCAATTTGCCAAACATGGAATTATAAGAGCAGACATGGAATTATAAGAAAACCAGCAAAGAACCCCTATGCTATAATTGTATGATAAAAAAATGCTGTAAATCAATGAAAACACTGCAGTGAATTTCACAATAGCAAGGAAATGATGGAGGAATTTATGAGGGCTCATTTCAATTTTGGCACTGAAGGCAAAAGGAACCTTGCCACGGATGTTAAAGAGAAAAGGTTTAGGCCCATAATCACACATCACATTATCAAATGTGTACAGTCAGAAACGGAGTAAAGAAAGAAAATCAACCAACTATTGAATGTCTTGAAGCACTCATGCATAACCTCAGAGGTATAATGAGAAATACTGCCCTGATACCAACATATTTATAACTTCTGTCATCACCAACGCTATTGTGTGAGGCTTTAAACAGTTTAAAGCATAGCATGTGCTAACAACACCAGTATTAAGGGAGAGAAGCTGTGCTTTTGTGATTATTTTCTTCTGTTTCTGTGCACTCAGCCTGGTGCAAACCCCACTCCTGCGAAAGCAAAAACCAGGGGCTGGGTTTATGCAGCGGTCCCAGCGCACACGGTTTGAGCCACCCAGCCCCATGCTCAAGGTATTTAAGAGCCTCCTGACAACACACACCACTATTTCAACAGCATTTAGGGGCACATAAATGCAAACAGAGCTTTTAATGGCCTGCTCCTCACTTGGTTTTGTTTTTAAAGCTGTACAGGAGTGAACATACCCAGAGTTCAGAGCTGTGATCGTTTGGGTACCCACAGCAAATACAGATGCAGTCTCCCTCTTCCCAAACTCAAAATGCTTTAAAAGTTATTATACAATCCTTTGTATTGAAAAATTCAATACTGAGAACTTAATTCTACTTTTTATATTCAGATCAGTCAGTACCAGTACCATTATTGCTCTGATTTTCCTAATTAGTTCATTAAGTTGCATAATAATTGGTTTACTGCCACCCACTTTTTATGATGCTAGAAGTGTGAAAATAAAATTGATTTAAGGCCTTATTCTGATCTATTATGCTTATTCACTCCCATATCCTGGTGCTTGCTGCAGGTTTTTTTCCCCTTCATCTCTCAAAGTCTGCATATTTTTCCCTGGTTTCACTTAAAATGCAGCCCATATTCCAGTTTTATATAGGTGGGTTTCAAATGCGCATTTGACAAGTATAAACAAATAACCAAAGCATTGCCAATGGAAAACATCTGTCTCTCACCTTAGGAGGTCAAGATAAAACTCAGTGTGTGACATGCAGCGTATGAATTTGAATTTATTTCCATTGTGCTAATGACATATATCAATGCCTTGACAGAAGTAGCTGGCATATTTTATTAATGGGGTTCTGTCCTAAAAGTGACACTGGAATTTCCAGACAAAACATGACAGGGATAAAAAGATGGCAACTCTTTGTCACTACCTTGAGTAGCGGCACAATTTGTGAAACCCAGTCCTCCCACTACACAGCTACCTAGTTGTAAAAAAGTCCGTTCCATGCTGATGTCTGGTGCTAGGGAGAGAAAGAATTCAGGTTTGGATTTGGGAAAGAATGAAATGATCCAAGATTTCAGCAGCACTGGATTTGTAGGGATGTCTGGAAGAACACTCATTTCTTTCTGGCCCATGATAAAGCCACAGGGTCCTTGTCCTGGGTAGTCATGGCCAGAGCAGGGCAGACCCACGACAGCAAAGGAAATGGATAAAACAGGCAGGAAGTCATGGCCATCAGTGCTGGAATGGAATGGGACAGAAGAGGCAAAGCAGAGGGCTCAACAGGTGAAATAACTTGCTCTTCCATAATTTCTGTTGCTTTCCCAAAAATAGAAGTGGAACAAGGAATGCTTCATCTCCTCATCCATAGAATCCCAAAGTGGTTTTTGTTGGAAAGGATTTTAAAGCTCTTCTCATCCCACCCCTGCCATGGCAGGGACACCTTCCACTGTCCCAGGGTGCTCCAAACCCTGTCCAACCTGGCCTGGAACACTTCCAAAGGTGAGGCAGCCACAGCTTCTCTGGGAATCTGTGCCAGGGCCTCCCCACCCTCACATTACAAAATCCACTGAGTGAAGAATGCACCAAAAAAAAATAAAAAAGAAAAGAAAAAAAGGAAGCAGAAAGAAAGAAAAAGTTATGAGAAGAAAGCTTCCAAAAATCCTCCTGCCATCTCCACCTGAGGACCTGAGGAAAGACCTCGTGAGTTCCACACCTTGCAGCTCCCAGTGGCCCAATCCATCAGCCCAGCCCCAAGCTGTAGTGGTAGGATGAATAAAACAAAATTGGAAAACGGCTACCAGAGGTTTTCATGAGTTTTTGCTGCTCTTGGCCTGCTTTTTTATTTTTGGCTGTTGACTTTGCAGCTTTTGGAAGTGAAATTATTCAGCCACTACGTGAATCTGATTTTCCCTCCAACAGCAGCAAGGAGCTGACCCCCGTGCACGCGTTTCAAAAGTTAAAAGTTTATTGAGATTGCAAACAGTTTAAATGTTATTGGGGATGCAATATGGTGCATTATATCCCCGTGCTGACCAGATGGCTGCCTTAAACAAACGCCATCCGTTGTGCCACCAACGCTTCCAAATGAAGCTCCACCGGTTTGGAGGTGGCCGAGCCCTTCCCGTCATCCCTGCCAGAAATGCCATTTTCATCCCAGGTTCCAGTACACAATCACTGCATTAATTGCTCTGGAGCATCGAGTCCCAAAACTTTTCTGCCAATTGACTGCTGTCCACCCAGCCTCAAAATTTCTCTCAGGCAACAAAACACACATTTCATCAGGAATTTTGTCAAAAGCACTTGTGAAGAGAGAGTTGGCTCATTCTGACAGGAGCCAGTTCTTAAAGCATCTCAGTGAGGGTGACTTCAGACTACACTTGAGGAGATTTAACGGCTTTTCGTTGAAAGATGTTTAGTTTATTAGGAACAAATTCTTCCCTGGGAGGGTGGGGAGGCCCTGGCACAGATTCCCAGAGCAGCTGTGGCTGCCCCTGGATCCCTGGAAATGTCCAAGGCCAGGCTGGATGGGACTTGGAGCACCCTGGGACAGTGGGAGGTGTCCCTGCCATGGCTGGGGTGGCACTGGATGGGCTTTAGGGTCCCTTCAACCCAAACCATTCCGTGAGCCAACGAACCTCTGTCAATCCCATTTATGACACTCATGACAAACCCGAAGCACAATTTTAAAGAGATTCATCTGCTGGCCCTGTGCTGCAGAAGAAATTCTGGAACTTCTCTCTTTGCTGAGGGACATTCATCTTACTGTACACATAGTACCATTTTCCAAAAAAAGGGTATGGAACCAAGGACCAGTTCTCACCATCCAATATCCCCCTTACATTACTCCCTTTTCCCTGTTCTCCCAGAATATGACCTCCTTTGATGAATGTTTTTTCTTGATGTAAATATTTTCAAGCACTGTCATAAAAAATTCATTATGAAGGAGATTGAGATGTTTCGGGTAGTTTTGCTAAAAAGAGATGATTCGCAATTTTTTTTTTCAACTGTACACTTGAAGGAAACTGATATGAAGTTAGTGTTATAATAAAAATGTAAATAAAATTCATTATAGTTTATAGATTTCCTGATACCATCTTTATTGACTCAATATTACTGAAATACTTAAAAATAAATATAAAAATTATTTTGAGAATACATCAGAACACCTTATTTTATCATCATAAAATAATAATGGAAAATCCCTTCAGGAAAAAAAAAAAAAGCTTGCATTTACAATACATGAATTTTCTCACAAGTTACATAAAATTAAATGTATATAATTAATGTTCCACTGTTTATGAGCAGCATTGCTTTACTCTGGCTGCATACAATGTCTCAATGCCAGGATATAAAATAGACCCACTGGAGCCAATTTCCCTGCAGGATCACAACATTTTTTATGGTTTCTTGTAACCATCTAAATCGCACCACTTGAACAGTGTTTGTCAATGAATCTTTTAGCTTAATTACAAGATGTCGTACGTGCTCTGTGACCTGTGTTTGAGGTCAAGGAACATTTATATCTCACTGGAGCAAATGGAGCTGTTTGCACTGAAACGCGGCATTCCGCGGGTTCCGCGCTGGAGCTGACACACGTCAGGGATCGTTTGGAATTCTCATTACATATTGTAATTTACTCCTGCGGTGTAAGTCAGAGCTGACAAAGTGTGGCTCAGATGTAGGGATTGGGATTTTTTTTGAGAATTTCCTCACATCCCTGGGATCACAGAAAAATTTGGGACGACCCTGCCATGACGCTGTGCCCGAGCAGGGTCAGCTTTGGGGTCTAGCCTGGGTGCTGAGCACTTGATCTACTCATTCCCTGCAAACTTCCAGGGATGGAAATGGCATCTCTGGAAAAACTCCTGCCCCCTTGATTACCCTCATGGAGGAAAAGCCCTTCCTCCAAGGCAGTGTGGAGCTCCACCTTTCCAAGCTGTGCTGGCTGTCCCTCACCCTCCTGCCCCACACCAAGTGCTGAGCAAAGGAAGATGGTCACAGCCCTCATCCTCCTGGCCACATCCCTGCTCCAACAGCCCAGGCTCACGGAGGAGAGGAATTGAAAGATTTGGGGTGGAAGGAACACTAAAATTCATCTCTTCCCACAGGCAGGGACAACTTCCACTGTCCCAGGGTGCTCCAAGCCCTGTCCAACCTGGCCTTGGACATGTCCAGGGATCCAAGGCAGCCACAGCTGCTCTGGAAAACCTGTGCCAGGGCCTCAGCTCCCTCATTATAAAAACTGGGGATGCAGGAAGTTCTGCAAACATGTTGAGAGCACCTACTGAGACCTCCTTGGGTCACTGATACAGATGTTATCACAGAAAAAGGACCTGCAGGTTCTATCAGTTCTCACAGACGTTCCTGGGGTTAGAACTCAACCCACCCGTTACCTGCTGCCCTCTCTGAGCCTGCTCATCCGGCCGGGTTTGGTTTGGTTCCAGCTCCAGTTGAAAACACATCAATTTATTCCCTGTCCATATTCCTTAAATACTGTCCCACATGCTAAACTCAAATAGGATAACAAATTTTAGGAAATTTCAGTGAGAAATTAAACCTTCTGCTTTTGTTTCTTCACAAATAGAATAAGAAGCTTCTGCTGCCTGGATAAATTTAAGGATTTGACTAGGAACGTTATAAACTCCAGTACTCATTTTGTGGGTTACATCATATGGGAAAAGTGCGGTCTCGTGAGCACCAATTAAGCACAAGTTTAGAAACCACAGAGTTGAATCCCAGTTCTATTTTTTAACATGAATTTGTCATATGTGTGGTCAATTGAGAACCTAATCTCTGGCCAGGCTTTGAGGATATCATCATAGAATTATTTAGGTTGGAAAAGCCCTTCAAGACCGTGGATTCCAAGCTGTGCCATTCTGTCACCCGGCCCAGAGCACCGAGTGCCACGTCCAAGTATTCCATGGACACCTCCAGGGATGGGGACTCCAATGTTTAACCTAATTAACACAGACTCTGACTGAGAACAAATTGATATTTCTCGGTACCCTGGCCATGACCTCCACCAACGTCCACTGTCCCGTCACTTCTCCACAACCTCTGATTCCCTGGACCTCACAAAACAAGTCACCAAACAAAAGTCACCACTGCGGGATGGGCAGTGAAGGATCACAATTCTTATTTCCAGAATTATTCCAAATAAGCTCCAAAAGTCAAGAGCAGCACT
Organism: Pardalotus punctatus; assembly: GCA_013400915.1. Lineage (NCBI taxonomy): Eukaryota > Metazoa > Chordata > Aves > Passeriformes > Pardalotidae > Pardalotus > Pardalotus punctatus. Next base: position 27,347 of record VZTX01006372.1, on the reverse strand, counting down.
CTTCCCACCGCTAAAACCTCAGTACAGCTGCACCATTTAACCCAGCCCTGTAATCGGCTCTGGGTACAATTGAAAGAGTCTGACACCAAATCCAGGGGATAAACATTTTGCTTTTCTACAATGGATAAACAGGCATCTTTCTCTGTGCATTCCTCACTGGATCTTCAAGCCTCTGCCAACTTGATTACACAATTCTTAACTAAATATTTGCCAATTGCAGCTGCGGTACTAAGTGGTGCTGCTTGAAAATTCCTTTAGCAGAAAGAAGAAAAACATCATTACAATACTTTTATTTTTAGGGGTTTTTCTTTTAATGAAAGAAGAATCCTTTAAAGTGCGTTAGATAGTGTGTTGTAATGAATAAGAACTTAAAAAATATATATCTACCAATAATTTTATATTTATTGCACTTAATTTAACAAATTATCGCACAAACTACATAGGCAGCAGTTTTGCTGTGAAATTATTATACTTAAATGAACTTTTGACAACGTATTAATTACAAGGACATGACCACATTTATTCTGCTGATCTGGTAATTACATGCATTAAAGAAATATTTATTCAGAAACCATGTAGTGTACTTCAAAACAGGCTTTTATTGCCAGGCTACATTTCCTGTATACAAACTGCCTTCTTGCCATTTATGAGCTTTTTTCAAACTTTTACAGAGGGCAGAAAGGGGAACAGAAATGCTGAGTAAACTCTGGGCTGAAACTTGAAAGGACCAGGATTCTCCATCAAACCTCAGGCTGGATGGAGTGGCTGGGACAGCCCTGTACAGATTCGTCCTGCCTGGGTTTTATTCTGCTGTTTTATGGGAAAAGGAGAAATAGGTTCAATAATTTGCATTCTAGCAGGCACAAATTTGTTTTTGTTCTCTAGATGTGAAATCCTTGCAACACAGCACATCTATCATTTCGATCCTAAAAATACACAACATTTTCCTGGCTAGATATGTGAATATCCCCGACAAAAATGTGTTCTGCCATCACAACATTCCTGAGCACTCACTATGCACAGGTGAAATGGAAAAGCCAAACTGCCCCCCCAGATTTTGGTTTCATTTTGGGGTGCAGCCCTTTGAGTTTCACTCAACATCAAAACCTACGAATGACTAAAATTAAAAAAAAAACAAAGACTGAACACCAAAGGTCTTATCTCCAAAACTGAATCCAATTTTTCTTCTTAGCCAGTGCACATAAGCACTCAAATTTTCAATTATTTTTTATTCACTTTTAAAGCCGTCCAGTTCTGTTGCATTTGACAGCCAGTGCAAAAAATTGAAATATTCTCACTCACATCACAATTTTTCCATTAAGCAACAGAGAATATCTTCACAAAAGGAGAATATTTGTCTAAATAAAACCAACACATTTCTGCCCTTTTCTCTCAGTGGATGCTTCACAGTGCCAGGAAACATTTATGGAGTCCTCTAGAAATCAGCTGGTTTTGACTACGAGCAACAGCCAAAAGTTAGAGCCACCTGAAAGAAACTCTGGATGTTGAAATAATCTAATTTTGCTCTGCAGTTGTTCTTAAATCTTAATATTTAGGCTGGGCTTTGGATTGTTTTTTGCATTCATTGTTTTCATTTTTAGTGAAAACTTTTAATGCAAGGGAGGAAAGGGTAAAATTTAGAATTCTGAACCAACAGCCTTAATTTTCATAACCACCCCAGCCAAAAGAAATAATCATAAAGGAAGGGATGTAACCTATTAAAAGTTGTCTCCCGCTGTGAAAATACAAAAGGAATCACTAAGGGAAAGAGGCACAGTGGTCCAAATATTTTTAAATGTGGGTTTAAGTCCAGGTATAATTCACAGTTTAAATTACTAAATTACTGCATAAGGACTTTTCCTACCCACATGAAAGGATTTACTCAGGAAAATTGGAAATGTCCAAGGAACAACTGGATGTGACAAGGTGGGGTTCAGTCACAGATTGGACTCAATGATCTTGGGGGGTTTTTCCAGCCTCAATGATTTTATGATTCTCTATTTCATGCCACTTTTCCCTAGTTTTTAGATATTCGGAGTGGCTGCCGTGTACCTGGAATGACTGGTCCCTGTGGTGTGGTCAGCCCTTGTCCCTCGTCACTTTGAAAGAACAACTGCCCTGACTGACAAGCTGGACACACATTTTTTTTTTTCTTAAGAGGATCCAAAGTCCAGCAGACCCATGTTCGGTTTAAGGCCAACGACAGCCCCTCGGACAGGAAAACAATGTCACGGTGTGACTTCAGACCTTTCCACTGCTATAACAAACAGCAATTTGGGGTACAGGATAACCACAGCAAGGTGGAAGCTGCTAAAGGTTATGCAAATGAGAGGAATTAGAATTCTATCTCAATGTCATTACATGTGTCTACTTAGATGCCCATTTTCTGCTATGTTTAAGTTAAACAAAACACTAAATGACTGTGTAGTATGACATCTCATTAATATGTTTCTATTCACATCTGTGCCTTTAGTATTAAAAAAATAGGCTGTTCTAGTGATAAGAGATTAAGTCCTTTAATTAGAAACAAATGACAAATCACTGTTAACCCCATGCGATGCTTTCTAAAACTTCCATCAAATATTCCCCTTAAAACATTATTAAGCACAAGTTCAGCAGATCTACTTCCTAGAAAGTGCTATTTAACAAAACCCAGGCAGGATGTTAATACTGAGGCTGAATTACAGGTTGCCAGAGCATTTCCTGCGAGGGGATTGACAGGGGATCATTTTGTTATGGGGCCACCTCCAGCGTGTTGTGACAACCAGTCATTACACCTCTGAGCACAGCACTCAGCTGTGGGTTTCTACTGGATGCAAATAGCTCCAAATGGGTTCAATTTAGAGACAGCAGATAATGTATCATTCACTTCTTTAAGGTAGAAGCTTTTAATTTTCAAGGAAAAAGAAAGAGGAGTACATTTCAGTCTCCGGGAGTAAAGATCTGCTTAACAAAGCCCGCCAGGAAAAAAAAAAATACAAAAAAATAAAAAACCACCGCCAAAAAAAATAAAACAACACAAAAAAAACCCCAACAAAAACAAATGAGAGTAGCAATAACTATTATAAAAATAAAAAGCTTAACTTGCTTTTCCCACTTGTCTTGGAGACCCACAGGCTGCGTTAGCCCAGCATCCCTATTTACTTAGGATGCCACACAACTGCTCATTTCAAATCTGTGCTTTGCAACTGGTGACAAATACCAGGGAGTAAGATTTCCTATTTGCATAGCAACCCTTTCATCTTGAGCAGTCCCAACAGATTTTGCCAAGTACCCACACAGAAGATCAAAATGGAGAGCAATAATTATTGACGACAACTAATTCAGGGTATACGCATGGTAAGAGTTGAAATCTCAGGTTTACCAAAACAACAACAAAATAAAGAGACAGAAAATGTCCAACGTGCTTAAAAATGGCCATTTTTAGGAACCAGAGGAAAACATTTGGTAGTTTAAAACCCAAATATAGCCCCAGATATTGAAAGACTAAACATTTTCGTAAGTGCTGACTGTGTTGGAAACAAAGACAAAATTCCAAGTGTGTAAAAAGCAACAGGTTCACAAAGGTTTTAATGAATGTAATGACCTTCTGTCATCTTATACACAAAACTTAAATACTGTTAAAATTTCTAAAAGTCCACTTCTTTAGGATATTTTATATATACATATATATATATATATATAAAATAACAGTACAAGTTATTTTGTTAAATGCTGATTTTTTTTAATTAAATATGGATACCTACAGAAAGATATGTCAGTGGCAAATAAAAGCCATTTTCCACAACTACCTGTCTATCACAGCCTTTAACCAGCACTCCATACAACTTTAAGGATTTCTGTGTTGTTTAGGTTTGGTTTGAGGGTTTTTCCTTATCCACAACACTGTGATTTAACAAAAATGAAAGTCAACATCTGGCCAAGCCAGACAGAAAGTGTTTGTGCACTAAAAAAAATGGCCCAAGATGCAAATATGGGTGCTCTTCTGTAATCTTACTGTAAATACAGTGCAAAAAGGAGGTACTTGCTAATATATCATATTACATGATGTATTTGGGAGCTGGAAATTTGGTATCGAGTGTATTTTTCTTTGTCTTCAAAGTAAAGGAAGGAATATGCAAATCAAAAGCCAGAGCAAATTAAAGGTACTTTGTAATTGACATTTTAATTATCTTGTTTGGATATTATTCATTTTATTTATTCTCCTAAATGCAAACAATTCTGGACCACTGTATAAATATTATCTCCACTGGAAGCCGTCGGTACCTCTAATAAAAACGTACACTTGCTTGGCTACCAAATCCAATTAAACTTATTCTAAACATACTGTGTTCATTGTAACAATGTATTTCTGAATAACACACAAAAGACTTTGGAAAGAGGGGACAGTTTAAACCAGGCCAGTGAAAAGACGTAATTAGAGCTGTGTGGGCTTGGCAGAACCGTCTCGACAAACAAGCCCGAGGTTACTTTTGCCAAAGCCCTCCAGGCTCTCTGAGGTTTCATTACAGCGAGGAGAGCTTAATTCTGGTAAGTATCAGTATAATAGGATATAATCAAATATAAAATAATCATAATTTAAGAAAGAAAAAAAAAAAGACAAATGGGAAGGAAGAAACCGAACCCTCCTCAATGAGAGAGTTAAAATACAGCCTGAGTATTCACTGGCTGTGTTACAAGCGAGTTCAGCCTGTGCAGGTTTGTTTGGGAAGAAGAAAACCTGAAGATGAATTAGTAGGATTGTCACAAGCAATTCGTTTTCTGGATACTCTTTGTCTGTGCTTGGACTTGGCCCACACACCATCCAGGGAATTTTGTATCTCCTGATCCCCAAACACGCTCCGGACCTGCTCAAGGGGCAGCCGTAGTCACTCAGGGTCGTGTCATCTTCCAGGGGGGTGAGCTGCTCTAAAAAGGAGCACGTAAACAACTCCTCCAGCTTTGATCACCCTTGCTCGAGGGGCCAGAGAATGCTTTTGAAGGGTTTCAAAAGATTTAGAGCTCCAGAGGGAAGCATGGAACTCTCGGTGCCCCGGCACAGCAGACGAGGACCTTCCTGTCCAGGAGCACTCCCACTTATTCCTCAAAGCTGAGCAGCATCCTTGGAAACTGGACTGCTTTTATAAAATCTGACTGCCAGCAATTATCCCTTAAAACGGCCCCAGCCTGGATCCTACACATCTGGCAAAAGGGCACACCTGGACCAACCCTTTTTCTCTCGTTTGGTCCATGCAGCTGCATCAATCTCCTACAAAATCAAGCCCAAGATGCCGTGACTGACCTCCCCTGTCTCCAGCTGTGGGTACACAGCTGTATTGCTCCTTGTCTTGCTCCCACAGGTATCCAGAGCAAAATGGTCCCTGTTTGGGATCAGCCCCGGCACAACCCCACTGCCCTTGGCTCTTTGGGTCAGACTTTTCCCTGCTGGGATGGAAAAGGATCAGCCACGGCTGTACCCTCTGCCTCTAGGAAAAGGAGCATTTCCCAGCATCCAACAGAGTCTAAAAGCAGATTGAAGAGCTGTTAGTCCCCCTCTGCCTTGCCATCATCACCAGGAGCTCTGAAATACTGCACCCAGCCAGCCCTGAACACCCCCACAGGTAAAGCCCCTGACACACCTCCATCCCTTGCAGAAAAATTCTCCATTCCATGAAAGCGAACCTCATTTCTCAGGGAACAGACTTTTCCCACATCAACTGTTAGCCAGAAACAACCAAAATCCTCCAGATCAATCTAAATTAAGCTTAAATTATTAATTTAACCTAACTAAAATTAGGCTTGGAACCCTATATTCTGAACATGAGACAGGAGATGGAAAGGTGGAGCGTTCTCTCCCACCTGATCATTTTGGTGGGTGCTGGGTGAAGTCCATTAAGGGTGCATGGGAAACATCAAACCCCTTCCATTTGGGTGCCTGAATACAGACCTGGTAACCTCAATTTATCTCAGTTATGGCTTAGGCTTCATTTGGAAATGAAAGAGCTAAACCAGTTGTTAAACCACAACCTCGGTAAACTGGTTAAAATAAAAAAAGGGGAAAAAAAAATTAGAATCCTGTGTGATGCTATTGCAGGAATCGGGAAATCAGGAATCCATGTGTTTAGAGCAATCTCCTCATTTCTTCACTCCACATTTCCTCACCAGAGCAAGCAGTGAGCAGCCACTGGTGGGAAGGTGTGAACAGCGCCAGCCCACAGCCCTGACATCCCCCTGACACACTGGATGGAAAATAGATGGGGAAAAAAACACCCAGGGATTTCCATCCTCCCAAAAAACACCAGGAAAGGCAGGTCTGAGGCCATGCCAGCACCAAGTTTTGCCCAAAATGTGATCTTTACACACATTCCTGTGGGGCAGAGGAATTGATTCCAGCCCTTCCGAGCCCCCAGGATATTTTGTCATTAGGGAGGTGTCAGAAGGGCACTGTGTGATCACAGCAATCACTGTGGACAGCCATAACAATAACAGTAGTAATAAGAATATTTCGATATTTTCATCTTCAAAGCACTTTAGAAACATCTGCTAGCAGCTCCCCCCAGCTGCTGTTTAAAGAAGACAATAATTATCACCCTGCTGACACTCAGGGGTGGCAGAGGTTCCTGGGGGGATTAAGGATGCAATTCCAGTCACATCCAGGCCATGTGGCTGCCATTTTCCACATAGGGAAACCAAGGTTCCATGGAAACATGTGGCTCTTCCCAACCTGGCAAGAAAAACCGCAGGAACCAACATTTTGGTGCCCTCACACCTCCCTCATCCTCCATCCCAGTAGGAAACCTTGCATTTGGGAAAGTGTCATAACTGGGGGGAACAGAGGAAAATTCAACAATTTTTTTGTGTGTTTGTTTGGTTTTTGTTTTTTTTTTTAAATTTGAATTATTATTTGCAATAAGCCATGACTCCTTTTCCCATGCAGTCTCACCCAGGAGCCAGGTGGAATTTTGAGAGGCACAAACTACTCCTCCCCACCTCTTTACCTCTCATCCATGAGCACCTTCAGCTCATGGAGAGAAATTTGAAAATCAGTCATGACCTGACTTTGACTGCCTTTTAAATTTTATTACAACAGCTTCATATGACCCTAGACTTCCCTTTAAAATTAATTCATAGTTTAGGGCTTACAAACTGCTTTATTTGCCTATCTAAAAAACAGCCATTTGTTTTTAGGGAAAGCAGTGCCCCTGAAAATCTGAACAATCCTTCCACCTGCAAGGAGGGCAAGGATCACTCCCAAGCATTCTGTGCCAAGGTAAGCCGGACAAATTGCTGTGAGAACACACATTTGCGCATAGAAAGATCGATTTTAGCTCTAAACAGCCTTTTTCTGGACCTGAATCTTAAACCACTTGAATTCAGGTGAAGTACCGCCCTGGAAGCCGAGTCTCCAACAGGTAGATTGCTCCCAACCATCCCCTTCCCCCATCCTGACTTGGCTCCAGCACCTCCCCTCAGACTCAAGTTCTCATCCTGGTATGTAAAATAACTTGACTTTAGAAAAAATAATCATTTAATTAATGTTAATAAATAAAATTGTTCAAATAACTCAGGTTCTGGAGAGGATTTGCTTTTGTAGAAGGCTGGAGTCCAAAGCCACAGCCTGATAAGAACCTGAAATCCCAGGGGGGAAACTCTATTTAACCCCCAGTTCAACTTCTAATGAAAGGAAACATCGAAATGTAGCTATAATTCAAGATATCGTATGGAAGTCTGTTCAAAGTTTTTTCAAAAATATAAATTACAAGAGATTATTGATTTTTAAAAAGCTTACTTCAACAATCAGCTTTCTATCTCATTCTATTTCACTCTCTCTCGTTTATTCATTTCCTTATGTAAAAGAATTTAACCAAAGGAAACTAGCATTTTAATTCAATTTCTCCTATAAAATATATAATTTTATTTTGTCATAATGGCTGCTTTTATTTCCAGAGTCAGATTTTATTTAAATTTCAGTCCATTAGGAACAAAACTTGCCATTTTCTGATAAACAAAATCAGCAGGGAAGCCTCTTCAAACTAGGAATGTATTTTCTATCAACCTTTGTTCTAGCTGGTCTAAATGACAGGTATATTCCACTTTTCCTGCGTTTAGTTTTAAAGATTCTATGGGGAGAAGGGCGAATAAAGAGAGTGACATTTTTAACAACAAAACTAGCAATCAGAAAAGCAGCCCGATGACAGGCATGTGGAAGAAATGGGGGGAAAAATAAAAATAAAAAAAAAATCAAATCTGTCGCTTCGGACCACCAAAGAGGACTAATATGAGTCATTAACAGAAAACCGTTAATTTTCCTCCCTGTGACTGTTGTTTGTAGAAGTGCTCAAACCTTTGAGGTTCAGTCATTTAACTGTTTCTTGGGAGGCTGGAAAAGAGACACCGAGGAATTCTTTAAAATACGGCCAAAAAAACCAAAAAAAGTAGATGCAGAGTTTGCTAAAAAACCTACAGATTATTGCTTAAATCCAAAAATCCCATGGGGAAATGACAGAATTCCCAAGCGAGAACAACACCCTGCCGTGTCATGCTGTGTTTTTGTCACACCTCCATGGCCAAAGCCAGCTTTGTCCCAAAGTGTGGAAATGTAGCTCCCTGGCCTGACACAACTGCGGGTTTTCCCTCGGAATTCCCCTCCAGTTTGGTGTTTGGCTCGGAAGGAGGTGACGATCCCGAGGGCAGAGCGAGCGGCCGCCGTTAGCGTGCGTAAACCCAACCTCTCCCAGCGGGGCAGAGCTCTGGAGTCAACATTAAAATGTTTATCGGGTCCGTGACGTTCCTCGATCAAGCCAGGGGTCTGCAACTGTTTTTGGGGATTTTTAGGAATTATTTTCCCCACAGCACAGAACAGAGTGACCCTCTGGCCACCAGGGAACAGCAGATTCTGTGATTGTAAGAGTGGCGCCAGCGCCTCAATGCCCGGATTGGATTTGGAAGATGCTTCCAAGAGCTTTGCTGAAGAGCAAAGGCAAATCCCATGGAGGGAATTGCTGGATGCTGCCCCCCAAGCTCCAGCATTCCCATTCCATAGGGATAAGAGAGTTTGGAGCAGGAACTCAGTTGACACGGGACAGTTCCAGCAAGGCAATATTTGTAGCAGCAGTTCCCACTCTCACTTAATGACTGCAGATTCAAGCCCTCTAATCCAATGTTAGGGGAGAAAATAAATTATTGAGCAGATCTACAAAGCTGGGTGCCACGGGCAGGCCCTTCCCACTGCAAACCAGAGCGGTTCAGGGCAGCAACAAAGAGCCTTCGGATCACTGAGGCTGGAAAAGACCTCTCAAATCATTGAGCCCAGCCATGATTTCCCAGAATCTTTAAGGTTGGGAAAGATCTCTAAGATCATGGAGTTTAACCATGATTTGGAAGTGATGAACCGCTGCAGGAGCCAAGGAGAGCAGCAATTAGCAGGGATTTTGGCGCATCCAAAATGCTTCCAGACCCCCAACAAGTCTCCTCCTGGGCAATATTAACCATCAAAATTACAGATTGAGCCTTTGGCCTCTAAACCAGTTTCCTTCGGGTTTTGGGAAATGATTGAGCCCCTGTGCAGGGCATCACTCTGAGTGTTCACCGTGGGAAGGGAGAAAGGCAGGCGGATACATCCACACCATACTCAGCACCTGCAATCCTCCCAAAATCCCAGGTCTGACTGCGTGGGGGCTGCTTTGGTAGCTCTGGAACATTTTCCAAAATCTCTTCTCTAGCACTGACCTTTCTGGTTGAAAAAGTCCAGATTCTTCTGAGCTTTGATTTGTTTGTTACTAACGCTGACATGAGGATTCACAGGGTATTCCAAGAGGGGAGGAAAACGAAGGAGTTATTGCAGCCCTAAGAGACTTAAAGGATTATTTCCTTGTAAAATACAAATGACAGTTTTCCTGTAATGTTTCTCCTCCATAGTGCACATGTTAATCCGTAATTTCCTTTGCCAGATGCGGAGTAATCCTCCTCCTGCAGACACCACAGCACAACTGCTGATGAGGAAGCAGCAGAAAGAGAAGTTCATCCATTCTAAGACGGTAAAAAGCAACTTCACCAACTAAATTTCTGGGTTCTCCTTTCAGGCAGGCACCTGAAAGAGGCAGCTCGGCATTCAGAGCTCCCTCCTCTGTAAAAAAATAGCAAAATTGGTACCTGATTTCAAAACTCCTTTAAGGAGTGATAAGTCACCCAAAAGGCTGTTTTGCAACAAACCCTTAATCACTGTACAGAAATTTCCACAAATGGGTCACAACACACTCATTTACCCGTTGCTTTTTTGCCACTTTTTAATGATTCCTCATGCAAAGAGGAATTTTTTAATCTTATACAGGTTCAGAAAATTAGTTTAGAAACAACATCTTAACAGTCTTTAAGCGGAAAAGCAAATCCAACAATTTGTTTAGGAACAAATTTACCACACCCCATAAATAAGTAAATAAAGGATCTGGACTGATTTATAGAAAGGACAGAGTAATGGCTACAAGAACTCACAAAATTCCATTTTCAATGTCTTGTGGGTTGTTTTCATTANGCAGGGCATCACTCTGAGTGTTCACCGTGGGAAGGGAGAAAGGCAGGCGGATACATCCACACCATACTCAGCACCTGCAATCCTCCCAAAATCCCAGGTCTGACTGCGTGGGGGCTGCTTTGGTAGCTCTGGAACATTTTCCAAAATCTCTTCTCTAGCACTGACCTTTCTGGTTGAAAAAGTCCAGATTCTTCTGAGCTTTGATTTGTTTGTTACTAACGCTGACATGAGGATTCACAGGGTATTCCAAGAGGGGAGGAAAACGAAGGAGTTATTGCAGCCCTAAGAGACTTAAAGGATTATTTCCTTGTAAAATACAAATGACAGTTTTCCTGTAATGTTTCTCCTCCATAGTGCACATGTTAATCCGTAATTTCCTTTGCCAGATGCGGAGTAATCCTCCTCCTGCAGACACCACAGCACAACTGCTGATGAGGAAGCAGCAGAAAGAGAAGTTCATCCATTCTAAGACGGTAAAAAGCAACTTCACCAACTAAATTTCTGGGTTCTCCTTTCAGGCAGGCACCTGAAAGAGGCAGCTCGGCATTCAGAGCTCCCTCCTCTGTAAAAAAATAGCAAAATTGGTACCTGATTTCAACCAAACTCCTTAAAGGAGTGATAGGAGTCACCCAAAAGGCTGTTTTGCAACAAACCTTAAATCAATGTATAGAAATTTTCACAAATGGGTCGCAACCCACTCATTTACCCGTTGCTTTTTTGCCACTTTTTAATGATTCCTCATGCAAAGAGGAATTTTGTAATCTTATGCAGGTTCAGAAAATTAGTTTAGAAACAACATCTTAACAGTCTTTAAGCGGAAAAGCAAATCCAACAATTTGTTTAGGAACAAATTTACCACACCCCATAAATAAGTAAATAAAGGATCTGGATTGATTTATAGAAAGGACAGAGTAATGGCTACAAAAACACACAAAACTCCATTTTCAGTGTCTTGTGGGTTGTTTTCATTAAGCTTCTGTAGGTGATTGGGCATTACTTCCTTAAAATAATTATTCCTCAGCCACTGTGATCCGCCGAGTTCCTCTCCCAGCCATGACAGAAGGAATAANCTCCCTCCTCTGTAAAAAAATAGCAAAATTGGTACCTGATTTCAAAACTCCTTTAAGGAGTGATAAGTCACCCAAAAGGCTGTTTTGCAACAAACCCTTAATCACTGTACAGAAATTTCCACAAATGGGTCACAACACACTCATTTACCCGTTGCTTTTTTGCCACTTTTTAATGATTCCTCATGCAAAGAGGAATTTTTTAATCTTATACAGGTTCAGAAAATTAGTTTAGAAACAACATCTTAACAGTCTTTAAGCGGAAAAGCAAATCCAACAATTTGTTTAGGAACAAATTTACCACACCCCATAAATAAGTAAATAAAGGATCTGGACTGATTTATAGAAAGGACAGAGTAATGGCTACAAAAACACACAAAACTCCATTTTCAGTGTCTTGTGGGTTGTTTTCATTAAGCTTCTGTAGGTGATTGGGCATTACTTCCTTAAAATAATTATTCCTCAGCCACTGTGATCCGCCGAGTTCCTCTCCCAGCCATGACAGAAGGAATAATTACCTTGCTCATTATTTCTACCGACAGCACGAGTGCCAATTAATCCGGTGACGATATTGAGAGTGGAACCAGTTTGGGGGATTACAGAGCATGAACCCCTCCAGCTGTTTTGAAGCTGGCCTGGGGTTCCCCACATCCTCACTGTGCGGATTTTCAGTGATATTCTCCCTTTTCAAAGGTCCTGAGAAGGACTTAAATCTCGCTGCTTTCCCCAAGCATTTCCAGAGAGACTCAACAGTGACATTTCAAAGTTCTGCTTTCTCCTGCTGCAGCTTCTTCCCTCCCTCTCCAGCTTGGTGCAGGAACTGATCAGCAAACATTGAGTGACAACAGAGCCGAGTACTGCAAAGGGTTTTTGAGTCCTCCAGGTGTTTGCAGCCACTCAGGGAAGGAGTTAATGATGCAACAACAAAAATTAGGCCATAAGTGCCAAGCCCAGCAGTGCCAGTTCCATGTCTCCCACCACAGCACCCCAGAGACTGCAGAAAGAAACCCTGGAAGTATTTTGATATATTCAGTCTTTGAAAATGGTTCCTGCCGGACTCCCCAAAGCCTCAGATCACTCCCAGGTGAGGGAGAGACCAGAGGGACACCGAGGTTTTAGGTTTTAATTAATTAAGGAACGTGAAATAGTTGCAAAAGGAACGATGTGGTGCCAAACCCGCCCTTGGCATCTCCCTGTCCCCCAAATGTGGGACTGGCAGGACCCCATGCACATCCTCAGATCTGGGGACAAAGACAGGGAGATCTGTCTAGAAATTTGTTGGATTTCTTAAATCAAACAGCTGAAGGTGATAGACAAAAAACAATGCAGGTTTGCGCTTACAACCCGTTTGCTCAGTTATCCAAGAGATCCTGGAAATCTCAATATTCCCACTCCATCGTCACAAAATGTGCTCAAGCCACACGCACTGCAAAATACTCATCTCAAGTAATTAAAGTGTAAGAAGAAATGCGAAGACACTGCATTGTCTAAAGCACGAAATTCCACAGTTCTCCAAGATTGATGTCCCATTCCTGTAACTCGGTTGTTCTTGGCTTAAGTATTCAACATAATGCTGCTCATTACAGGGAGCAGTGACATCTCTATCCAAGGGGGAAATACGGTTCAAGTCGGCTTTCGTGTTTAAATATTAGTAGTAAATTCAAATTCAATTTCACATGATCAGTGTATGTGACACTAACTACATCAAGGTAGACTTGGGGATTTCTCAGCTCCGTATTGAAGAGAATTACATGACTGAAAACTAATTAGGGAAGCACATAAAGTGAATTTATTTAGTATTCTCTTGTATGTAGTTAACTTAAAGTAATGTATCAAATTTCCCACAGAAAAAAATGCGGCTGCATAACACTGAACAAAATGCATCAGAAATCAGATCTACCAAATTATCTTTATCTTTCTTCTCTTTTAAAGCTGAAAATGCTTAAGCTGTAATGAAAAAATTATAATAGTAGGGATTTTTCCTCTGGAGAAGAGGAGTGCTTTGGTACCACGTCTCATGCTAGGAATAAGAAACAGCTGCCATGGAAGTAGGAAAAAGCAGTCAAATGTTATTTGTCCCTCTGACCAAACAGCACCTGAATTTTGCTTCCTGAGGCTCCAGGGTCTATTTCTGGCAGCCGTGCCCCCCCCAGAGCCAGAGCAGAGTGGCACTGGCATCCACACGGAGCAGGATTTTTCCAGGACTGTTCACAACTAACGTGTCAAAAAACACTCCCAAATCTTCTTCTCTAATCCCTCACACATTTTCCTCCTGGTTATACAAAGATTTAGGATGAACTCAGCTCCTCCAGCCTCTCCTTGTCCCCTCAATGCCACACTGTCACACTCAGACTCTCCATCTCCTCCCTCTTCTTTCCTTTTCCCTCTCCATCTCTTCCCTGTTCTTTTTCCTCTCCCTCTCCATCTCCTCCCTCTTCTTTCCTTTTCTTTCTCCATCTCCATCTCCTCCCTCTCCTCCTCTTTTCTCTCTCCATCTCCTCCCTCTTCTCTTCTTCTCCCTCTCCATCTCCTCCTCCTCCTCTCCCTTTCCCTCTCCATCTCCTCTCTCTTCTTTCCTTTTCCCTCTCCATCTCCTCCTTCTCTCCTTTTCCCTCTCCTCCTCCNTTCCCTTTTCTTTCCTCTTCCCTTTCCATCTCCTCCCTCTCCTCTCCTTTTCCCTCTCCATCTCCTCCTCTCCTCCAATCCCTCCACCCAGCAGGTTTCCCGCAGCCAGGCTGAGCCCAGCCCTGCCTCCCACCTGGGTGGCCCTGGTGACACAGCGCTACCTCCAAACACCCAAGGAATGTTTTATCGCACTTCTGCTGCGTGTTGCAATGATAAATAACGACAATAGGTGTCTTATCTTTTATCTGCTATTGTCGGGCTTTGAGCAGAGCATTAAGTGTGAGTGCTGGTGAGGTTGTGTATTAACAAAGCCATTTGTGATAAATGGACCAGCCCTGGCGGGCCACTGACACTTTGACAAGCTTTCCATAGGCATTTTTCCCTGAAATGTTTTGGCAGAAAACATTTGTTTTTACCACCCAATTGAAGTAATTGCGTTCCAAGAACAATTACAAAAGATGTTGTTAATTGGGAATAAACAAATCAAGCTGACTCTCCTGAAGGCACCGAAATAAGAAGGTGATGTGGCTGCAGTGGCAAAGGGATCCATCACTTTCACCACCTGCAATCCTGTCCTAAAAACCAGAAAAAAGAGCCATATCACAGAGTCATATGATAAATGACTGATGACTGAGTTGAAAGAGACCTTAACGATTCTGTCCAAAAAAGTGTTTGCACTGAAACCAGGTACTTCCTTTAGCTTCAGCCTGGGTTTGTGGTTCTCTTCCTAAGCCAAAGCTCTTTTTGCACCATATCAGACAAAATATCTGAAATAAGAACGTCACTGAACTTTGCTAATTCACACATTCCAGTGGCATTTGTGGCTAAAATCTGCCTTTTATTTCCTGTGCTCTTATTTATCATCCTGTGTGCATGGACACGGGAAATGGAATATTGAATTCATCTTTTGGGTGGGAAACCTCTGACTCGCAGCCATTGCCTCCTGCATCACGACAACACCACCCTAAATTTGGGTTCTGCATTCAGCATTCAGGTTCAGCCATCCACCCAGCCCAGGTCAGCACCTGCCTGAAAATCCGCTTTAAAGCAAGGGAGCAAAAAAGGGAGTTCCTCGTTTTGGAACCAGAGCTGGGAGGAGGAGAGGAAACCTCAGCAGGAGCTGCTCCAGGGGTGCCCATGGCTCTCCCAACTCCCAGGGCAGCAGGAACTCTGCCTTCCAAACACCACAAGTCAGATCAGGCAAATCCTGTCCCGGGGGATCAGCTATTTTTGACTTAGGCACGCTCAAGGAAGACTAAAGTGATGAGCACACAGATTTTTGAGGACGCCGTTTTAAGCCGTGTTGACTGTGGAGCGGGGGGACCGTCCTCTGGCATCGGGAGTGGAATTTGCCCACAGTTGGGAAGTCAAACTCTGCTCCTGCCAGCCCAGGAATGCCCTTCAGGGTCTTTATGTCCCGGCAGCTGGGCTTCCTTACTCCAGAGGCACATTTCTTGAAGGGCAGAAGGCTGTGGTTTGAAAATATAAAATAGGAGACCTTTCCATCTTTTTCTTTACATGAATTTTTGCTAAACGCAATGCTGCCAAATATCCAGGATTTTTCCAAAAATGGGACGCTATCAGTCTTAGAGAAGGTGGAGTAATACAATGGTTAGATTCAATAAAAAAAGTAAAAACCTAAAGTTCAATATAGGAAACTGATGGTCAAAAATAGATGGGGAACAAAACAGGGAACTTTGATTATAAAACCAAAACAAACTCCTGATTTTAATGCAAACATTTGGCAAATCTCTCAAAAGTCAGCTCCACAGTTAATTGCTTATCTGGTAACTTAAATGGGTAAGTTTGTGTATTATATAAACACAAAATCAAAAGGATGTCATTTTCTTTCTAGCACTGAAAATGTGCATGAGGAATATTTTTCTCTCCCTCACAAATTAATTATTCCAGGGTTAATATATGTGAAAAGAATTCAACCATTATTTTTCTTTAAGCATGTAAAAAATTTGGCAAGGATTTTTTTGATTTTTGGGTTGTGGTTTTTTGTTTGTTTTGGGGGGTTTTTGTTTGGTTTTTTGGGTTTTTTGGGTTTGTTTGTTTGTTTTGGGGGGTTTTTGTTTGGTTTTTTGGGTTTTTTGGGTTTGTTTGTTTGTTTTGGGGGGTTTTTGTTTGGTTTTTTGGGTTTTTTGGGTTTGTTTGTTTGTTTTGGGGGGTTTTTGTTTGGTTTTTTGGGTTTTTTGGGTTTGTTTGTTTGTTTTGGGGGGTTTTTGTTTGGTTTTGGGTTTTTTGTTGTTTTGGTGGGGGGTTTTTTGTTTTGTTTTTTTTTAGTCGGGGTTTATTTTTTTATTTTTTTATTTTTTTTCTTTCTTTTACATTCACAGTCTGTGTCTCAGATATGGAAGACCAACACAAATTTTCTGCCACGAACATCTGCACTGGACGACCCTTTCAGGCACAAGGTCGGATTGCTGAGGTGTCCTGTGCAGTGCCAGGAGCTGGAATTTCATGACCCTTGTGGTCCCTTCCAGCTCAGGTTAGTCAATGATTCTCAGCTTTAATTTTTAAACAAAGTGATCAAATCCTAAAAATTCCAGGCTCCCAAATCCTTTAGGATGTGGATCTCACCCACCAGCGGTGGTTCCATGCACAGGGTGTCAGGAGAAGAGGAAGGAAGGGAAAGGGGAAAACGTCCTGCGTTAAAAACCTTTCCAAACCAAAGACCAAGCTCCGATGTGAGGCCCCTTTTTCCTTCTACAAAACCACTTTCACTTAAAAATAATTATTTAAAAATATCTTCATAAAGATATTTCAAGTGCTATGTGATTCAGCATTGAGTTTGTTGATAAAATCCACAGATATAAGAATAAAAGGCTGTTCCCAGCTTCAAAATAGTCTTTTCCCATTCCTCAGAAGCACAGAGAGCGGGATGATGCTGGACCCTATTTTTCATGGCAGAGGATAATAAAAATAAATAAGCCCAACCACAGAACCAAATCCCAAACATCAGAACTCATTTTTAATTATTATATTTGACTTTTTTTTTTGTTTGAACATTCACCCGGCTCAGGCACTGCTCATTTTTACATAATATTGCATCCAGTAATTCTTCCCCTGCCTTAACCCTTGAGATAAGGAACAAAAGGCTGGAAAACATGATCTGTATACAGCTGATGCTAAGTGAGCTGGTTTAACCCAAAGGGAAGGATCAGCAGTGATAAGTTTGTACGTAGATGGGTGGTAGCTGCAAAGAATTTGCTCTGTGTGTCCACTTCAAAAAGGATAAATAGTAACAGGCTGGAACTGCTGAGAAGGAGATTTTGATTAGACATTAACAAAAAAAAGAGCCTATAGAGATTGTGGAAACTCCATCAGGGGAGATTTAAAGAGCCAGCTAGACAAGGATCTGTCAGGAAGGATTTGGGCACAGCTGATCCTGCCTCCCAGCCCTGTTTCCTGCAATATCTCTGCTCTTTCCTCTCTCTACTTGTATTGTTATTTCTGACTTTGTTCTTACCATGTGAGAATATTTCCCCATGTTTTCTTCACCTGTAAATGAAACTCGTTCAATATTCCTATTTTTAATTTTTTTTTTCCCTGAAACTTTGGGCATCTAGAATTCACTAAGTATTTTAAAACAAGAATTGAGGAACGTAAAATCATGTTCTCTCTTTATACTTATTTTCATTTAACAAATATCACACATGTTAAAGTAAACATTTATCAGTATGACACAGGAGAAAAATTAAAAACTGGATGAAAACTGAATAGAAAGAGTCAATTACATTAAAATACTAAACCAAACTGGCACCAGGCATCTCAATGCCTGAAGAGTAAACTTTCCCTCCTCTGATATTTCAGAGGATGCTGGGGGGGAAAATAAAAAAAAAATCTTGCTAAGGGACATTCTCTCCCTGTCCAAATTTAAACCAAAGATCAAAATGAAGATGGGAAGCTGTGGATGAAGTTGTTTTGGTCAAAAGACAAATAACTCTTAATTCCCACAAAGATTACACATGAATTTATCTCCAGGATCTATTGCTTTCCATCAGAGTGGCCTCGGAAGGAAGAGACAAGAGGAACAGCAATGCAAAATGAAAACTACCCAGGAAATTTTCCTGAGTTTTGAAATAGTTTGAATGACGTTCTCGGGGCATTTCCAGAAATAGAAATGCCCAGTGCTCGAGTACAGCAAAGAGAGCAAATATTCCTGCTGCAGCAAAATCAAAAATAGGCTTGGATCTTACAAACCCTCCCATCATCATTTCTTTAACCTTGTCCCTCTTCCCTGTGCGAGTTCTCCGTCTGTGTTCCTGCACTCAACCCAAAGTTTTGGCACCGGGAGAAACAATTGGGACTTTAATGCAGGTCTCCTCCAGATCAGGCTCTCCATCCTTCCTTTCCAGGCTTTCCAAAGCCTGGCTTTCTTTGAGACTTTTTCCTGCTTGCCCAACACATTCCAGTTTTCAGTCAGTGCTGAGCATTGTTTCCTTCCTCGTTTTTCCCACCCATTCCAAACTTTTAAAAATTCTGGAGGTTTTTCTCTACAGGCCATTATGTTTAGATTTCCTCTGTTATTTCTGTGTACACCATATAATCTGTCTTCTTTTTCCTCAAACCAGCTTCCTACTGCAAACTCTCCAATCTCCTGGAATTTTATTAAGAAATTGAGGCAATTTCTTCCATTTTTTTGTAACATGCTCAACAGCAAAAGTTACACATTAGATGTGACTTAAAAATTCAGAATCTGGTGGATAAACCTGAAAAATGTCTTTGGTTTTGGTTTTAACCCCTCTTTCTACTCTCTGTTGCAGCATTTGCTTCAGGAACTGCTTGTTGGAGCCCACTACACATGAGATGTAAAATTCTATCGATCAAGGTGAGGTTTAGAAAAAGTTAAGCTGGTAATTTGGTCTCTAATCACCTAACACAAAAATCCCAGTGTTTTGTAATGACATCATACATAATCATAAGGCAAAATGGGATGCCATCTGTTTTGCACCATTTCCTTTTGTCTTATTAATCAGAACTTATTTCTGCATCTCACTTTTTTTACTCTGTGCAGATAATTCAACACATGTAGCCCCTTTTTTTTTTGAAATTTAGGATTTATCTGAACCTCAGGTCTTCACAGTTCTACCAGCTCACCAGTAAAGTCAGCATTAATTATCTTTACTTGTTATATTATTTTAGATACATGATTAGGTAATAATTCCTACAACCCACAAAAAACACAGTTATGGTCTAATGGTACTTCAACCACAAAAGTAAAGACAAACTTTTTTCACATTCTTTTCCTCCTCAAAATTTTTAAGGATCAAAATGGTTCTCACGAGCAAAATTAACTCAATACTTGTGTACAGAACCTGTTACACCTTTCACTGTCAGTGTTGCTCTGCTTCAACCTCTCGCAATAACAACTCCTGCAGGCAGGTCCTGAGCATTTCCAGGAAGAAAAATGCCCTGATTTCAGTCCAGCCCAGTGTTTTCAGGATATCTGGGATGACCATCCAAGACTCAGCTCCCATCAGAACCCTCCTGGTGCCCAAACCCCTTACACACCATCTGTGGGGACTCAATCCTTTCTAAGAGATGGGAGCTGACTGTTACCATGAAAAAATACCCCATATGAGGTTTCTACACCAAACTGCTGTTCCAGCCTGAAAAACAAACTTATTTATTATAAATCTGTTTCTTTTGGATGTATCCCCACCCACAAACAGGAATATTCCTCCCAGCACAAACTCTTCGGGGTACAAACTGTGCCTGCATCTCGATTTGAAATTACCCAGCACATTGCAGCATTCCCCAAAACAAAATAATAATATGCAGGCTGCAGAATGTGCTTCTCCAGCATAAAGCATCTGGTTTCACAGTTCACTGGAAGTTTCTTTTTCTCTTATGGCTTTGTGGAGAACTCTTTACGTCCTATTTAGAGCCAGCAGTAAATTGTCATTTCCAAAGCCACAGTCTGAGCACTTTTCAAAAGCTGCAGCAGCCACACGTCGTGGTGGCTTTATCAACTTCAGCCCCACTCTCCTAATCCTCCTGACAGAGTTTCCTGCATGGAAGGTTTCCAGTAAACCTGTGGGGTTGTTTTTCAGTTTATGTTTTTAATTATTTCCTTTCTGTCCCCTTTACAGGCTGCTCAGCTTTCTGGGCTGGGCAGCTCTGTTGATTCACAGCTGACGGAGCTGTGAATTCCTGGGGTTTTCGTCAGTCAGGCCTCTCTTTTCTCCTTCATTTAGGGTAAATAAGGTAGGGAATCACAGAATAATTAGGGTTGGAAGGGACCTTAGTGCCCATCTAGTTCCAACCTTCCTCTAGAGCAGGGCTGTCCCCCATTTATCCACTCCCTCATGAAATTTATATTAATTAATTGGGGTGGGATGAATTCCAGGCTTCACTGAAAGCAGAGCCTCCTGCCCCAAAATCTCCTGTTTGAATATGGTAGAGAGAAAATCAATCTGAATTTTTCAAACAATTTTCAGATGGCCTTTGCAAAATGGCAGGTTTTAAACCAGGCTTTAACACAGAACACCTTGGAATATAAAATCCCCCTGAAGGGCACCAGGGATGCTCAGCTACATGAGATGCTGAGGGTCTGGGCCACCTTGGAATCAGCACAGAGTCCCTGAGCATTCCCAATCCAAATCCTGCTGCCCCAGGGCAGGACCGCCCACCACCCTGGAAAAGAACAGCCGGGAAGTTCTTGCTCCTCAAGAAAGTTCAGAAACTGATTCAGACTTGGATTTGTAGCGCTATTCCCTTCCCCACCAATTCCTCAGAGTTTCCTCATGGACCACCAAGTCACCTTTGAAGCTTTATCTGAAAACCAGTCTCTTTCTTCCAAAATAACCTGGATTTCCTACAAATTCCTACTTCCTTTCCTTATTTATCACTCCCCTTCCTTATTTATCACTCCCCTTGTTCTTGTGTGACCTGCAAGGTTTAAAAGTTTTTTTTTTTTTCCAGGTCATTACTCATTCCATGGAAACACGTCAGGCCATGGCTGGATCTCCATGAGACTTTGCTGAAAACATTCCCGTTACTTTTTCCCATTAGTTTACCACTTTTAAATCTGCTTAAGATGGACCATGGTCGTTTCTTAGGTCCTAATTTCTTTTACTGAAATGTCGTGTAGTACTAAGCCAAGGATAAGATTTTAGGTACATTATGACACCTCCATAAGGTTTATCAGTGCCTTTAGCTCAGATCTTTGCTCCCAAAGCCTGAAATCTTGGAGCCAGCTGGCTGCCAAACTTTCCCTTGTATCTGTAATTTTTACCATGAGCACCGTCAAGACCCATCCTTTTATGAAAGCAGCTCTTTAAATGCAAATAAAATGAGGGAGACAGTATAGAAGAAGTTAGGATTCATCAAAATAAGTCATATTTATCAAAATAAGTCACATTTATCAAAATAAGTCAGGATTTGTCTAAATTTAGGTGTGGAGTACATGGCTGGTTTGGGATTTTTTCCTTTATCATTAGGTTTGGGTGTTTGTGTTTTTTTAAAATGCACTCTCCTGGCAGAAAATAATCCCTTTTGGGAAAAGATCTTCCCTTCAAAAAAATAATTTAAGCTCTTTTCTTGCAACAAAATCACTGCCAGTTCTAGAGCCCACCTTTAAAATGGGGGCTATCAAGTTAATAACTATTTCTGACTTCATTAAGGAGTTGGAAAGTCTGTTCTAGGCAGACTTTTTAATTCAATTCAACATCTAAAGGTGAAATTTCTCCCTTCTAGGATTCTCTAAAGGGTTTAGGTGTTCATTTCATTTCAACAAATCTCTGATGAGCAAGGAAAGCCTTTTTGTTGTGATTTATTGCCTTGTCCAGCACCAGATCTCCCAATAAAACCTGGAGGAGGGACAAGCTGGGAACCTCAAACCAGGCAGCTTCTCACAACCGCAGCTTCCTATTTTTTCTTTCAACTCTTTGCATTATTAATTACATATTAAACCTGCCCAGGACTCACGTGATTAACCAGAGATGCTGCAGCCTGAAAGTCTGACCCTCAGACAGGACGTGGGGGTGAGAATTCCCCATGGGATGGGATGGGATCCATGGGATGGGATCCATGAGATGGGATGGGATGGCCCCAGAGAGCATTCCCCATGGGATGGGATGGGATCCATGGGATGGGATGGGATGGCCCCAGTGAGCATTCCCAATGGGATGGGATGGGATGGCCCTACTGAGCATTCCCCATGGGATGGGATGGCCCCATTCCCTTATATCCTTAATTTTAATCATGACCTCTGCCAAGACCCATCCTTTATGAAAGCGGTTCCTTAAATGAAAACAAAATGAGGGATGGCAGTATAGAAAAAGTTAGGATTCTGTAGAAAAAGAAAAGCATTCCCCATGGAGTGGGATGGGATGGGATCCATGGGATGGGATGGTCCCAGTGAGCATTCCCCACGGGATGGAATGGGATGGCCCCAGTGAGCATTCCCCGTAGGATAGGATGGCCCCATTCCCTTATATCCGTAATTTTTATCATGACCACCGTCAAGACCCATCCTTTTATGAAAGCAGTTCCTCAAATGCAAATAAAATGAGGAATGGCCGTATAGAAGAAGTTAGGATTCTGTAGAAAAAGGAAAGCATTCCCCATGGAGTGGGATGGCTCCACACAGGGGCAGCACACTCACACGGGAACAGCTAAAATTTACATTCTGCTGGGCATTTAAAGGGCTTTGTTTGAATTAATGAGCTCTAGCTTCCAGACTTTGAGAGCTCCACATGAGTTCTGTTGGCGGGTTGTGGTTTACAGGAAAACTTAGATCCATTCATTCCATTTATGCCTATTTTTATGGATATTAAATATATATATGTGCATATAGGTATTACAGCTTTGTGCACCAATTTCTAAAGTTGTTCTATTTCATCCCTTATTTTTTCTACATTTTTCTCAATTAAGAAAAAAATAAAAAGCACAAGTTATAACCAAGAAAAGTAAATATTTTCACCCAAAACCCCATGTCTGATATTTCCAAGAGGCAGCAAGTGTCCCCAGCCACTCGAGGTTCAGAATTCCATGCTTCTGTCCACCGTGCCCAATGTTTCTGTGTGGTTTCTGGACCAGAGTCAGTTCTCCATCCTTGCTCAGCCAAGGATGGATCATTAGACTTGCAGCAATTAGATTTTGCTTTAAATCAGCAAAACGGAGATTTCCCCCAATCCCATTTACAATATTCTTGGAGAAAATCGGTACAATTTCCAATCTCAGCCTCCTTTCTGCTCCATTGTTACACAAAATGGGCACCAAAAGCTACACATAACTATAAAATGATTATGATTTATCTGGGTATTTTGTTCCTTTAATCTATTAGGCCAATTGTCCTAATTTAACTAAGTAATTCTGTTAATTTAACTTTGGGGTTAATCTTGCTTTAAGAACACTTTTTGCTGAACAGTAAGACTGTGCTCAGCTAGTGCATTTTCTTTTTTAGACCTGAATGTAACCTTTTTTAAAAAAACAAAAAAACCCCAAAAAACAACAAAAGTTTCTAGTACATCATGTGATCAATAGATACAAGTACCTTCATTTTTTAAATTAGTCTAAGGCTATTTTCCTTTTACTGTTGTATAAACAGGGAATTGAAGGGTAAAATAGTTAAAACTTAATGCTATAGTGCTAATGTGGCTTTTAAATCACGTCAGCAGCAATCACTGCATTATAATTAACAATTTATTGAACCAGCAATAAAATGAACATCACATTACTTCTTAAAGCAGCAGAATAAAATGGCTAATAAATAGCATAAGCCAGACAAATTGCAGAGTAATAGAAATTTTCTTAAGATTTATAGTGTGCAGAAAGATGGATGTGCTATTAGTAGGAGCTCCAATACTTGACAAAATTCTTTTGCAAAGACATAGTTACCAGGCATGTCAGAGTTCACAAGTCTAAGTGGTTTATCCAAATTTCAGCTCGCTGCTATTACAGTGGAAAATACTCATTACAAGGTTTTGTAACTGCAAGCAATGCGTACATTTGCCAACATTCAAACTGCTACTGCCAAAAAGATACTAAAATATTTTATAAACTGTCAAATAACAAGTCTGCTCGCTTAATCTGAGTCTATTTTCTACTTCCCAGGCGGGAAAACCTCCCGGGCCTGATCCTGGGGTCTCCGCTAGGGCAAAACTTCCCTTGGCGTCGGCATTTCCGAGTTATGCCGAGTTTTCCCTGTGGAAACGGCTGGGCCTGGCACGAGGGGGAAAAGACATTAGGGGGAAAAACATGGATAGAGTGGAGCTGGGAGCTCCGTTGAGTAGCTCGGCTCTCCCAGGGCTGGGGTTGGTGACAACGGAACCGCGCTGCGCTTTCAGTGTTCCTGCTGTTCAGTCGTGTTGTGATTCCTCACGTCAAAGCGTCTCTCTTATGTTCCTAGTGCAGCGTAACAGATGCAGTTTTACACGACGTGTCACAACAAGGAGCATCAACTGGAAAGAGTCGGAAAGAGCTTTTTGCCTTTTTTTTTTCCCCCCCATTTTCCTTTGGCGGGGAGGAAAAAAAAAACCCAAAAAACAAAAAGACAAAAACCCCACTCTGCTTTTCAGTGAAAAGCGTGGCAGGGGAACTTGCCATGCAGAGCTTCCTTCAGCCACTGCGAGGAAAGGACTGTCAGTCTTTAATTTTAAATTGAGATATATCCAGCAACCACCTCATGTTCAAGTTCCAGATTTATTTGACGAACAAATCTTAATGTGAAATCGAGTTAATCTCAGCAGTAATTAGCTGCTAGACAATGGGGGCCGATAAGAACATGCACATCTTTAATAATGCAGCACTCCCCGAACCTTGAAGATAAATTACCATTATCTGACTGGCGGAAGGTGTTGTTGATTACGTGGGGAAAATTATTCTACGATTTTCCAAAAAAAGCAGCTCTCCTCATGGCTCTGCTTTTCCCCTACTGGGAGCAGCTTCCATCTGTTCTCTGGGAGACCATGAGGGAGGGAATTCCTGCATTTCCATCACCCCACAGTCATGGCTGGGGTTCCAGCTCCACAAAGGGTTGGAAACAGATTGTTTTTAGGGTCCCTTCCTACCCAAGCCATTCTGTGGTGCCCATGGATTTTGGATAAATAAAATCAGCTGGACTCACCCAGCTCCCTGACTAAACGGGTGAGCAGCAGCCTGGCTGCACTGGAGTTTTTATTGACACAGCCTCAAAAGGGGGAAGCTTGGTCTCCACAGACCAAGCAGGATTTTCCAAAGCTGCATTCAGCAGAATGAGGTATTTTTGCCTTAATTAATTAATTAACTCCTCTGAAAGGGATCTCCCCAAACAGCAGCAATTTCCTCCTTGAGACCTGGAAACTTTGCCCTGCCCCTCATTCCCGGCCACAGCCGTATTTCCTGTTCATCCCACACCCACATTTTGGCTCTGAAGGTGCTGGAGCGCTTGGTTTGAACAGCAGCAACCACAACTCTCACCTGAAGATCCAAAAAACCCAAGAGAACACGAAAATGCCAAAGATGCAGATTCAGCCTCGGCTACCAACAGGACTAAAAGAGCATTAAACTGATTCCAGATTTGCTGGGGTTTCATTCCTCGGACAAGAGGCCGCAGCACAAAATTCAGTGTGATATTTGAATATTCTTCATTTCTGCAGAGCGCTGGATTACTGATCTTCATTCAAAAGAGAAGAGGGTATTGCCAACCCCAGCTGAAAATTCACATTTTGCAAAGAGTTTCCCATACCCCGAAAACCAGACAAGCTGAGAGAGGCAAAATCCCCTTGGGCAGCAGACGGGAATAAACCAGAGCCATAGGAATGGGATTTTCCCAACTGTAGTTCAGCCATAATTCATGGAAGGCAGCGGTGGTTTCACTTGCAGAAAAATACAAATTCTTCATATCAGCCAAAAGAGCCACCAAAACACGTCAAAACACTCAAAAAATATCTTGATTAAGAAAGTATTTAAGTTGAATGCCTTCCCCTTGTTTGTAGCTAAAGGATTTCTGATCAAGGTCAGTTTCTTAAACAAAAAAATTTGGAATAATAATGGTGCAATGAATTAAAAATGCTTCAAAAGTCCTCTTAATTCATAGTTCTCTTCCTCTTACATCCCCTCCTAATATTTTGAGGGTATTCAAACTGCTATTATTACAAACTACAGAGAACCTTCCACAAGTCTTTTATTGCATGTACAACCCACCCTCTCCAGTGGTTCTGAATAAAACTCTAAACTTCGGGAAAACATCGAACTCGAATTTCAGAAACAAAAAAATACAATAGAAAACATTAAAAAAATCTATAGTTACATCACATGGACTCAGTGTCTGTGTTTTCCATCACGCTGAAGTTAAAGTTGAGTACACCAAAAAAGGGATTTTTTTTTTGCTGTGGAGATCTTAAAAGGAACCAATATTGAAAATCCAAGCCTGGTGCAGTTTTGCTGAAGGCAGGAACCTTCAGAACAGGTGAGCAATCTGGAAATTCACTCAAATGAGAACAAATCTCTCTGAAATTCAGGTGCTGCCTCCCTTTAACTGCACCAAACAAAACAAAAAAATCAAGGTATCTCACCATGGGAAACGTAGATCAGTACGGAAATGAATTAATTAATTCCTTCCATCAGCTGAACCTCACCAAATTCTGCATTGTACTCAACTTGATTCAGGTTTTAGTGAACCACTCACAACAGCTCAGACTTTCCTGAGATTTTAAATATTTTAGAGCTTTTAGATATGGAAGACATCATTTTTATATGTGTTACACACAGACACGCTGATTTTTTTGGAGACAAATGGGTGAAGAAAAACTGGTAATACGTGAAGTGCAAATAATAATTGATAGAGAAAACTGCCAAGACTCACATCAGATCCCTGGACATTCCCATCCCTGTTACAGCAGGGGCTGTGCTGCTGGAACCCAGCTAAATCCAAAAGGGAGAGACCAGTTTATGCCTTAAATTTGGGAGAAACACAAAAAATGAAAAAAACAAACAAACACAAAAAAGAACCCCAAAAAACAGGAAAAAAACCAAACAAAAACAGAAACAAAAAAATTCCCAAAACCCCACACCAAAAAAAAAAAACCAAAACAAAAGCATAAAAAAAAAAAAAAAAATCAAAAAAAACAAAACAAACCACCAAACAACCCCAAACCAATTAAAAAAAAGGAAAAAAAGAAAAAACCGACAAACCACCAAATAAACAAAAA
>VZTX01006370.1:0-13158 GCA_013400915.1 Pardalotus punctatus | reverse complement strand
GCAGAATTCTGGGGAGCATCCCCGGCCCCAGGCTCCCCACGAGGCCCTCAGCCCCTGCCGCAGCCGGTTTGGCCCCGTGTCCCAGCGATCCCGAATTCCTGCCCTCCGGAGCAGCCTGGCACAAAGGCTCATTGTGGGAAGCGGCTTTCAAGCGAGGCCAGGGAACGGCCGCGCTCCCGGGAGCGGGAAAAGGCCGCTGGAAGAGACGGAAAGTTGCTGTTGGACGAGGTTCAGAGGCCGGCGCTCGGCGGGAGGGAGCCGGGGGAGGAAAGCAAACAGCGGAAAGTGCTGACTCCGAAAGGCATCCCGGGCATCCCACGGCAGCACCCCCGGCACGGCCAACCCGGGAGGGGGAATGGGCACCGAAAGCGTCCCAGTGCCTCCCAGCAGCCCTAAATGTCCCGTTTTTCTGGTGTAACGTGCTTGCTGTGCCGGGGAACCATCAGCAGGACGTGTGGAAGGGCGTGCACTTCCCACATGGAATCACAGAATGGCTTGGCTTGGAAGGAACCTTAAAGATCATCCAGAAAACATCAGGCAGGAAGGAGCCGAGCCCATCACCTGCTCAGCCCCCACCCTCCTGCTCCCACCTCTCCCTCTCCATCCTTCTGCTGCCTTCCCTCCAATCCATCCTTCTCTTTCACCGCCTCCTTCCACCTCCCTGGCATCTCAGGGGTTCCCAGAGGTCCCTTCCCTCAGTTATCCTTCAGTAATCCCAGTTCCTGTTTCGATCCCAATCCCCTCATACACCAGTTTCAATGTCTCATATCAAGACCCCGACCTGAAAATGTTCCTTTTCCTCGCTGGTCTCTGCTTCGAGCAGCAGCTCCTGGTGTTTTCAGCTGCTTTTAAACTCACAAACCCCCTCCACGCCCCAGGATACTCTGCCTCCTGCTCCACTGTGCTGCTGGATCTGTACATCCCTGGATAATCACACGCTGGAGTCTGGGAAAACCCTTCTGTCCGCTCTGGCTCTGTTCAATCCCACACCTGAGCAGTCACACAGCAGCGCCCGGGGCCAACCCACCAGGAAAATCCTCCTCCAGGTGTAATTCCCAACACAGGCAGGATTTTCTTGCTGGAGAGCTCCCAGCAATCCCTACATCTCAGCTCAATTCTATCATGAAGCTCATTTATTCCATGATTTGGAAATGGTTGGACTCGATGATCTTGGAGCAGCCTGAATTCCAACCTGAATAATTGTATTCTAGGATTCCAAATTCCCGTGTTTTTTATTAACAGCTTGGTTGCAGGATGCTGCAAAGGGGGTGGGTTTTGGGGGTGCAGAGCTGGGGCTGCGATGGTTTTTCCATGGGAAAAGCTTCGGCTTCATCCCCAAACTCCACTTCCCCATCCCAAATCTTCCTGCAGCCGGTGGTGGCACAGAGAACCTCGGGAAAAGGAGGTGTGGGCACAGGGCAGGGACATCAAGGGAGGCACATTCGCTCCGTGTGTCCCCCCCGGTGCCTCCTCTGGGGGAGCAGGGCGGTCAATAGAGTTAATAATTAACACGAGGCCGTTAATTGGGGTCACTTCCCCCGTACACGAGGGCTGCCCCGAGCCCTGGGTGTTTTTAGCGGGAGTGTTCCACAGGCTGCAATCCCTGGGGAACGCGGGATTCGGGCTGCAGGGACCTGGGGCATCCTCGGCTCCTGCAAGGGGGACAAACCCCGGCTGCTGGGGTACCTTCACCGCATTGGGGTTTGGCTGCTCCCCCCAGCCGGAGGCACCGGGAAGCGGCGCTGGGAAAGGAGCGGAAAGGAGCCGAAAGGAGCCGCTGGATGTTTATTTTCCCGGGAGAGCCGAGCACGAGCCCCGGCGGCTCCCGCTGCGATGAAAAAGGCCCGGCAGGATCAAGGGCCCGCGGCCGCCCAGCCGATGGCGAAGGAAAGGGAGAGCCGCGCTCCCCCTTGGAGTTCCGCGGCTCCAGGGAAAGGATGGAGCTTCGGGGCGCTGTCCCCAGGGCTGCCCCAGCTTTGGGGCGCCCCCAGCCTCTCTCTGCATGGAGCTCCGGGATCACTCGGGAATGCAGTGATGTCCCGGGACCACTCTCCGGCTGCCCTGAGTCCGCCAGGATTCTCCACCCTCGTCCTTCAGCATCCCGGGATGTTGCTCCCTGCATGGCCACATCTTGCTATAAATAGAGAGAATTCCTTGTCCTGGATCCACCCGCGACTCGTCCACTCTTCCTGGTATCCAACAAACCCGAGATTCACGGTCCTGAGCGATGGCTCTGACCCACTCCGTGCTGGCTCAATTAGGCCAGCGTCACCGGTGATGTCCCTTGGGAATTTCTGGTGTCCCTTGGGAATTTCCCGTCACTCAAACTCTTACGGATAAGCACCAGCACCTGGTCCATGGACCTCTCCCAGATGCCGGATTCATTAATCAGCACTTCCAGAGACTCAGGCTCCAATCAAGCCTTATCCAATTGGGCACAGCGCAGTTTTCCTCCTGGCTTATGAGGACAGGGAGACACCAGAGCCAGAATAAAATTTGCTGGAAAAAGCATCCTAACTCCTGTGCAGGCTTAGCAGCTGGACTCGTTGTGAGCCCTTCCATCCCAGGATATTCCACAATGGATTCATACATGGGTTTTCCCAGGATCTGAAGCACCATGGTGAAGGATCTGGAGAGTCCAGAGGTGGATTTCTCCTCCTGATGGGCCACAGCCCAAAGTTTCCATGAGAAAAGCAGATTCCCAGCGCATCTTCCCACTGGTGCCATGGGGTTTGGAGAGTTGGCCACACCCATTTCCCAAGATCCTGCTGAGGAAAATGCCGCTCTCAAAGCTCATTTGGGGCGGTGAACCACTGATATCCCACGCTCCCCGTGAGGATTTGGGATGAAAGAGCATTTGGAAAGCCGGGAACGTGGATCCACGATCCCCAGGTGAGAGGGAGCCATGGGAAGCATCACCCGTCATGGTGATGTCAGCCAGGTCTTTGTTTCCCATAAAACCCTGATTTTAATAATGGGAAAAAGAGATAAATTGCTGGGATTTCTACATTTTTGAGTCATTTTCCCACTTTCTACCCCAAATCTAAAGAGGAAAGGCAAGGAATAATCACACGGACATCAAGGGTTAGGAATTATTCTTCTTTTAATTTCACATGGTTTAAAATACGATATGAAATAAGGCTACAGTATATAAAAAACTCTCCAGCAAAATGATGTGCCAGCATCAGCAAT
Source organism: Pardalotus punctatus (assembly GCA_013400915.1). NCBI lineage: Eukaryota > Metazoa > Chordata > Aves > Passeriformes > Pardalotidae > Pardalotus > Pardalotus punctatus. Next base: position 9,966 of record VZTX01006370.1, on the reverse strand, counting down.
TAAAACAAAACCAATCCCCTCCTTCTCTAGGAATTCAATGGAGGAGGGATTTTATTTTTTTTTTGAATCCTTTAAAAAAAACCAAACGGAACCAGACACAACACACAGACACACACACACATCGCTACATCTCTAAGCTACCTCAGCTCAGGTTTTTTTAAAAAGCACCTGCTTTTTCCTTGTTTTTTTTTTTTAAATCTCACTTTTAAACTTTTTTTCCCCCACTTTTAAAAAATATAAATTATATGAAAATACACGTTGGAAAATAGTCAAACAGCACAATATAACAATCTCTTTTTTTTTTTTAACTTCTAAGTTTATCAGCTTAACAAAAAATGTGTAAAACCAAAACAAAACAAAAAAAAAACTTCCTTTTTTTTTTCTTCCTTTTTTTTTTTTTTTTTTTTTTTTTTTTAAAACTGAGGCAGTTAATTCCTGGAGATATTCCATTATAACATATATGTATACATAGATTTATCCTTTATTTAAACCTCTTTGGAATGTAGACAACAGCTTCTGGGTGTTACATAGACCCTACCAGGGAGCAGAGCACACCAAGGCATCCCAGTTTTCCAATGTTCACGAGGAACCAGCAATTAAATCCTAAAACCTCGGAAAAAACCCCTCCAAAAAAGCAAAACTCAGAAGGTGGAGATGTTTCCTGCAACATCTGGAGTTACTGGCACTTTCTGGGACCGTTGTTTGGAGGAGGTGTTGGTTTGGGAAGATGGGAGAAGGTGAAATTTTACATTATCCTTTCTCTTTTGCCCTGTTTGGTTATTTCTCCATCTGAACGGTCCCATCTGGATCAAGATGGTGGGAATAACATAGATCTGCACTTACACAAACCCCAGTGTCCAAGGGATTGGGATGATCCCACACATGGAGATGGAGAGGGACAGGCACCGGGAAAGTGCTTGTGGTTTTTATCATTATTTGGGTAGTTTTTATCAATATTGGGGTGAGTTTTATCAATATTGGGATGAGTTTTATCAATATTGGGATGAGTTTTATCAACATTGGGGTGGGTTTTATCATTATTGGGGTGGGTTTTATCAATATTGTGGTGGGTTTTATCAATATTGGGGTGAGTTTTATCAATATTGGGGTGGTTTTTATCAATATTGGGGTGGGTTTTATCATTATTGGAGTGGTTTTTATCATTGCTGGGGGGGTTTCCTTGATTTTTGAGATCCCAAATCTGTTGAGGCTGTCGAGGCCCCCAAAGCTGTTTGCAAGTAAGGCTCAGGCTCTGCCAGAGGGGCCAAGGGGCACCAGCCCACAGGGAGAACAGCAGAAAGTGAGCAGGACACAGAAAATATCCAAAAAAATCACCCAGAGCACCTGAGACGTTCCAAACCAAGACAAAATTACCCCATTTCCAACGTTATCTGTGAGGGGGAGATCTGTTCCTGTGTGGAGAAAGCAGCACAGGAGGGAGTCCCATCCCTGACAGGTCTCCATCATCCCTCTCAAATCCATCCTTCTGGGCCAGCAGGTGGGAATTAACCAAATTTTCATGGAATTGAAGGAGCTCGGGTTTGGGTCGAGCATGTCTGGCTCAGCACAGCCCTCACCAAAGGCCAAGAGAGAAGGAGAAAGGAACAAAAGCAAAAGAAACAAAGAGAAATCTGCAAATTTCCAGTGTATAAACAGCACCCATCTCTGGGATGGCCTCTAGAATGGGAAAAAAAGCAAAGGAAAACAGGGAATGATGGAGCTGATGCCTCTGGGACTGTTCACAGGCAGCGAGCTGGGAGGGCAAAGGGCAGGAGAAACGATGGAGAAATTCCCCAGGGGCTGCTTCCAAAAATCCAGAACTGCTTCCCATGGCTCACCCTTCCTAACCTTTTACCACCTCTCCAAAATCACTTGGAACACAGAGGCTTGGTTTGAAAACCTGGAATAAGCACAGGGGGTGAGGGATTTAGCCTGGCAGGGGTATGGGGTTGTACCCAAACCTGCAATTCCTTCTCTTGGAGGGAAGTTTCATCCCATTCTTTTTCTTTTTCAGCTCTAGTGGGGCATCCAAGCAAAGCAGGAGGGATGTCCTGGGATGTGGCCCATGCCAGGGGCAGGAGCTGGGATGGCTGCGAGTCCGAGGGTGGAAGGGGGAATTAAGTGAGCCATGATGGGCACGCTCAGGGTGCTTTGCAGGGATCCTGATCATCCCCAAACCCCTGGGATTGCTGGAAATCCAACCCTTCCTGCTGGGATGTTCTTTCCCAGCTCCTCCCCTGTGCACTCAGTGCCCTCACACCTCTCGGGACTCCCAGTCCAGTTGCCCAGCCTTGGCTCAGGCTGGATCTGCCCATGATATCCATGAGATCCCGATTTTCCTTTCCTCCCTCCAGCTTGGCCAGGCTGCCTCCATCCTCCTGCTCCCTGCCTGCCCAAGATGAGCCCAAGTTTCACTTCTCAGTGGGCAGCGTCCCTTTCCTCCTTTGGGGTTTCCCTGCACCTTCCTCTCATCCTCTCTTCCCTCCTCTCCTTCCATCCCACTCTTTTCCTCGGACAATCCGCAGCCCCTGAGCATTAACAGCCTCCTTTCCTGGACCCCCCTCTGCTTCCATCCCCTCGGTGGGAGCTCCCTCCTGGCCTTCCCATTTCCCCTCAAACACCACCTTTTATAAGGACACAGCAATTCTGGGGCTGCCTTTCCCTAAAATGACCAGTTTTAGGATACAGATGTGCTGGGTCCCCCCAGCCCCGGAGGGAAAGGAGGAGAACCCAGCACCTCTGGGCTTCCCTTTGGGATTGGGCTCCCCTCCAGCTCTTCCCCCGTGCAGGGGAGGGGCTGTGCCTGAATATTCCAGCTCTTTCACACAGATTCTGGTCCTGCTCACTGATCCATTGGGATCTGGCAGGAATCACCCAGCAGCACCAGGAAAGGCTCTGCCTCCCTGACCCCCGGTGCCGTCCCACAGTGCCTCTGGAATGAACTCCATGCCCTAAAGACAGACAGACAAAGGACACACAGAGAAGGGGTTTTGGTAAAGTACAGAACACTGCCTTTGAATGCTAACACCAGGGGAAACGTCTCCCTTGGGCAGCCAAATCCGCCGGGATCTGGCTTTGGGATTGTATCTCGACATGGGAACGCACCCCTGACCCTCCAAGTCCCTCCAAGTGCGCCCCGAGGGCGGTGGGACATCGCCCTCAGCCTGCCCAGAGCATCCCGGGCAGTGCAGAACAGCAGGAGTGACCCCTCCAAGGAAAAGCAGCGGCAGGAAAGGTTGGGAGGCCGGAGGGAGCAGCTCCCCCGGGACTGATCCCACAGCCATCCGGAAAGGTTGGGAGGGAGCAGCTCCCCGGGACTGATCCCACAGCCATCCCCACCCCGGTGACACCGCCGTGCTTCGTGTCACTCACACCCCACAGCACTGCTGGGAGCAGCTCCCGAGGGCTGTAAAGAGCCCATTTGCAGGGACAATTTCCTTTCTGCTGTGCCCACACATGGCCATAAAGACAGAGCTGCTTGAAACAGGAAGGAAAAAACATTTCCCTTTTGTTTTTGAACTTTTTCCTGATTTTTTCCCCCAATTAACTTGCATATTTTCCATTTATCGTGTTGAAAACACGGGGATTTCTCTCCTTTCCCCCTCCCAAAAAAAAATTTTCTGTAAGCACCAAAGTGTTCCTTGAGCAAAAGAAGTGATTTGGAAAATGCAAAAGACATTTTCCATGGAAATTTTGAGAGGTTTTGTGCAGCCAGACATAAAAAAAAAAAGCAGGAATTTCAACCAGCATTATCAACACAGCGTGTGGGGGTGGAAACAACAGGGGCACCCCCAGCCAGCACCACCAAGAGCCACATTGGAGTTCATTTTCCCATCCCAGTCCCAGTGTTCCAATTCTCCAGTGGGGTCTACATAAACTAATTCCTCTTTTTTTCCTCCCTGGGATAAAACTCTCTGCTGGCAGAACAGAAACAAACACACACAGTATTGCAATAATGAGACCATCTTAGAGCTTAAGACTATTAAAAAAAAAAAAAATCCAAACAAATACTGGCACAAAATTTAATAAAATAAAATTTAAAAAAAAAAATATAAAAGAGTCTTGATCCCTCCCAGGAAAAAATTCTGTCTCTTGTAGAAAAGAAGACAATGGACAGAAAGGTGATGGAACCAGAACAACAGGTCTGGTTTTTTCCTATATTGCCCATCCCCAAAGCAGGAATATTCACCCATTTTGGTTTAAAAAAAAAAAAAAAAAAGTTTAAATTCCTCAAATCCTGGGGAATATTGTCATTCCTGACCTGTCAGTTTGTGTGTGAGCAACCAAAGGGATCCATTCAATTGCATTTTGTTCTAAACAGCCAAGGGTGGGGAGGGGGTTGTAGGTTTTTTAAGTGAGCTACATTTTTCTGGCTTTCTTAAAACTCAGAATTTCCCCCCAGAAAAGCCTGTCTTGGAGCTTTCAGGAAATCAACCAAAAAGCCCATCCTTTCCAAAAGTTCACCTCTTCCTCCCCCCTGTCCCCCGCTTCGAATCTGAGTGGCCCTTGAAAAAAAAAACGAGCAAAAGAACAGCGAAAATCAATAAAAAAAGAACCACCAAACGAGTCCCATCAGCTCTCCCCGAGGACAGTGGCGTCCCCGTGTCCCCGTCACTCGTCGGCGTCGGGTTTGACATCGAGCATGGCGTGCAGCTCCTCGGGGGCGTAGCCCAGCAGGTTGTGCAGGTCGCACACGAAGCGGTACACGTAGCGCTTCCCCGACGTCTTGTGGATGATGTTCTTGTCGTAGTAATAGCGCAAGCCCCGGCTCAGCTTCTCGTAGTTCATCTTGGGCTTGTTTTTCCTCTTGCCCCATCGCCTGGCCACCTGCGGGGAGCACGGAGAGGCGAGCTGGGGTGAGGAGCGCAGGGAAAGGGAGGAAAACTCAACCTGGCTGGGGTGGGACATCCGTGAAGGTGATTTTCCTCATTGTTAAGATGGACATGAGAATCAATACTTGGGAAAACCAACCTCTGTGCAATGGCAGAACACGGCACAGCATTCCATGAGGACTTATTTGGATAATTTAGTGTACTCCCTGATCACAGAATCACAGAATCAACTGCGTTGGAAGACCTTGGAGATTGTCAAGTCCAACCTAGGACCTGACACCACCACATCAACTAAACCACGTCACCGAGCACCACGTCCAGTCTTTCCTTAAACGCCCCCACGGACGGCGACTCCACCACTTCCCTGGGCAGCCCATCCCAATTCCCAATCACCCTTTCTGTGAAGGGCTTCTCCCTAATGTCCAACCTAAACCTCCCACAGCTCAGAGCTGTGTCCTCTCATGTGCCAGTGGCTGCCTGGGAGCAGAGCCCAGCCCCACCCGGCTGCACCCTCCTGTCAGGGAGCTCTAGAGGGTGATGAGGTCTCCCCTGAGCCTCCTCTTCTCCAGGATAAACAGTCCCAGCTCCCTCAGCTGCTGCTCACAGGACTTGTGCTCCAGACCCTTCACCTTGTTGCCCTTCTCTGGACACATTCGAGCATCTCAATGTCTTTCCTAAACTGAGGGGCCCAGGGCTGGACACAACACTCCAGGTGTGATCAACAGGTACATCCTCAGATACATCCTCATACCCACAGTCCTGCCCTCCCTTCCCAAGGTTCCTCCTCCACCTTCTGCCAGTTCTAAACCAGGGGACACCAACAGCAAAGGCCCAGTGCCAGTCACTCTTGCAGGACATGGCCATCTCCAGGTCTGGGATTATGGGATTATTTAGGTTGGAAAAGCCCTCTAAGACCCTGGAGTCCAAATGTTCCCCAGCACTGACCCACATCCACATGGCTTTTAAATCCCCCCAGGGGTGGGGACCCCCTGGGCACTGCCCTGGGCAGCTGGGCCAGGGATGGACAGCCCTTTCCATGACATTTTCCCTCAAATCCAACCTAAAGCTCCCCTGGCACAGCTTGAGGCCATTTCCTCTTGTGCTGTCACTTGTTCTCTGCAGAAGAGACTGACCCCCATCTGGGGGTCAGGGAAGGGGACAAATGTCCCATCTGCTCCCCAAACCAGGGGAAAGCCCCCCTTACCTGTACCCAGCCTATCTGAAGAGCCTCACTACTGCTCCTCTCCCTACAAGGTTTCAGCTCCTTCCCACCAAATTTGGGCACAAATCTCTGTTTCCAAGTGGCGACTGCAGCTCCATTTTTAACAGATTTTCAGTTGGACTCTGATTCCTTGGTTCCCCACACACCAAGACCAGAACAAAGTGGCTGCCCAAATAACAGCCCCAAAGGGAGGAGAGGCTTATCCACACCAATATTTCTGAGGAATTTGGGTTGTGCACTTCATTCCAGGGCACTTTACCTCGTCTGGGTCGGAAAGTTTGAATTCCCAGCCATCGCCTGTCCAGCTGATGAAGGATTGACAAGACTTGTCAGTGAGCAGCTCCAGCAGGAATTGCCACAGTTGGATGGGTCCGCTGCCTAGAAAGACAAAGGAGACACAGGACATTAACGCCAGGAAAAGAACTGCTCCTTCTACCCCAGAGGGGGGAAATTTCCCATGCAAAAGGTGCTCGCTGAATAAAATAAAACCTTCTCCTGTCAAAAAGAGCCACCAGCACACACAGGGCAGGAGCTGAGCTGGGAGTTAATCCCTACAGGTAACAGAGCTTCCTATTTGCAGGAAGAGCTGAATATTCATGCCCTGGAATGCTTCACATGCAGTTACATAAATAGGATTATTTTTCTGGCACACAAACAGGAGGAGTCACTGCCTTGGCACCGGAGCAGCACCAATGCCTCCGTGCCAAAGAGCCGCTGGCCACGGCTGAACTCCAGCAGACTCCGCTTCCCGACCTTGACTCTTTGCTCCGTGCTGTTGATCAAGATAAGGGGGACCCAGGTATGAGAATTCCTTGGCCTCTTTCCAGGGCGTGTTGCTGCAGGAACGGGCCCTGCTGGCTCGTGGGGAGGGCGGGGGCACACAGAGCTCCCCAGCCCAGGATCGCCTCATCACCAGCTTGGCACAGCCTCAGCAAATCCATAAGGAACTTCCCTGTTGCTGCTGGTCCCCTGATCCAGCTGGAAAGGCACAAGGTGACGTGGAGCATCCCATGCCATGGGCATTCCTTCCCTCCTTCCACACCAATGTCTCCATCTTCCCTCCAATCACGGATTTTGGCCATCAGGGATTTGTCCCAATGCACCCAGTGAGAGCCTGCGGCTGGTTTTGCCTGGAGTCATGGAGAAGTTTTGAAATACTTATCTATTCCTTGGGCCTGTGTCCCAATCCAAGGTAGAGGAGAAGCCCTGGAGCCAAAATCTTTTTGATGAGCAACTTCCAAAGGCGGCCACGCCCCAAATATTGCACTTAGCTGTGGGCAAGGTGTTTTGGGAGAGACCCTGCCATGGATTAAACCTGGCTTGGAATAGATCACTAATAATGACAATCATTGTAACGAGACGGCCAGGGGAGAGAGGAAATGATTTATCCCATGAAGAATTGCACAGGCTGGATTAGTCTGGGCTAATCCCAGCACTGACAGCACTGAGCAAAGCTTCAAGTGGGGAAAAAACGAGTTGTGGACTCAGAAAGAGGGACGGAGCCCAGCCTGTTTCCAGGAATGACAATGGATGCTGTCCGAGCCGTGGCTGTGGGATAACCCATGAAGGGAAGGGAGGGCTGCTCCCCTTCTCCACAAAGTTTAAAATGACTCAAAAGCTGCTGGGGAGGAGGAAATGAGAGAGCTGGCTCCAGGACACGGGAATGGCCGTGTCCCATCCAGCCCTTCCCAAATTGTTTCCCTCCTGTTATCCCTGTGGAACAGCTCCAGGGGTTTGTCAGCACCAAGGCTGGGGGTTATCACAGCCACGGGCAGGGCAAGGCAGGGAGCTCCCAGCTCCCAGCTCACTCTGCTGGAAACGGGAAGGGACTCGGCGGGGAAAGGCTCCAGCCCATTGCTCCTCGGGAGCTTGCCAAGATGTCAGCTCCACAACCGCGCTCTCCAGTAGGGATGGAGTTGGATTATCCACGCCAAAACGAGGGAGGAAATTCAGATGACGCCTTCTCATTGAAAGGGAAGAGCCAAAAGCCTGACCTGAAATGCCACCACATCTCCAGGCCCAGGTCTATTTTATAGCAGTGAGCTCTAAATGCAGAGAAAACACCGGGAAAAAGGTTTGGTGGCTGCCTGAGGTCTTCCACAGGTGAATCCCAAGGGGATGAGTTCTCTTGGGCCATCTGACCTTACACCAACTCCCCACACACAGCCAGGGAGCATCCAACACCCACATCAGGTTAACAGAGACACAGCCCAAGGACTGCAAGGCCAGGTCCATCTCCTCCCATCGATTTGTCTCCTGCCCAACCAAAGAACACGGATTTTTAGTCGATTCCTTCCCCAAAATAAGACGGATGGAAATTCATCGCTTGGGTGCCAGGTTCTTGGGTGAGGAACTGCCCTCAAAACACCCCTGGGCCATCCTGGCCCTGCAGAACCTTTGGAGGCTCCAGCATCACTGAGCCTGAGCCAGTGGCCAGTATTGTTCCCGTTCAGTTGCCAGCTGGCAGGGAGAGGTGTTGGGAAACCCAGGAATTCTTGCCCTCTCTCCAGCAAGCAAGGTAGGGCTCCTGCCACCGCCCCCAGTGCCGCGCTGCTGGATATTTTGGGATTTCCAAGGAAGTGGTATCATCCTTAGAACAGGGATTCCCAAGGTCTATTCCAAGCTGCCTGTGGGACACGGCGTAAAACCCCAAATTCCTCTAGCTGGACAGGCAATTATGTGAGGAATGTGTTTGTGCAGAGCTGCAGGCATGTCCCAGCTCCTGTAAACACCCGCTCCCTGCCCCAGGGGGAGGCAGCCCAGCCTGGCAGATGTGGCTCTGCTCCAGGATGGCAGCGAGGTGGCAGGAGCCAAACCCTGGCACATGCCCGGGCCTGTGCCCCGGATCAGCGCTGGCAGGAGGAGAGGGGAGCAGGGAGGCGGTGCTGGAGGTCAGGGCATGGTCTGGTGCAGCTGTAATTAGTGCTGGGAGGGCCATCTTCACTAATGAGCCACTCTGCAGCCAGCAAGGAGCAGCAAATATCTTCCCGTGGGATTTCAAGGTGACTCCTGGCTCATGCAGCCATGCCACCCTTCTCGATGTCACAGGGCAAGCAGGACGCTGCCAGGCTTGTCCCTGCACCCCAAACCTCCTCATCCACAGGAGCTGGGAGCGGTGCCCATTTTCCATCCCTTCTGCTCCAAGCCTTCCTCTCATCCCAGCCAGGGCTGGAAATCCCCACCAGGATGCCAGGCTGGGATCACTCCATGGTACAAGCTCACACAACCAGACTGTCCCAAGGCCAGTGGGTGTATCCCACCGTGGGACCTCAGTTATCCCAAAACAACTACGTGTTCCCACAGCCGGGATTGGGCTGCAGCTCCAAGCTCGAGGTGGAGGGGCACAGGGCAGCTTTTACGGCACTGCTCCCACCACACACACCCAGGGGCTTCCCGGAGCACCCCCAGCCCTGCCTGGGGATCGGGGACTGCGCCTGCTCCACAAAAGACAAGGGGAGGACTCAGAGGGGCGGGGGTGTCCTCCTGCCCCGCTGTGACCTCCGGCACCCACGGGGCTGCTAAAAATAGTGCCCACAATGGGGGCCCTGTCTGGCCTCAGTGGCACTGAACAGGGTCCTTCAGCAGGGACTGTCACACCACAGGAATCCCACAGCGTCAGGGGGAAAATATTCCTCTTGAGCCGGATGACAGTCGGCTGCTCCAGTGGGAACTGGGAGCCGCTGGCTGAGTGGGGCTTTCTCAGTACCAACCACCAATGGCGGACCCAGAGCAAAGGGGTTGGTGCCACGCCACCCCCACGCCATCCTTCCTTGGTCAGGACTGGTCTCCTGTTCCCTTCCCAGCCACTGGGACTCCAGACTCTGCTGGATGGGGCCGTTCCAGCAGCGCGGTGCCACGGTGATGGTGGCACTGCCCGGCTGGGGCAGCGGGGCACAGCGCAGGGAGGGCACA
>VZTX01006369.1:453896-502018 GCA_013400915.1 Pardalotus punctatus | reverse complement strand
GCTGCCTCCCCGCCGAGCTGAGCGCCCGCCGCTGAGCCGCCCGGCCGAGCGGGGCCCGCACAGGTTGGTCCTGGCGCGGGGGGCGGAACGCGGGGCGGCCCCGGCCGGGGCTCCCCGGAGGTGCTGGGGAGCTTTGTGCCCCGTGGAAGAGGAGTGGCTCCCCCTGGGAAAACAGAGTCGTTCTCGTAGAATCCCAAGATTGTTAGGGTTGGAAGGGAGGTCGTCCCGTCCATCCCCCTTGCCAAGGCAGGGTCACCTCGAGCAGGTTACAGGTGACACAGGAACGCGTCCAGGTGGGTTTCGAATAACTCCAGGGAGGGAGACTCCACGACCTGCCCGGTCAGCCTATACCAGGACTCTGCCACCCTCACGTAAAGAAGTTCTTCCTCATGTTGAAGTGGAACTTCCTGAGTTTCAGAAGGAGCAGGCTGTCGGTCTTGTGCCGTGTTCCTGCCTGTCTTCCCCAGTCACACTTGGCCGGGAAAAGGGGGTTATCCCGTGGAGGGACGGTGAGCAAGGCTTACAGGTAATCCTACCAAGCTGGGGTTGGGCCTCGGGCAGACAGTCAGACCAGTTACAAAGCTGCCCCTCATCAAGCTGAAAAACTGGGTGGGTTCTTGGAGCTGCAGTTTGTGCCTTGGTACAGGGGAAATCTGGCAAAGGAAATTAGCAAAGCAGGACTATGAGTGTGAAAACAGAAACAGGGTGGAATATAGGAGCCGTCAGGAAAACAGGTGCTGCAGGCTATGTTAGTTTGGAAGAAGGGAGTGTAGATAAAGGTTGAGGTAGTCTTGTATAGTAGTGGTGCTTTCAAGTTTTTAGAAATTGCATCTTTCAATACTGGTATATTTCACCGGGTAGGGAAAATACCCTTATCTCCTTAAATAAATTAGTCTGCTAGCAACTTAGAAGTGAGAGAGTATGTCAGCTGTTCCAGTGAGTGCTTTTAGGAGCTTTTTGTTTCTTAAGGAATCGTTTCATTTCTGCACTGCCTTACACTGTATGTGTGCAATAAAATCAGTGTGCTGGAAGCAAACTCTGGAAAAAGTGGCGTTAGGGGAGAATTCTTGCCAGGATAGTTAAGTCTCCCCTGGGCTCCAAAGGTCAGTTTCATTTTTGAGACAGTTTTCTGGGAAGTGTTGTTACGGACTATGGGAAACGTCATTTCCTGGATGGTGGTGCATGATCAGATGGTACTGCTGCTAATAATCCAAGTTATCTGTTGCCACAGATATTTTAGAATTTTAGTAATTCTACTAGAATTACTGTAGAAACCAAAAGAAATCGAAGATTATGACTGCTTTTTGTTCTTTGAATAATTGGTGTTTAATAACAGGACTTTTGTTAGAAGTGTTTATCAGATAATTGCCCTATAATTTAAGTAGATGACTATTGCACCAAATTCTAAGCACAATTTTTTCATCTAAATTTTCAGTGAAGTCAGAAGGCTGAAAACGCTGGTTGACTGAACTCTGGATAGTTTATATGAGGGGTTTAGCCACCTCCTCCCTCCCAGGAAAACATATATTTTTGCTACAATTGGCAATTTTTCAGAACCTTGTGTGCTGCATTTGCAGTTTAGTAAAGTGTAAGGTGACCATTGCCCAAGTACTAGCTAGGTTATGTTTTACAAAGAAAATTTAATAGTAAAGAATTTTTCAAAAGAGCAGAAAGGGTGAAGTAACGTATTTGTGCAGCAAAAATGGGTAATAAATTAGAGATAGTTTTAAGACTGCCTAAATTTCAGCAAGTATTCTAGTTTGGTTTTCAGTGTATCTTTTTTTTTCTGTATGACACTCAAAAAGTGGGGAAAGTGAAAATTACTGGGCATATAGATGAACAAACTGTATTTAGTGTACTCAGGTCAGAGAAATAGAATAATTTCACGTCACAACATTGGAAAACCATAGAGTTTGTATAGAGTTGCAAATCCAGTAACATTTGTTTGTATTATTTCAATAGATGCATTGAGTTGAAGATTGTGCACTATGCCTATAAAATGTTAAGCGTGGTTTGCCTACTTAGGAAAGTGGAAACTCCCCTGGAAAGAGTGTAGACCTGTCACTGCACATGCCATCCATATCTGGCTTCTTTAGAACAGAAGTTGAAGAAAAAAGAGAACATGTAAAAGGAAACAGGATAAAATGCAGTGTGGGTTTACCTTTTGATATATGTTTTCATTCTTTCACAGGGATTTTCTAGACAGAGGAAGTCTGACAGTCCATATTGAATCAAACAGTGATAATGAGATTGAGTTTGTTAAAATGGCGATGATAGGATTAACAAAAGGGTCAGGGTAGTAACCAGCATGGTAGGAGTCAGTGGGGAGTTCTGCTGAAGGTGACTCCATACATGTGCGCTTTATCTGTGGTTCACTTTGGAATCAGTCTTACGTTTTTGCTAAGTGTTTATACTCTAATTGCATTAATTAACTAATTTATGTGATTATAGTGTGTTTTATGTGGAGTTCTTAGTGTATGAAATCGTAGATGCAACTAACATTTGACAGGACATTTGGGGAGAAGAAATTAAGTTTGAGAGGGTAAGTGAAGCATAAGTAGCTTGAACATTCAAAGTCATCCACTTGGAAGCTGCTTAGTGGAACTTACGTTCAAATGACCAGGTTTGTCTCAAATATTGCAATATAAATCTGAATATAGAATTTTAGAAGACAGCCCAAGTTGAAAAGGACCTGGGAAGACCATCTGGTCCAACCTTTTGTGTAAAAGGCAGCCTGGATGAGATTTGCTGGTACCCTGTCCAGCTGTGTCTTGGAAACCTACATGTATTATGTTGGTGAGTTGCGGAATGACCAAGGGCCATCAGTGAGACTCACTTTCCTTGCAGTTGCTGTAACAGGTGAGGCACATTTCCAGTTGAATTCAAAGTTAATGCCATTACATGAGGCTTCTCAGTGAACTTGTGAACTTATTGGATGTTAATTAATCTGGCAGTTTGAGTAGAAGGGAACTTATGACTGGGAGGTAGGACCTGCTGTTTGGTTTGCAGAAGAAGACACGGGGGGAAAAAAACCAAACTCTCTAAACTTTTGGAAATAGTTATTCTTTATAAACATATTGAAATGGGAAGGAATGAACGCCAAAATAAGGGTTTTCCAGTAACCTTTTAAGATATTTACATTTGATGCTCGAAATGTTTAGCAGCCAAAAGCCATCTTGCTCCCACTTGTGTTTCTTTGACAGTACTGCTCCTAATTACTTTCAACACTAAATGTAATAGTTTAATAAGCAGGATTATATAATGCTGAGAGGATAACGTTTTATTGACTCCTACTTCTGGGTTTTTATTTTCCCCCTTTTCAGATAGTTGTCAGGGAAAGGGATTGTGACAGCATCCACAGGAAGTCAGATTGGATACATTACATTGAGGATGCATAAGGTTTGCAAATTAGCTGTGAAGGTACTGGAGTCTGACACTGTTCTGAGAAAGTAAAATTTATCAAGCACTGTTGTCATAAAATGGGCTTTTTATTGCTTTCCTAGTTCTTGTGAGTGTAGATTATTAGTTGTAAAAAGCTTGAGATTTGAAGAAATTGCCTATTGTACCTATGGAGATTTTGCTTGGCTTTTCTAGCTTACCCTGATGTTCAGGATAGATGATCTACAGTGATCTGGTGTGTGAGTGTGGAGACAGTGAACTTCCATTTCCTGAAGGCAACAAAATGAAAGTGCTTTGGAGGTCTGATGTAGCTCCTGTGCTGACGTGTTTCTGAAAGAGCACCAAGCGTGCTGAGGCAGCTGGGCTGTGCCCCTCTGCACAGGGACTCTCCCAGGAGAGTTGGGCCTGTGGATTTTGTCCACAAGGAAGGATGAACAGTGGCCAAAGTGGCAGCTACTGAGATGTGTGCGTGTGCACGCGCACACGTGTGTGTGTGTGTGAGTAATATTTTTCTTTAAAAATGGAGCCAGTATCTGTAAAAAGTGATGCCTTTCTCTGTAGAGCAGTCTGTTCACAACTGGAATCAAAGAGTGCCTAAGATTTCTGAAGGAGAGATGTAAAATGATGAATGGTGAAAGAGACTGGAAGTCTTGCTTGTTTTAACACCTTGTCTCATATGCTTCAAGTACTGTGTGGAGTTTTTGATGCTGGCTGCAGGAATTCCATATTATTCCTTGCTGTGCTGAAGTATCTTTTAAAAAAAAGAAAATAAATCAGTACAGCTTTTCTGAAATTAAGGTGGGGGTTGCGACATGCTCACTCAAGATTCCTGTGGTTCAAAGGCATTTCTTGAATTTAAAGTTTTATTTTTATGTCTACATGCATACATGTGTATCCATCTATGTAAGGCAAGATAAACTAGTACAAAAATTATGCTCTTGTTATTAATAGCTGGCAACTGTTCATACTACCATTATGAAGTCAAACCCCTTGAGTCTGGAAGGTAAACAGGGAAACAACCATCTTGAAATTATTTGCATTTGACATTTGGAAATATTTTGAACACTGTTCTATTCTTTTTCAAATCAACAGGCCAAAATGGGAATCTGCTTCATACTGGGAAAAATTTAATATAATCCTGCTTTTTTACTATCTCTACTTCTGATCTGGGAATAAGATTAGCATTTCAAACTACAGAGATCTGTTTGTGCAGTTGTCTGTTTGCTATTAGAGCCTCTGCATCCCATGTTCCTCATGTAGAATGTGTTTTATATTTAACTGCCTCCCGTGGTGTTAATGACTAGTATTCATAAAGCTTTATAAAGAGAAAAGCTATGTTTCTGCCAAACATTAGTAAGATATGGCAAAACATTCTTTTTCTCAAGATATTTATTATATTAAATCAAAGCTGTTCTATAACCTGTGTTAAGCGTCAATGAATAACAGAATGGTTCCTGTAAACTTTTCTTCACATGTGAAAGAAAACTTAAGTGGTGTCACCTCTTCAAACTCATGTACTTATAAACAGGGAACATAATTAGTCCTGCTAGAACTTCATACTGAGTCCTGTCAACAGTGTATTCAGGTTGGGTTTTTTTGTTTGTTTGCTTTTAAACATTGGGTATTTAATACAAACAGTAGTTCTGGTACTCATTTAATGTATTTATTTGTGGACATGAAGATTAAAGTAGGCTTTTAAGTGGGCTGTTTCATGTGCAGATCACTCTAAAGTTTAAATGCAATATATTTATCACAAGCAAAGTATTTAGCTACTATGCTGAAGTAAAGTATTAGCGAGGCCTTTCTTAGGATGGGATGTGTAGTAAATGGGATTGTAAAGCTTACCTTAAGGAGGCAGAGATGGACGTCAATTGTATTCGTAGACATTAACTTGTCAGTGTATTCCTTCAAATATTTTAGTGAGAAATCTTGAACTGATTACTGTAGAACAGATTGTCTCATGAACTGCAAGTCCAGAGAGGTCAAAATTCACTCAGGTGCTTCAGAGTGACAGCTTTGGGGCATTTGCAGCAGTGCTGTGTCTTTGAATTAGGAGAAGTCAAACAGGTTAAAACAGGGCAGAACTCTGTGGATGGACTTAGTGAACCATCCTGCAAGGCCGCCTGGCATCCTTCTGCCAGATTCAAGGAGTCATAACTTGTGGAATAATCAAAGCACTTCTTTGATTGTTGTTTACAGTTCATATTTTTTAAATAATCTAATATAATAGTGGAGAATCTAAATTTTGATTCCTGTCCTTGAGTGAAATTAAAGACTACAGCTCTAGTCGGGGATTTCTTACAGACATAGTCCCTTTTTGTATACTAAGGGTTTCTTTCTATCCTGACATCACGAAAAGCTGGGTGAGCTGTGCGTTTCACCATAGCCTTTATAGTACTGCTGATCTTGAACTCTAAAGGCAGCTTGTTATCACTTAGTATGAAATACAGTTAGTCAAAAATCTATATATTTGATTTTTGTGAACTGTTATCTTGGGTGTAGAAATTTAGAAAAGCATGTAAACAATGTCCCATCTGAATTATGTGGAATTATATGCTTCTCTTCTAAATAATCTCCAATTCCGGTTTAAGAAAGCAGCATCAGAAAACCTGATCTGAATAATCCTATAAACTAAATGAGATCTTTCAAGTAAAAAAGTATAACTGATCTTCTTAGCAGGTACAAGTTAAACGTGTACCTGAATTTATAGAATAGTATTTGTGTATAATGAGTCTTATTTGGAAAGTGTTTCTCTCTTGGAAACTCATAAAGGCACTTTTAGTTAACAAAATGCAGAATAAATATGGTCTTCTGATATTGTCTCCTGTTTTCCCATATTGCCATCTCCTGGTAGATCTGATGTGTGCAAGAAATAGGGAATGTATGATGCCCAAGTTTAGGAGCTACCGGAAAGCATGGAGACAAAGACCTATTTTATGTACAAGGTCACAAATCTGCTGCTTTTGTCCAGAGATTATGATAAGATGTGACACTTCTTTAACAACATTTGAGTCAAATGTTCAGAGAAAAGGAGATGTGTTGCCTTGAGAGGGCAAGCTCTTGGGAATTTGGTGAGATGGGTGAAAAGACTTGCAGGGCCTTTGGTGAAATGGGGGAGGATAATCTGGTTATGTTATGCTCATCTCAGAAGACAAAATGAGCAATTCCTTCAGTCAGTTAATGCAGTATGAATGATGTGGTGCTTTTGGTCAAGGTCACCTTGTGTGTGGAGTGATAACTGTTCTTACAATGAAAAGGAAGCAAACCTTTTTCGCAGGGCTCTTTCTATTTAAATATCACAGAAATCACAGAATATTCGAGGCAGAACAACAAGCAAGGGAATCTTAGGCTACTTTTTTTGTCAGAATGCATCAAACAATGTACAAGGCATCTATTCACCTCCTGAACAAAACTATTAAAAAGAGTTCAGTTATGGTTTGTAGTGTTCTTGTCTTTTTTTCACTGTTGAAACTCCACTGCTGTCTTATTTAATATAAATGAACTGTCGCAGTTTTTTATCGTGTTGTCTAACTGGTTTGGAGCAAATTGAGACAAATGTGATAACAGCACCATTGTTCGGCAGTAGCTGTACTACAGCTCTTCAAAATGCTGCACTCTGTAAGCATCCAGCATGGTGAGGGAAATTTGACCATATAGACAAGCTCCAGGCCTTTACTTCTTATAATCTGGTAAACAAATGGAAGTCTAGTTTGAATTTACAGAGCAAATACACAGTAGAAGCCGTGGCTGGGCTTTTTTTTCTGCACTAATGCCTGCCTTTCCTGCCAAGTTCTGCTGATCAAGTCAGTTTTCTGTTGGTTCATTACCTAATCATCAGGAACCTAAGGATTTGTTGAAGGGTGGGGGGGAAGTCTGCTTTTTGTAGAAGTCACATCAATAGTTTATTTAAGTGGGGTGGTATTATCAGGCACTATGTAGCATTCCTTAGTATTGCAGAGAAATGCAAGGAATCTTGATGTTCATAACTAAATGAGATGTGTCTTCTTTTTGTTGGTTGGTTTTGAGTTTTGGGAGTTGGCTTATTTTTAAATAAAACCCCAAAACTCATTCCTGATAACTAGTAACCCCAAGGAGAATGCTTTTGGGGGTTTTCCCTTGAGACCTGGTGCTCAAGAAAATATATAACATTTAAGATGGTATTTTCTTATTGAATGTTTTGCTGTGCCTAAATGATGTAGGCTGTAACAAAAACTCAGTGTAGCATTTACTTTGCATTTGTCATTCAGGTGGCTCTGCCTAATATTTTAGTGTGACACTTTAGCTATGGTCAGATTATTGTCAGTTTTCTCCATGCATATTGAGGCAGGTCATGTTACTGAACATGTTTTCAATCTCATCATATTTTCAGTCAGAAATTACTGTAATTGTTGTTCAGAAGGAGGTTTTATACTGTGACCAAAGAGAGAATAGCTACTCATGCAGTCTCTTTAAGGACAAATGCAAGTGTACTTTAAGATTCCATTTTAAACTTTGGTAAAAATAAGTATTCACCTTCAAAAATGAAGGAACACTGGCACTGGGGCTCAGGAACCACAGTAGTTAGTTGATTTGTTGGAACTATACTCTCTTTTACTGCTCAGTGCTGGCTTGCAAAAACTCTGATACAATATTCTTTTGGAGTTCAGATAGTTAGTACCAGCCAAATTCTCTGTTGGTGTTAAAACTTAATAAAAATGAATTTGAGGGTTCATAAATCTGATATATACTCAAAATATTATTGTCAAGTAACAGTAAAAGATGCTTCTTTTCTAACCAGTATATTTTCAGTCTAAAATTGTTTTCAAGGTTTTTCCGGCAAGATTAAGATACTTCCTGATTATTGAGTCTTGTCATACTTAGACAGAAACACCCTGCAGTGTTATTTTGGAAGGTTTTCAGACTCTTGATGAATTTGTCTTTGTGAAAACTTAGCACTTCTATCTGTCTTTTTAACAGCTGTCATGGAGGAGTTGGTAGAGGATGACATCTGTATTTTGAACCATGAAAAAGCAGACAATGCTCACAAGAGAGACAGCGATATTCCTGTTCCGTCGTATAGTGGAGATGAGTCTGTTGCCTCACACTTTGCACTTGTCACTGCGTATGAAGATATCAAGAAACGACTGAAGGAGACAGAGAAGGAGAACTCCTTCTTAAAAAAAAAAGTGAGAATTTTAGAAGAGAAGGTAAGAAAATAGTTGATGTACCAGTTTCTGGTAGCGGCTTCTTTTTTGCTCCTAGCTGGATGGCAGAGAAGAAAGTTAAGAATTTAAAATACCCACTTATAATAATTTCCATGTTAAAAACTTCAGGTAATTTGTTTAAGTGGAATCAGTTTGTTCCTCTGGTAGCGTAGTTGCATCACACTGGGATTTTTGATTCTCACTGGCCATGTATATGACACAGTGCAAAGACAGTGGCTTTGATTCAGACAGATGTGTAGTTGACCAGGATTTGTCACTGCGGTTTGGGTGCCTCTTTATGGTGTTTATTAGCTTGGGCACACATGACACAGTGTTGTTGAACAATGAGGTCCAAAGCTTGTAAGTTATCAGAATCCAGGAATTGTCTATCAAAACGCTTTCTTGGACTCAGCATACCATAACGATAAAGAAAAATTGGTTGCTAAAAATATCCAGCTAGGTCTAGCTAATCACAGCCTCAAATGTGAAATACAAAGCTGCAATGCTTAACACTGATCTTGGCTGGCTGGCTTTTGATGCAGTAATTCTAAAATGTAAATGAATCTTGGAATTTGTTTTATAGGCAGTTTCTCATGGCCATAAACTAGTGAAGTTCATTAAAGCTAAAAATTGACCAGGGCACAGGTTTTTCTCTCCAAGTAATGAATGCTGTCATTAAATGTATATCCATTGATCAGTACTGAGTTTGTACTGCAGAAGTTCTTGACTTTGATAGATTGCTTTCCTATATAAGGTGCAAAGATAGATCCTAGTGTTAGAGCTGAGATTTTTTTTAGGAATTACTCCTAACTGTGTGCTACAGATTCTTAAAAGCTTTCCAAGTGTGTATTATTTTGTGGCATTGGAAAGAAGTACTTGAGTCACACTTGGCACAGCTTTGAAACACTTACTCAGGAATTCTTGGTGAAAACAGGATTGACTTTTTTTCAAAAAGCCAATCTGTCTCAGGATTTCCTTTATGTAAGGTCTGGGGGGATGTTGGGAATAGCAACAGAGCTTTAGACCTAATATTGTCTGAACCATGCTGAGTGTATCATCTTTCATGTGGTTACTCAAAATCACAATAAACAGGATTTGACCTTAACAGTTCCTTTTGTCTTGTGTCTTTGGTTTGGCCTGATTCAACTTAATTCTTTTGAAGATGATACTTTATTTTCTGTAGAGAAAACTTTTCAGTATGTGAATGCCATAAAAATGCTTCTATGAGAGAGAGGTATTGAGAAGGCCAAGACTGTTACTGACTTTCAGTCTTTGTCAATAGCTAATATACCTGTAGGCTTAAAAAATATGTGGGGAGTTACCCCTTTGGGGTTTTCCATTTCAACATGCATGGAAACTTCGAGAAAGCTTAATCAGGCTTTTGTTCTATTTGAGTGGTTTTATTGGGGGGAGAAAAATATAAAGGACAAAACTTAAAAGGAGTCATACATGTACTTTGAGAGTCAATACAAAAGGAAAGGTCAGAAGCTTCCTATCTTTGTTGCGTGTTTTCCCATACTTTCTTTGAAGCAAACACCTGAAAGAGGAGATATTTAAGGTAGATACATGAGTCTCAATGCTTTTGTTTTCATTGGGTTTTTTGTGTGGCTCTTAATCATTAAGAAAACATGTGCTAATCTGTTGTGAATATCTACAAGAGGTACACTGAATGTGTTTAAATTTAGTGTGTAGGATAAAAAGAATGAAAAGGAAAATGTAATATTTAAAGGAAGAACTTTTTATATGAATGGATCTAATTTTATATAAGACTTCTCTTCTTCCTGTGTTATTAAAAATGCTGAATATATTTTAACTCTGTCCCACTTTTTCTAGCAATGTAGTTGGTAGTGCTTATTTTGCCTTGCTTGTCTTTTGCCGTAGCAGGCAGCGAGATAGTGGTGATCTGCAAGTTAATAGAAATTTATAAAATAATTCTGCTTTGGCTTGTCTTACATAAATACACTGAAAAAAATCTTTATTTACATTATGAGTCATTTATGAAATTGTGTTTGTTTTCCTCTGAACTTTCTATATGTTGTGTATTTTTATGCTTAAAACTCCCTTTTCAAAAAGCAGTTTATATTTTTCAGAGCCTGGAAGAAATATGATTAAGGGATTGTCAGTGTGAGTAATCATGACTTGTGAACCGTTTTTAAGTAATCATAGCAGTGAACTCACAGCAGTCTAATGGAAAGTGTCTCTGTCCATGGCAGGGGGTTTGGACTAGATGAGCTGTTAAATGTCCTCTTCCGACTCAAACTATTCTGTGATTCTATAAATTAGTGAGCACTAAGTATGGTTAGAGATTTCAGAATCTGTAGACAGCCTTTGTTGCACTTCTGTAAAAACTTTGGCCCATATCAGTGTATTTGATTAATTTTTTATCTAAACTGGAAAAAAAAAAAGAAAAGCTGTTAGATTAATATTGCAGGCTGTACTATTTCCTTTTTAAGTTTTGCATTTTCAGCCTACCATACAAAACTTCTTATTTCGACTGTGTGTTAAACCTTCAGGTGCTTGGCTCCCGGCTGGAAGAGGAATGCAGCTCAGTTGGGCGGGAACAAGTCAATAAGGCTTACCAAGCCTATCGAGAGGTCTGCATCGACCGTGATCATTTGAAAAGCAAACTGGAAAAAATGGTGTGCCTTCTTAAGTAATGTCTTAAATGCATGCTTTATCAGTACTGCATAATTAGTACATGTTTGCTGTAGAATTAATTTTGTATACTAAAGATACGTGGTGTTGGTTTTATCACTCGTTTAAAGTATGTGACAACACTTCCTGTAGGAATAACAATTTAAAGTATTTCAGTTTTATTACTGGGCTAGAATAATGGTTAAAAAAAATCAAAGCAATATTTATTTGTTGTTGTTTTTGTTTTTAAAAATTTGAATTGTCAGACATGATAGAAAAAAGCTTCACAAATTATTTTGGTTTGGGGTTTTTCCCTCTCTGAAAATAGGTGAGAGAAAGTGCGGAATCCTTGAAAAACTTGAATGAACAGTTGCAGTCTAAAGAAGTAGAGCTGTTACAACTAAGAACTGAAGTGGAAACTCAGCAAGGTATGCATTTGGTTGCTTCATTTTAACCTGTGTTGAGGAGCCCTAGTGGTTGTACTGTGGTCTCAGAGCATGAAGAGTTTTAACCCTATATAGGGGCAAGGTAAGAGAGGCATGTACAGCAGTGAGGTATTTTGAGCTTGTCTTCATTCTTGTGAACGGTGATGTGCATGTTAGGTCATCATAATCAAGGAGCTCCATGGTAAAGATCTAAGGCCGTTGTGTTCTTTCACTGTAGATGATTTAATAATTTGAGAAGTGGGCACCACCTGATAGTTTATAGGCTGTGTACATCTCTGGACCCCATCACCTTTTCCTCAGAGCAGGGCAGGGGCCTGTTCAAGTATAAGGATCATTCTGTCAGTCCCACTCCCTGTGGCACCTGCAGAGGGTCCAGTATGCTGCTCTGTCTCACTGTTGGGATATGACAGTTGCGAGAGTATGTTGTATAGCAATAGCTGCAGTCACCAACAGTTACTCAGCTGGGAAATGAGAAAAGGTAGAAAGATGCTAGTTGTAGAGAGCCTGGTGAAAAGAGGAAGGAGAAACAAACAGTATATCATGACAATTCCAAAAGCCCAAATCCAGCTTGTGTTACTCCCATTGTAAAGAGTGCTCTGTACATGACAGATGCGTAAAACAAAATACCATGGAAGAAAAAACCCTTTATTAATTTCATTACAAGAAAAGAGAACGAGAAAATGCCTTCTGTATAAAGTTAGAGATAGGGACTGACTTCAGAGTCTGTACAAATGCAGTCATTTGAAAGGCACTTGTAAATATGGTTGTGCGTGAATTGAATTGCTCTCCAGGAGGACCTAGCACAAATGTTTAAACCTAGAAGAGCAAACTGCAGGTATTGCTAGTATCACTGTTGAGGACCTCATCATTTAAGGAGGTGAGAATTGCAGAGTTTGAGATCTCTAAAAATGTGGTAATTTCAATCCTTACTTGTAACTCCATTCTACTCATAAATGGACTCTGAGTACCTTCTTTAAAAAAAAAAAATCAGTGTAATTTAAGCTTATTTAAACTATTAAATCTGGAAATAAGTGTACCATGCAGTTGAAGACTTGTGGGTTTCTTCCTGTCATGTCCTTTCTTTTCTTGCTGTCTTACTAGTGTCCTACTACTGATCTGATGGTATCATCAGCTTAGGTTGCTTCTTACTGTGTGAATTGCTTTTGTCTAATAAGATTTGCGTAACTTTTATGCTTTCCCCTTTTGTTTTGATTGTATCTTTGGTTGTTCTGTTTGCAACTTCTTGATATTAAACTTGGGGAAAACTTAATGGTAAATTATGTAACAATACAAATCTGAGGGTCAAAAGGCTCATGTTTTCAAAGCATGTAAGAGCTATGCAAGTTGGCATATATGATGTATGTTTGCCGTGAACTGATTTTTCTATTTCCAGTGACTTTTTATGCTGGTACTTTTTCTCTGTGTCAAATCTCCAGTGCATTCCTAGAAAGTGAGGCTCCATGCTTTAAACCCAGAAAACAGACCACTTCTCTGCCAACAGCTTTACCAGTGTTACTATTTCCCTATTGCCGTCGACTCCGGTTTCTTCAGAATATGATGTTTTTGTAGGGCATGGGCTGGTTAAGGGGAGTCTTGCATATTGAGTTACATTCCTTGGACTGAGATTGGAATCTGATTGTCTTGCTTGTCTTCTTTACAGTGATGAAAAGTCTGAATTGTACTCAGGCTAACTGGGAATTAGAGAAGCTGAACAGTGACCTGAAAGTGCACAGTCTGGAACAGGATATAGAAAAACTCAAGGAAGAGTGCAACAGTCTCAGGAAGGAGTTGCAAAATTCTAAGCAGAAGGTACCTTAATTTTTCAGGAATTTTTGTATTAATGGTTTGTTTTAAATCCCATTGTCAGTCAAAATCAAGGGTTAACAAAAATGTGAAGTATATGAGTGAAAGATGAGTATCTTGGTGAAATTATTTTCATAGACTGTCATTTTTCTTGGAAATAGAAACGGGCTCCTCAGGGAAGTGTTCATAGCATCAAGCCTATCCAAACTTCAGAAGTGTCTGGGTCAAGAAGTGTATCTTAATTATAAAGTTTAGTTTTAGGTAGTTCTGCAATGAGCAGGGAGTTGAACTTAATCCTTAGGGGTCCCTTCCAACTCGAGATTTCTGTGATTCTATACAGGTGAGATTTCCCAGCCATTGCCCATATAACAACAGAAAATAAAGCCTTGTGACTTTTTATAAGTAGCCATTGAAGTGTTCTATGTAATCTGGGCCACTGAGAAAGTTTGGGAAAAATCTGGCCTCTACTTTTTTTGGTTTTTTTTTTACAAGAGTGGAATGCTAATGTTAAAAGCTGTCGTGAACTTTTAAGGAGGTCTGGCACTTTTCTTTAGGGTAGTTGCATGAACCTTGTCAGAGAAGGACCTCTTTTGGCACCCTTCTCTGCCATTTCTGGGGCAAATGTCTGTTTTGAGGGACACATTTTGTAACCTAGATGTTGTTAGGATCTCAAAAGGAAAATTAAGATAACTAACAAAAAGCAGTACGTTATTGTCTAATATATTCTTACTCCTTCCCATCTTACCTTTAAGGAAAAGTACAGTGGCAGTCTCTAGGACTCCGCAGACACATTGAAGTTACACAGTGAATGTAAAACATTTAAATGTGATTGTTTGAGGAGGCAGACTATTTTAGATACCTTATGGTCATTAGTAATGATGATGATGTAATCCTGATTCACACAGCATTTGAGCAAGTCTACGTTTTTTCCACTAGGTGGGGATAAAGCCCATGAGGTGTTTTGTTAACATCTCTTAGTGTTGGTTGTTTCACTTGTATCTGGAACTCTTTCAGGTGCTTTCAATAACTTGTAAAATCTGAAGGCTTGGTGTAACTTGTATGCAGTTCTGGTGAATTCGGGTAACTCTAGAACAAAGTAACAGCTGTATAAATAATTGAAGAGTGCAGGTTATATTGTGAGAGTGAATGATGTCAGAGAGAACAGACTAAAATAGCAGTTGTAAGGAATACTACACATGACATTGTTTAAATAATGTTTATGCCAACAGCTTTTGTTGCACAGAACAAATACAGGGAACAGCTTTTTGTTTTGGCTTGGGTTTTTTGTTAGTTTTTTTTTTGTTTTGTTTTTTTGTTTGTTTTTAATATAATTTCTTCTTGATCCTCGTAACTGCTTAATATAGGAAAAAACAAGGTGCAAGTTTTCAAATGTGGGGTAATACAGTGCAACTTTTTTTTTTAACTATGAATTTGAATCTTTGATGGGGGATGGTGAGAAAGTTCAGGAAGGGAAAAAAATCTGTCAGGTGAAATACAGTCAAGTGTGATCAATGGGCAGTGACAAATAGCATTGTTTCAAACTCAGATGGTATTTTCATTATTATTTATTTTAGTTACATTAGTGTTTTCAAATGTTTTCTACTTTAGGCAAGTGTACTTTCTATTTTTTTTGCACTTTTAGATATTCATACTTGAGTTTTGCATTGTACTTGATGCAGTGTGTACATTATATTGACAGGTTGCTTGAAATGTGTACAGGCTGTCATAAAGCCACACTAACAGGTATCAAATCCATACCAGCTGTGGCTAGCAGGAATGGTAGGAAGGGAACATAGAAAGAAGGGATATGAAAGGGAGGGAGCTCATCACAGGTGAGGGTCTAATAGAAACATGTCCAACAAAGTGAGACTAGTGTTTGATTTGTTAAACAGTCCTGGCAAATTCAGTGGGGCTGCCTGTATGTGCAATTTTAAAGTAATCTTTCAGACTTGAGAGCTAAATCATGTTCTGTCATAAAAGTAACTTGTGGAAGTAAATCTATATGGAAACAGTTTGCTTTAATTTAATGATCTTTATATGCTGTGATAGGGAAAGAACAAGAAAAGACTTTAAAAAGCAAAAATTGAGATTGACTACTTTTTTTTAATGGACATCAAAAGTCTTTCTCAAATTATGGGAGCTCAGCTGTTCTAGGAAAAGAGTGTGGAGGTGGTTGAGCAATGCCTTCACATAAGTAGGTAGTTTAAGCATTTTTAAGTGGAAATTCTTAGTAGAAGTTTTTATTTCCCTTTTGAAACCCACTGCAGCTAATACAAATGAAGACTACTTCTCTTGTGCATTTCAGTATTAATGAACTTGAAGTTTCACTGCTGTTTTTTGAGATAGAAGATCTGAAATCATGTTCATTCATTCTCTGTCTTCTCTTCACTCTGTTGTGCAGGACCAGGCTCAAGAGGAAAATCCATTACATGGAGGCCATCTTCAAAGGCAAGATATACAGAGGTATGAAATATTTTATTTTCAGTTTACTGAGGGACAGTTATTTACATCAATAAATTATTCTTGTAGACTCTTTAAGTGTATTATTTCAAGTTACATAATTTAATTTAAAGTCTAGGTATACTTATTTAGCAAGATCATTGTAAACTTTTTCTTTGTTATTTTTGTAGTTTGGGATGATGATGATGAACAATTATATCTCCAGATTGCTGCACAGAAAAGGAAAATTTAATTAACTTGGATTTAAAAATCAGCTTTTTTAATAATTAATGGACTGGAGGAGGTGGTAGATAAATTTCCAAGTCTCATGCCAGCTATGGAATATCTTCATTCTGTGTAGGGAGAGGTTTCTGTGTTTGCAAATCCCTCGCTTAGTGCTGGAACATACATTCTTTGTTAGTGTGGTGCAGTAACAGTTCTACTAGATTTTTTTTTTTTTAATGTTGGAGAGCCATTGTATGACTTACTCAAAATGAAATAGCAATTGTCCAGAAAAATGCTAAAACATCAGAAAGAATTTGTTCTCATCTTGCACCCATTCAGATAATAATTATGCTTATGACACAAACTCCTGTATTATCCTGCCGTGAGTACATGTGCTGTATGAGAAGTTATTTAAATTCTTTGTGGAAAAGAACTGTTCACGGACGCATGGAAGTTCCCAAATGTTCTGTCTTGTGGAAATGAAAGGCTGTGTCGCTTACAGCCAGTTGTGCCTGTTGGTGCACTTCCAGCATTGTCCAGCAGAGGGAGCAGTGGCCCTTCGCAGCGCCATGGTTCGGTGCGAGGGCCTTGCTGCTTCCGTGCGTGTTGGAGAGCCGGGAAGGGAAATCAGTCACGGAAGGAGGAGTGCAAATACTTCTCATTGGATGTTCTCTGCTCTAATGATGATAATAATGCACACACTATACAGAAATCACACTTTGTCCTTTTACCTCGACTGGACACTTATTCCTGGTTTCTGCTGGAGCTTCACAGTCAGTCTTATGTGCCTGGTAAAAGGTACTGTATTTCAAGATACAGCAATTATCTCTTTGATCATTTGATCACTGCTCTGATCAAACTGATCATATGATCAAATGATCATCGATCAGAGCAGATTTATTCCACAAAGTGGTGCTCAGGTGGCAGCCATCTAAAATAACGTATGTACAGTATAGTGTTTATTGTAATATAACATAAATAGTGAATGTGTCATAAATATGTAAGCCCATCCAAAAATCTGTGGAAAAAACACTTGAAAAACCTCCTATGAGAAACATTTGTTGTAGCAAGCAATCCTGCTTTTTATGGGAAATGGAGGCATTTGCACTTAATTAACTTTTTGGAAAGTAATTATTTCATATTTGTGAGTAGCCTGCAAATCTGACTTTAAATTCTCAGTTTGCAAATCTAATTTGCTGTAGATTTAGACAGGCTGTCATAGTGGAGGTTATTACATGTTAGAAGGCAGTACAGGATAAACCTCCAAGCACGGGGAATCCTTCGTTTTCAATTACAAAATCCTTGAAAATTAGGCTTTGCAATGGGACTCTAGGTCAGTATCCACGAGAACAATTTAAATCTGTTGCATGTGGCCTAAGTGGAATTCTGGTACCTGCAGCCCTTTGCAAGATGCTTGTAAAAGTGCTAGATGCACTTTAAAATTTCATCCAAGCACTTTCCTTCGGGTTGGTGGCAGACACTGAGCTGTCCTTATAGTTGCCACTTCTGTGTTAAATATTGGACAGTTCTGGTTTGACATAACTAAAATTTTTGATCTTATTTTTTAGACTAAAACACGAGAATTAATGAAGTGTGGTTGTCACATCAACTTTAAAATTAAGTAGTAATCTCTTAAGAGTTCAGAGAGCCAAAAGGAGTCTGCAGTAGAAAGGTCACAGGTTTAGCTGAACTTCTTGAAATACTAATTCTGAAAATTTTAGCTTTATATCTGTCAGAATTGCTGATACTTAATAAATTATCTATTAAACTATCAGTTTCCTCTGTTCTTTAACAGAGCTTTTTGAATCTGGATGTTTGTATTCTGGGCAAGTATTTCTGTGCATAGAAGTTCTGTTTCTTTGTTTTAAGGGAACTCTCTTAGCCTTGATTTGCATAATAGCTGCTTCTCAGCGTAATTTTGAACACAGTCGTGCTTGATATATTTCATGCAGGTGTGATCCTGTGTTGCTATTTTAGAAGGATAGTGTGCTTGAAAATACAGTTATAAAGCTTATTAATTCTTACTCAATCTCAATAGCTGTTTCAAATAATGCCTTTTAGGTAAATGTAGTGAGGAAGAAAGAAATGTTCTAGAAACTCTCACCCATTATATGTGTCTTCATTAAATGTGTTTTGGTAGAATGTTAAGCATTAAAAAAGCATTAAATCATTGATTTCATGTTTAAATTGAAGTAACTACATCCTTATGTCTTTGAACACTGTTAATTATTAATCAACATAAATGTGATATTCAGTGCGCCTTTGCTAGAAATTTTACCAAGAAACATATGGCAGTGCTGACTTCTCTTCTTTTTTTTGTTGTTCTTGATTTTCTTACTAGCTATTAACCTGAAACATCAGTGTTGGAACAGTGCTGCTGTTGCTAAATATGTTTCTTTTATTATGCTGTCTTAGAGAATGAATTGGGTCACTATTTTTCACACTGTCTGATAAGGCAGTGTATTAACATAAATTAGATGACCTGCATACGAAGCAGTATGTTTTACATTTTGGTTTGGTCTGTGTGTGGATGCTCAGTTTGGGTCTCGGGTATTTAGTCTGAATTCAGTGTAGCAACGTGGATGGTGTAAGACCCAAATACTGATTTTTATTGATTATTTAAAATTACAATCGATCAATATTACTAGGCTTATAATAGGTGTTGGTGTGTGTGGTCATTTATTGAAAGGTATTCAAAGTTAACAGTCTGCCTTTTTTATAACCTGGTGTTACTTTATTTAAAGTATTCCTTTGAGATGACTAATTTTATTGGAAGACGGTTAGTTTCAGATACTGAAGTGGAAAAGTATGCTTCATATTTCTTTTCATTTGTGGAGTTGAAATTATTATTACCTAGTGTGTCAATGTATAATGCGTTGTATATTGTAATAGGCAAGAATCAAATAAAATACACAAAGGTCCGTCCATTTAAGGTAATTCTCGGTACTGTTCAGTCCGTTTAGTGTATGATACTCTAACAAAATTTGCAGTGTATGTCAGGCAAGAACAATTTATTAACAGTTAACCCTTGATAAGCATGTTAATAAGCTGCTTAAGAGGCAGCAATATTTAACTTGTAATAAATTTTTGTTTTGAAAGTGTGCAACAAATATATTGGGACCTGAAGAGAGAAATGTCTAATTTGCGTGTAGTGACTGACAAGCAGGCTGAGGTCCTACGAAAACTGAAAAGGAACCCAACAGGAGCCAAGAAAGGCAAGTCAGTGTTTGCAGTAACAGACCTTACCAACACAAACCGTTGATTCAAGCTGTAGCATTTTTAAAATAAACTAGCTATCATATCTTATCAGAATCTCATCAATTGAAGTTGATAAGCTAGACTGTATTATGGTTCCAGCTTACCCGTTTTCTGCTTTTGCTTCTGTCTCATACTGGTCAACTTCACACATAAAGGTGTTGCTGATGTGTTTTTTCTCCAATACTGTATTCTGTTCCCCTTGTGGCTTTTTTCTCAGTCAAGTGTTGCTTATGTGCACAAGGCTGAGGTGTTAAGTTTACTCGTATTTGACCTTTTACCACAACTACTTCATATTAGGGGGGGAAAAATCTCTTTGCAAATGCAGTCTTATTCTCCCAGTACAGAATATATGAAGTATTAAATTGGCAACATTTTAAATCAGATTTTAATAGACTGAAATTTCCTTATGGTTCCATATTTCTTTATGTTGGTGCTCAGAAAAATTGTCTTTTCTAGCAAAATGCTATACAGTGTGACATTTTCTGAATGCCAGAATCATGGGAAGGAAAGCTGCCTTAAATAATTTTAAGGGTTAAATATTTCTCACATAAAATATGCAAAATTTCTGTGAGTGGTTCATCAGACAGTTGTTCTATTTCATACATATGTTTCTTTCAAGCCAAATGCTAGACTATCAGTCAAACAAACTGTGGTAAGCAGTTAATTTCCTTTGTTTTGTGTTCACTTCAATTGTGGTCTTTACTGTGCTCAGAATACTGTGGAAGACAGTGAACTTGGTTACAGTGTACTGGTGACAGTCTCTGATGTCCCTGTCCATTACCAGATCAAGACATTGTGTTTCTAAACAGCTCAGTGAGGTAATGACAGGATTCACCTCTCAAGCAGTCCTGCCTTTGTGGTCAGCAGTGACTAATGATCACTTTGTCTCTGGTACTTGGCTGATACAAACTATCAACCCATTTTGTACACTTGGCCATATTGTTACCAGGTGAGTCTGCGTTCCTACAATTCTAAAACACATTTGTCAAATAACTTCAGCAGAGAAACTGGGAACTGAATGAGTCTAAATGATATTAAATCTGTCAAGGTTTGATGTGATCATATAGCATCTTGATATCCTTATTTTTAATTTGGAGGTACCTGTCTTGCCACTACACAAGTGCTGCTTTTTTTCTTCTCCTTGGTGAACAGTCTCATTTTCTGCAGTTCTAATGCAGTTGTTCATCCACAGCCACAGAAGGCATTCTTGATTGATCAGGAAACAGTGGAGTTTTGCCTTTTCATCTATAGACTTTTTTGAGTAATTTTTCAGAAGTATGTGAGAGTGGACAGGTCTGATCTTGGTCATTAGCCACACTTACGAATGCAATACAGATATATCCGTGCTTATATTTATAGACAAATCTTGGCTTATGCAAAATATGGGTAGAATTAACCGAAAGCTTCCATTTCCTATACCTCTAGTACTGGCTGTTTTAGCATCTACAAACCAGCTGCCATTGTCAGAGGAGCATTAAGTTTGCAGGATATGTGTTTGTTACTCTGTGTGGGACATAAACACTATCAGTTAACATGTGGATTCTACTTATGTGTTATGTATGGAAGCATTTTCAACAAATGTGTGTCTCAGGGGTTATTTGTTTTGGGTTATTTTTTGTTTTCTTTTTTTTGGGTTTGGTTGGTTGGTTGGTTTGGTTTTTTGGGTTTTTTGTTTTGTTTTTGTGGGGTTTTTGCACATTTTCAATCTATTTTCAGTGGATTCAATTTTTCTTGAACTTCTAAGGGTCTGTAGGCCTCAAACTGCTTTTTACACCTGCCAGCACAAAGAGGCCAAATTCAGTGCCTTAGCATGTCTTTCAGACATGATGCTTGGGCTATTGGAAAATGGTTTTGGCTGTATTCTCTGACCAAGACACCAGCTTCTTTTTCTGCTTCTCAAGAACTAAAGTTAAAAATAGCAATTCATGCTCAAAATTCACAGGTGCTCTAGAAAACTCCATGTAAGATGTGAGTTTAGCTGCAGGAAGCATTAATCTGCTCCCATTACACGTTTATGTGCATTATCACTACAAAACAAAATTACCTGGTTGTATTTGGCCATCTGTTTAGCGGTGTGTTGAAGGTACAGCTCTTCTATTTCAGGTAGATGCTGTTCTGTTTGAAAATCTCCCCCTTCCTAATAACAGTTTAAAACTCCCCTGGAATTTCAGATGTCTGAACATTGCAGTCTGTCACTTTTCTTTTGGAGGTCAGACAATAGTGGAGCACAGAGAACCTGTGAACACCAAGTGTTTCCCTCTTACTGCTTCATGGGCACTGACAATTTGGGTTCTGGGTGGCCTGAAAACACAACATGTTAAAAGAATCAGTAGAATAGCAAGCAGCATTCAGTGTTCTGCATCTGGCTGATTTCTCCAAGCATGTGAAAATGGTCTCTGTTTCAGCATTCATTCTAGTCTGGTCAGAAAGATCCATCAGTTTATCTGTGTTGAAATGGGAGTTGGGAGGTTTCCTTGGAATTAGGCATATTTGAGACACATGATTTCAGGATTTCAGGTTCATCTTGAGACTGGTGAAGGTAGTATTTATTTATAGCTTTCAAGTACTTATTGAATATGGTTGAAAACTTGAGGCTTGAAGAAATTGTGTTTAACATCCCTGCTAGACTGTAGTACATTTGGAGTGCATGAAAAATGCATTAGATAATGTAATTTTAAAATCTTTTTTTTGTCTTCTTCCTTCAGCTGCCTCTACTGCACCAGTGCAATGTGTTGACTTGAACATTTCAAAGCTGAATTTGATATCTGGGGTAGTCTCTAAAAACCTCTCACAAAATGATAAAGTCCTCGGCAATGCTGTGTCTCCCCCTCTGCTGAGAAATGTCCATGTCCCATCAGAAAGGGTGACCCTACACGCATGGACAGATGAGAGACCAAATCCAGCTGATGGCAAAACATTTCAGGAACACCATTCTTATGGAAAGAGCTCTCTGGAAGATAATTCCTGGGTATTCCCAAGTCCTCCAAAGCCCAATGAGAATATGTTCTGGGAAATGAAAAATAATCCAACTTTGTTAAACTGTCCAGCAGATTACCTGGATCAGTGTAATCAAAACTGTCTGCACAAGAGTTAAACAATTTTTGGCATTTTTGGAGTGATTCTGAATAGGCACCTTAATGCTTGAACTTTTAAGGAGAGAAAATGACTCTCTTGAAATGTTTCTTCTTTATTTTTCATTCTAGTTCCAAATCAGAAAGCCTAGTCTTCCTCTGCTGTAAATCAGGAGCGAGTTCCTTGACGTTAAAGCTGTGCTGGTATAATGTAAATATAAAGAAATCTAGCATGGGGCCTAGATAGTCTTGTACTGCAGACAACATAGATTTGCAAAAGGGTACACTGAAAAGTGAGTTTGTGGAATAAAACAAAATAATCCAGTTCTGTATTTGTTTGCTATTTGTATGTTATCAAGAAAATACTTGGTATCCGGTGTTAAAACTTGGACCAGCTCTGAGCTTGTTGTTTGACAGTGTTCTTTTTCAGAAAAAGACATAATATGGAGAATTTGATTCTCTCTTCCTTCCTCCTTTCAGTTAGCTTTGATTGCTCTGGTTTGGGAAGGCATTTTTCTGTAGTTTTTAATCAAGAAAGATGAATTGTTGTTTTTGGTTTTTGGTTTTTTTTTTCCAACCTTGATTTATATGAGATAGTGGCAAGAGAAAAATCACCCCTAGGCTATCCTGTTTAGATTGTCCCATTTGGGGCTTGATTGTGAATTCTGAAGGTCTGTAAGTTGTGCTGCTGAACACTGTGAATCCTGGAGGTTCAGTCTGTTTCCCTCAGTTCCTGCTGAAGGAAGCTGATGTAACTGTGCACAGCGGTGATGCCACAGACCCAGCTTGTTCACAGTGCAGTTTTCCGTATCGTGCCTCCTCTGCACAGCACCACAACTCTGACTCTTTATTCATGTAGTGGTGAAGGCTACTAACTTTCCTTTTGTTAAAGAAACAAAGCCTTAATTTAATTGGATTTGGTATTGTTGCATTGTTGATACACAAAAATAAGTATTTTTGTGGTATGCCACTGAGAACTAGAGCTACTAGAATTGCAACTACCTGCTTAATAGATTATGGGTATCTAGGAACTACTTTTTCTTTTTTTTTTCCCTCTTAAGGCCATGAACTGTTTTTAGACAAATACAGTTTATGCCTTTTTTTTTTTTTTTTTTTTTCGTAAACTTCTCTGCTTCATATCTGGCTTAATACAAGATGGTTAAGTGAAATGTCTTGACTGCTCAAAAGGTTGAAGAAAAATGTTTTGTATTTTAGATCCATGATACCTAACTTGTAATGGGCGGAAAGATATTTAATACTGAATGTGCTATTTACAGATGTGTGGGTGGGTGAAGTATTCAGCTTCACAGATCCAGCTTAACATCAAAGTAATAAAAATTAATTTCGCAGCTGTTTAGTAGCAAATTATCTTCAGATTGCTTGCAAGTACATGGGGAAGCTATGAAAGTAGCACAGCTGTAGTAATGATGGGCTGTGGAAGTGTTACCAGGGTGGTGCATGACCTGTGTGGTTCCAGACACTCTTCCCTGCACAGTAAGTACTTCAGACAGAGCCCATCTTTCAGTTTGTCTATCAAAGGCAAAAAAATGCTTTCCAGATATGTTCTCCTGTAGTAGCAAACAGCATACATAAATAATGTTTCCCATTCAGCAGATATTGTTTTTATCTTTCTATTATCTTGCTCACGTATACTGGCTTGTCTGTGATTAATGGAAATGGTGTCAGATGCTGGAATTTATTCTGACCAATGAACACAGCTGACTCAGGGGAGTACAATCTCTTGGAAGGTAATAGAACAAAATCCAATATGCATAAAACAAATCCGAGTCACTAGGCTTTAGCTGATAGAACCAACTACCTATGTAATAATAAAGAAAACATTTCTCATGTGACTGCATAAGCTATATGGTACCTAGTTCTAATGTAGCTTACTTTTGGGGTTCCCCACCTTGATGTTACAGAGGTTTTTTATTAAGGAATGTAATATCCAACAGGCATTAACGTGATTTGTGCAATGAAGGAATTCTACTGTGTAAGATACTAAATAAATTTATTTTTGTTTGAAATTGGTTTCACTAACAAATCTCCTTTCCATATTTGGCACAAAATCTTTTACTGAAGTTTTAATTCCTTTATTGTGTATAAATGTTATTCCAAATACAAACAATTAGATTTGAGGTCCATCCACTTTGATTCAGGGTAAAAAACCAGCCATCTGCTGTAGCCTGCTTCAGCATGTTCTGGGAAGTGTGTCCTTCTGGATGTTGAAACCTGAAGGATTTAGACCTTAAGCTACAGTGCTTTAACTACTTGTGTCAGAAGGTTCCCAGTCAGCCTATCCTGTCCTGTGTGAAAGATTAACCTTTTCTGTGCAGAGCCTGAGAATTTCCAAGTTTTGCATTTGACCCTTGGTTTATATTCTGTGCTTCTTCCCCTGCTGGAGAAGGGAGCAGCAATGTTTGCTGAGAGGGACTTCACTGCAGAGCAGTGCTGATAACTAGAGAGAAGAGGGACTGATGTTGGGAGAGCTTGCTGCAGGCAGCATTTCCAATCCAATCAGTCATTGCCATGTCCAAGCTGTAACATTTGAAAAGGAAGTCCCCAGATTTGGAGTCACTTGGGAGCTCGCTGGCTTGTGAAGCATCTGTTGGTCTGAAGCTTACAATCAGATTTTGACTGAAGATGGAAAAGTCATTTAAAGCCACGCCACTAGTGGCTTACAGTGCTTTTTCTATTTTCAGAAGTGAAATCTTTTCATCAGAGTGACAGCAAATTACATGCAGAAGTAGCTGTAGTAACAGGGTTCTGGTGTTCGGGTGCGTGTGTTATATAAAACTGTAAAATTGCATAGAGTAAGGACCAAAGTCCTCAAGTAATTATGTTAAATGACCCCAGGAAGATTTGAACTTGAATGCCAACTTTGAACATTTTAAAACCTTACCCATGCCCCACCAATATGACAGTTTTTAATTTAAGAAAGCACTAACTCAGTTTAACAGAAATGAAAGCCAGCTTTTGGGGCAGGAGGAGGTTGTTGCTAAATGAGCATATGGCAGCCTGATTAATATGTATTTGGATATTTGGTGAGCTGGATGAACCTTCTAATAACTTACATGTAAACTTGCACTGTTTGGTTCCTTTTTTATTTTTTTTTAAATAATTTTAAGTTTTCCTGCCAGTTTTGTGGTTTACAACTTACCAGTTTTCTTCACATGTTAACTAGCCATACTGAAGAAAGCACACTCCCAAATTAGCTGTGATGCACTGTCTTACAGCTGGAAAAAGACAAGAGCAGCATGAGATATGTCATGGAGTTACAGTAAAACAATACCCATTCCAAGTAATGAAACACTGGCCCATGTAAGTATCACACTAACTGTACTGGTGGGATAAAGCAGATTGAACTTTCCTCCAAAACCAACTTGCAGTTGACTTTTGACACTCCTATGCTGAGACACCTGTAGCTTTAATGGTGCTGTGGCCTGGTAAAGGGAAAGTGAAGAGCTCTGGTACATGACTGACACCTCTATTATCTTCTCATCTTCAGACAGGCCCCGTGAAGAACAGTGGTTGCAGAAGTATAAGGTATTTCCCTGATTATTTGTGTAGTTTGAATATAAAAAAGGGCATATGAGATTCTGATATGTTTTTTGTATTACTTTTTGGGGGCTTGAGGAGTTAGGCTTTTGACCCTTTCTTTAGGGAGTGGTATTACTACTTGCAATTGTATGACCATAGGACAGTGGATGAAATAATTTTAGTTTTTTAAAGATCAGCAGTAGATGTAGACACCTATTTTAACTGAGCTGCAGTTGAACCATTAAAAAAAACCCACCCTGTGAGATCAGTGTCCAGCAAAATTAATGTAATTATATTGTAAGATGGAAGAGAGCACGTGGTTCAAACATTAAGACACAGTAATTACAGTGGTACAATGATCATGTTTGAGTATGGCTGGTTGATCTAGGGAGAAGCATGCAGCAAACACCCAGGTGCTTACTGTTACTGAACCAATTTTTAACCAGGTATATATACACTGCAAGTGTATTTGACCATTTTTTGATCAGCAGAGTAAACAGGACACAGTAATTACTTGCAGGAATTACCTGAAGAGGAGTATGGCTGTAGTCAATGTGAAGCAGAATGGGTTTCTGGCTTGCAGATTAATTTCTAGGTGATGTCTCAGACTGCACAGGTCAGCTATTCCACTCCCCTTTGAAAACCCCGTGCATTACAAACTACCCCTCATGCTTCCTGAGTTTGGATTTTACTCTGTGAAGGCAAACTCTTAAGTAAGTATATGACACCTTCTCCCTCCTTCTTCCTTTCAGCTCTTGCAGCTGTAGGGGCCTCCCCTCAGGAGTTTGAAGAGGCTTTAAATACAACAAGAGAGTGCAGCCTCTGGTGAAAAATGGAGGTGTCTTGGGTGCATGCCAAGTGCTCCAAAGAGGCCAAGATAGACGCCTGTGCTGCAGGAAGGTGACATGCTGTGCAAGGGTGTTCAGTGACACATCAGCCTTCGAGCTTGAAAGGCCTTATTCTATCAATGCCAATGACCAGTGCATGGCAGGGCAGGGTTTGAAGCTGGCTGGGCACATGGTTCCCTTTACAAGAGCTGCACAAGCATGAGTTGTAACAGGCATGGTTAAAACTGGGATGGTAAACACTTGGTAATGCCACCTTCACTTTTCAGAAGGTCAGGTTAGGAAACGCCAGGTGCTTTTATTCAAAAATTAACTATAATGGGTGAGGGGTATTGCCAAACTTCAGACCTTGGCTCTTCCTGCCTCTGCAGCTCTGCCACCTTTCTACTCAGATAGACTACTTTGAAAACTCTGGAGACACACCTAGATTAATTCCCCCAGTTGTCTACTCCTATGCAGAATGTGTAAGAATTTATTCCTGCTGAATTTATTTCAAAATAGAAAAGAAAATATATTTATGGACATTTAATTAAATCCCTGGCTTAGCTGGAGATGGCCAGATGAAGTACTTCATGTCTGTACAGCTCCCTGCCTCATTACCTAGAGCTGGCTGCTCTCTTGTAAGCACAGGCAATTACTATGTTTTGTTTTGCTTTGTTGGGAGGTGGAGGGGCTGAGGGGGTTAAGAGAGCCAGGCTTCCACTGTTGTACTCTCTCATCATTCACAAGTAACTTCTCACAAAACAAAAGTGCTTTTTAAAAAATACTCAACTTCCAGTTCCCTGCTGAAGCACAGCTAAACCTTTGCCTATAGTACTGATGTTTTCTTACACTGATTAGAATCTAGGGCTGCCTCCAGTTAACCTGAGGAGGAAGGAAGGTCTACAGCTGAGACAAAACCAAAACCAAAAGTAATTTACTGGTATGAGTTTGACATGTCATAGTACTCATTCTTGCATTTAAACTTTAAATAAAAGATGTAAATACAATTCAAGTACAGGATATACACAAGATACTAAGAAAGGTGTGAAATCAAGAATTCAAAACTAGGGAACATCCCATTAAGGCCAGGGGTGTATTACAGAGGAAGCTGGTGCTTGATCCAAGAGCCAATCCCCTCTCATCCCAGGGCAAACAGCAGAGCTGCAATAATCCAGATGTAGGAAAAGAGAAATAAATGGCTGACAGCACCATTCATTACATGGAATTTCAGGTGTGACATCACTGCAGAAGTGAGTTGTGGCTGTTGTTCACATGGAGCCTGTATAGAAGGGTGGGGAGCAGTACCTGCAGGTTCATCTGGGCTTTGTTCCATTCCACACCTTCATTCCTCCCCTGCAGTCCTGGTCAGTGCACTGGGGCTCCCCCTCACCTGCTGGACACAATTTCTGCTGACCCAAAAAAGGAGACCCCCATTGCTGGCGCTGTTGTCTGAGCCAGGTGAGCTCTCAGTGCAGGCACACAGCACTGGCAGCACCCAGCATTGCCCCTAAGAGAATCCTCACTCCCGCCCAAACCCTCTTTGGAAGGGCTTTTGCCAATACTTAACAAACACCCAGGCTGGCTTTCCAGGTGTTGAAAATATAGTAGATTTTCACAGTGGGCTAACTGTCCTTAAAAACACATGTCACCATCTACCTTAAATTTCCTCCTTTTTAAAATATATACAGCAAAATAACAAATTTGGAATATTTTTGTTTTCCAAAATGCTTGAGCTAACAAGTCAAGAAAAAATACATGTGAAGACTCTGTCCCACATAAGCTATTTTAAGGTGGTTAACTTTAGGCAAACTTAATTGGCATTCAGCTCTAACACGGCAACATGCTACACATCTTTTCAGTCTGTCATTCACCTATGTTCCCCAGTCCTCTCCCCAGTGTGCTGAAGCAACATTATTACTGATTATTCCACTAAAAGGCACAGAATAAAGGGCAATGACTAA
Source organism: Pardalotus punctatus (assembly GCA_013400915.1). Taxonomy (NCBI): domain Eukaryota; kingdom Metazoa; phylum Chordata; class Aves; order Passeriformes; family Pardalotidae; genus Pardalotus; species Pardalotus punctatus. The sequence goes on along the minus strand of VZTX01006369.1, from coordinate 473,232 downwards.
CCTGCAACATGTGTGTGTCAAAGTCTGATTTGAATATCCTCCTTGAATAGCTTTAGGGCAATACTGTCTGTAGTGAAACAGTATTAAAATAAGCTAAATTTTGCATCTTCTGGTGGAAAAGTATCAAATCCTACTGCTTACTCAGAAAATTACTTTTTTTTATTAATCAAGGCATTAAAGTTGCTAAGTTTAAGTGCAGCCTTTCCTTGCTTGTAAAGAATTTAGTTTCATTTCAGAATGCTTGGATGATATTCCAAGATAGTTTGTAAAACTTTATATTAGTAGCTCTGGTGAAGCCATTTATACATTTGAGAGCTCTACACTTAAAAAACTTCAAGTGTCAGTACACGAAAGATCCTTTGTGTGCTCTTTTTTAGTTAGGGACTTGCTTTACATTTAGTTCCTGCAAAAGCTGATCTGCATCTTACAGGCCTGGTTTAGTTGTTTACTCACCTCTACGTGCAAGAATTTTGCAAGTGTCACTTGCTCACTCCTGAAGCATGGCAGCTTATTCCCTGTTCTCAAGAAAGGTCTGGATGAGATTACTTTCTCCACTAGAGTCGAAACAGTCAGTCTGGACCACGCACAAGCACAAGGCATCCATCCCTTCTCACAGTGTAGACTTAAAAATGAGTCACAGTGCAGGCACAAGTACTACCAGGCTCTCATCTGACAACATTTTGATGAAAAGGGTAATTGACAGTGGTCTGAGCAGCTCTTCTGCATTTGCCACCCTTCTCTTTTAGTAAGGGCATCTCCATACACAGTCAGCTTCAGGTGATGACTAACAAACCAACTTTAATGTAGACCCAGTCTGTGATCAGTTAATACAACTTACATTACTCACCCTTAAGTTTTTATGTAGCCTGGCTCATGTAGCTAGATATAGGCTTTAAATTCCAAATGGACATTCTGGAATTGTAAACTCCAAATTGTACGGTACACTGGTAACAAAATCTCAAGTCCAGATAGAGGAACAGATCTTTGCAACTTCTCTTGCAAACTCTGACAGCAGGCTTTAGATCTTTAATTACAAAGAGTTTTAAAATTTACTCTTAATTTCAGACATTATATTATTCTCCATTCATCTCATTTTCTGTATTTCAGTTAAATTCAACACAGAGGAGTACAGATGATTTACATCTGTTTAAATCAAGTGAAATCCAAGCTGCACATAAAATTTGAAAAGTTCATTTTAAGTTTTAATCACACATTCGGAGTAAACTTCTGTCTTTTTTTCTTAATTCCAGTTGCTCTGTATTCTTCTCTTTGCTTCAAATATTCTGCTTTGCATTCTTCATAGAATGATGGATCAGAATAGCTACAAGACAGAAAAGTACATATTGTTTTTCATCTTGGAACACAGAACAGATATTGCATGAGTAACACTCATAAATTGATCTTCCTTTCACACCCAAAGAGAAATTGTCTGCCTTTAACAGTAAAATACCTTTTTTATAAAGTACCTAAGTGTTAACCTCATCTTTGTAAATTCCAAATACTCTGTCATGATACTGTTCTCTCTTGAAGCATAGTCCTTTTCAAGCCTCTGCAATGAAGCCACCAACAGGAAAGGCAGAAAAAGGGAAGACATTTGGTATTTAAGTTCAGCTGAAGAATTCATTTGGTTACCCTCCTCAGCATGGGAAGATGCTGGAGTTTACTTATTTTTTTAATGCACCCAAGTAACTACTGGGAATAGGTTCAAGTGTATGTCCTGAACAGTAGATCTATAGGTCCTTGATCATTACATTAAATTCCTTTCATAATTTTTTTTTTTTTAAGTATAACTATTCAAACACTATAAAACTTTTTTGTCAGAAGCATTTTAATTTTTTTTTTTTAAGGTGAAGGTACAGACAAATAAAACTGACTAACTCCAGCATGTTCTGCCTGCAGTTAGGCTTGAATTCTTGCCTGGCTGCACATGTTTTTTTAATCAGTTCCTAAATACTTGAGAATAACTGTCACTAGTTCAAAGGCATTTAATTTTAATGTTAATTGCTGGTTTAAGAGAGCAGGACACACCAAAAAATCAAACCAACCTCATTTCTCCCCCAGTCAAACTCAAAAAATCCCCAGCCCTCACCCTGGGAAATTCAAGAACCTAACACTTCAGCCTAATGGCACTGGGGGTAAATTAGGACTTCCAAAAGAGATGTTTCAATCCACCATGGCACTAAATTGACCTCTCTTCTATCCAACAATTTCCCACTGCTGCTGCTACTGCTGTTCACAACAGCAGGACACTTTCAAGACAGACTAAATCTTAACAGAAGCAAAATAACAACAAGCTTATCCTGTCTCACTAACAGATTATGAAGGAGCTTCACTGTGTGCCCCTATCCCCACATATGTGATGTACCAGAGCAGATAAAGGTCCTCTGGGCTGAAATGTCACCAGGTGAATCAAGAAGAGAGTCTCTGTAGCCATATATTCATATGGTAAGTAAACTTTTCTCAGTTAGGGCCCTGACCAGCACAGTTTTAATAAAGCAAAGATACCATTTTTAGAAAATACATCCAATTTCCTAACCCTGCACAACCCTTTTCAGAATAGTTAACATTTCTAGATTAGTATAGGCCATGCACAAAAGCCAAGCAAAAACCCATGAGGGACTTACTAGCCAACCAGACAGTCCTTCAGTGCTGTGTTCTCCTGCCGACACTTCACTACCATAAGAAGACCAGTTTCTTGACAGCATTTAGTAAATGCTGGGGAAAAAAAAACAAAACAACATGAACTAAATTGAAGTTAGAAAAATAACAATAGGTGAAAAAACCCTATGTGTAGGAGGTATCAGACCAGATCTGATTTATTATTAATATAACCATAGTTGGCCTAGATTCTCATACTGTTTTCAAGGTCTTTGTCACTTGTTTAGCAACAACACTTTAATTGGGATTCTCCCCTCCTCATCATGTAACACATTCACACACGTACTGCTGTTGCTAATACCATTTCTGAAGTTATTCTTGCAGCAAATCCATGATTCTTGTGCCTGCTTTTCAAACACTCTACTCAGGGCTATCATCTACATTTCTGGGATCATGATCTCTGGCATTTAAGAACAATGAAGCTGCTTAATGAAGTGAAAGTACCTGGTCTTAATTAAGGACCTTAAGACTTAAAAACAAGTCAGTGAGACACTAAAACAGAACAGCAAAGTCATAGCTAAGGACATGGGGTTTATCTGAGAGTAATAAAAATTATGTCTCATTGTTACCAGCAACCTGTACAGATATTTCACTGAATAATAACAAACCCTAGGTAAGAATTAGCTGTTATTTCTATCAGGAGATTTCAAACTGTTCTGTTTTAAAAGGTCTGCTAAGAGGTAATCAGCTACATTTAGCAGATGAAAAAGAGAGAGAAAAAGAGTGAGAAAGCCATGTGTCCAAGATCAACCAGGAGCCAGATCAAGAACAAAGCTCCCCCTAATGCATCCCCTTCCAGAATTCCATCCATTTATCCTCCTCTAAAGTCTTCCAGGTAGTGATTTAATATCCAGCAAATTTAGGGAATACAGAAATTGTTATCTTCTTGCACATATTTAGCAAAATTTACAGCTAATCTAGTAACATCAAAACTTAATGGTACTACATCATACAAAGGGTAAATCACATTACCTGTGCTCAGTGTGTATGCACATCAAGACTTAAATAAACAAGAAAACAGAGATCTGTGCCTATAAAGGCAGCACACCTGTCCTTTGCTCATAGCAGATGCCCTCTGAAATGGGCATTAAACAATCATGGACCTCAGTGGAACAAAATCCACCTTCTACTATTCCAGACACTACTGGCAAGACTTTGAGAAAGGGATCCAACAGCTGCAAGCAATCCCTAGGTGAGATTAATCTGCTTGTCCATGGCTATATTAATTAGGCTTTTTCTAAAATCATTTACAAGAAAAGGTAGTGTTTGCTGAAAGTGTTCATGACAGATTTAAGTGTCCTTATACTGCCAAAGTTTGCAGAACACTGACTTCTTATCTACTTCAAACTATTTACTGACGAACACTTTAAAAACGTGCTCCAACACAGCACCCAGCATTACACACCAGCCACTCCACCACATACTATATGAAAACCTGATAAAAGTGTGCAGAAAATGGGTTTAAATTAACACAGTTTTGAGGAAACACCTGGACAGCTGAAGTTTATAAAGCAGTGCAAGCTCAGAACAAGACAAGAAATGTGTTACTAGGTTATCAAAATGCTTCTTTGGTTTTCAAAGGTGAATCTGACATTTATTCTGTTCTTTCTTAGACTGTTTATACTGACTGTTCCTACATGAGCATCTCAGAAAAATCATACCTATTAGTACACTTCTAAAAATGTCCTTTGTTTTTTCTCTGGGAAAAACATCCAAAGCTTTTGAAAGCTTATGGTTTGTCTAGTGACCAGTTCGATTAATACTCTCTACAGGCACTTCTTTAAGTGCCGTGCTGAGGTTTTGGGTTGGGTTTTTTTTTTTGTAGTAGTAATCATTTCTTCTGGAAGCTGTGAAGTAAAAAACCACTGAAGACAACAGGACGTCCCTCTCACTTGTTAGCTCACCATTCTTGATTGGTTAAAGGCGTGATATCCCAGTGAACAAAAAAAGCCTGAGCTGCAATTGCCAGCATTCCCTGGCTTCAGAAGGCCCTGCCTGTGGTACACTGCCAGGCACTGTTGCAAAGTGATAAAACTGCTTCCAGCTGTTTAGCTCTAACATTACTGATGCTTAACAACAGAGAGGAAGAAAGAAGGTTAAAGCATATTAGGCATCTTTATATGAGCACACAAAACTTGATTACCTGTTTGGCAGTCACGCAAGATCTGCAAGACAGGTTTAGTTATAGACCCTTACCAGAAACCTTCCAGTAGTCTGCAGAATGTTGTTTCAATTCTGCTTTTTCTTCTCACAGAGGGACAAGTATCAATTCTCTTCACTCTAATAATCAGTGACAGGAGTCAAGGAAACAATATGGAGCTGAGTTGGGGGGAGGTTTAGGTTGGATATCAGGAAAAGATACCCACCCCGACCATGGCTGGGCACTGGAACAGGCTCCCCAGGGAAGTGGCCACAGCACCAAACCTCTGAGTTCAGGAAGCATTTGAACAACATCTCAGGCACATGGTGTGATTGGGGTGATCTGTGTAGGACAGGGAGTTGGACTTGATGATCCTGACAGATGCTTTACAACTGAGCATATTCAATGATTCATGATTCTATAATTAATGAACTCTTTCATGAAATGAAATGTCTCAATGTTGAGCAGCACAAAAGTGTTAAAACTACTGGTTTGGAGAATAATCTCAGAAATAGCACTCAATAGTTCCATATATCTCAAACCAAGAATTAATTTCCATCTTCCTTCTCTATCATCCTGACAATCCTTACTCATTCCTCACTCAGGCAATATCTGCATTGTAGACCAAATGCAGGTGCATAGCAAGACACCACAAAAGGAACAGATACACAGGATCTGATTAGAAACCTATTGTAATTTAACACTTTAGCAGCTGTGAGGGGTAATCAGAACCCTAGAGAATTCAGCCTCATGCTCAAACAAACTTTATTCCTACACTGCACATCATATAAAGAACAGAATTGATCTCTTCAAATTCTTGTGTATGACCCAGTCTTTATGACTTTAGTAAATGGCTTTCCATGATTTTACAAGTTCATGGGCTCATATGTTTTCTTTCTTCCTGCAAGCAGCAAGCTACCGAAACAGAATCCTTAGCAGCAGCAAAACTAGAGGTAAATTTGGGCCAGTCTGCAAATTCATTGCAAACTGTAACATAAAAGACATGTTTCAAACAAACAATAAAAGTTATCCCAAATATTTCCAAATACAAGCTAAATAAACTAAGGAACAGAGCTCAACACAACAGAAGTGAAGAATTCTTGTTAGAATGGGGAAAAAGGCTTACCCTCCACAAAATCAACCCTTTGCCAAGGCTTTTCTAGGACAGCTACATATGTCCATCACTAAATGCCCTGTGCACAGACAAGGACAGATCCACTACTGCGTCAGCGAGCTGCAGGTGCCTACCAGTTGCCACGGAAACTGGCTACAGACCCCCCCTTTCACCTGCAGCAGCCATGGTTCATGACATCATATCTGACATAGGTTACCCCAGAGGCTCCTGTCCATGCCACAGGCTTTGTCTAAGGGGATGCACAGGGAGCAAAGATCTCTTCTCAAGGCTACAGCACAGAGAAACTTCACTGAACAGCTCATCACTGATTTGAGGCTGGATTTCTTCTTCCTCTCTCATGAAGAAAGCTTTGCATTTCTGTTGCAAGGCTAATACAAAATGAGTTTTGGTCACAGTTTGGAGACTTTTAAGTGTCATTACATTTTGGCCATTATAGCCACTTAGAGAGATTTTAACTGTTAAAACAAGCCTGCAATTTAGTACCTTCTGTAAATCAACCGAGTATGTAAGGCCAAAAGGTAACTGCTAAGATGAAGGTCGGCTGTCAACTGAACAAAAACTGAACAGCCATGTCTGAATACAGAGCAATTCAGTTTTGCCAGTTCTCACCTGCTCACTACAGCGTTGCTGGCATGTGTAGGTGATCTGCCTATGATGGGAACACCACATTTTCAGGGACAGGAGGCCTTTTTGGCTGAGGCCACTGATGAATGAGTCCTTCCAAGGACTGGCTCTTCAGCAGGGAGCATCCCCAGCCCTGAGCAGCTCAGGGAAGCTGCTGAGTTTGGTCCCTGGCATCTCCAGATCTGCCCTGGATTCAAGAGCAGGATTTCACTGGGTCTTCCCATCCCAACTTACCTACTTGAGAAAGTACAACTCAGAGAACTAGGAGAAATTAGATCCTGACAGATGTAAAGTCACAGAACAAAAAAAAAGACCTTTTTAAAGCCTTCTTAATTTAGCTATAACACTGTACAGACATGCATTTTTTTAAATAAAAATCCTATTCCAAGTCTTTCCATAATTCCCTTCAGATACAGAAATATAAAAATTATGTTGGAGGTATCAAGAATTAGTTTTGAGGGCCTGACTCAGTATGTTTGATGGTTGATTAAAAACTGCTTTAATTTACAGAGCACTCTTTTTATTAAGGTTTCTTTGATAACTAGCTAGAACATTGACACAGTAAAGAACACTTTGTTTACAATGATCTTTACAGCTCACACTAATCCTTGCTGAAAAAAACAGTATCTAAGAAGAATGTCTTTCTTTAGTATTTTTAATTGCTCTTTCGCCAGCTCTGTTTTATGACTTTATGACAAGATAATATGGGAAGCAGATGGAAACTGAAGTGAAACTGGGTAACAGTTCACCTATCAAAGAATAAAGACTGGACAAATTATTTCTCTGCCTATCCAAGCAGTCAGACAGGCATATGCAATACACACTGAAGTATTAATTTTAAAAGATCATATACATTACCAGAAAGTTACAACAAAGTTGGTGGGGATCCACCAACAAATGTCCTGCTACATACAACTCCTAATTAAAATAAAGGAGATAAAAAGCCAGGGTGCTGCCCATTTTAATTTTAGAATATATTCATAGGTTCAAGAAATATTTGCTCTGTATGACAAAAATAAAAACTTGTAGGGTTTTGAGTCAAAGGGACAAACCAACATTGGCATAAGACAGAGGCACAGCTCTGCTGAATAAATATGATGATTTTCTTCCACACCATTAAACCAGACAAAGTTAAATTTAACACTGTTAATCTCAGTGTCTGCAGGACTACAAACAGTGGACAACAAAAACAAGGCACCATATTTACAATGCAAGTGTTCTTTATGTAGCCTAAACACACTCCCACCCCCAAGCAAAATTAGGCTTATCTCTTCACTGTGCTGCATTCAAAATGAAATGGTGGAATTGGTGTGTTGGACTCCTGAAGTTTCAGTTATGTGTATGTAAAGGAAAGACTTTATGAAAAAAATCTGTTATGTTCTACCCCAAGCTTAAAAACAGACAAAGTTGTGGGGGATTTTTGTGATTTAATATAGAGGAGCAACCAGCATCAGATTATATTTGTTACAGATTTTTAAAGGATTTTTTTCTCTTTATTTTAAATATTTTAAAATATTAGATACTTAATTATTTCTTTCTGCAAACAACAAAGTCTTCCCATGTGCAAAGCAAGGGAAGAATAAAAAGTGGGACTTCTCTCCAGACAAGCAGCTGCATGGAAACTGTGTTGATATAACAACACCAAGGAATCATCCTCATTATTTTCAATGTATGAACTGTTTGTAGTGCAAAGGCTATTTCTGAAAATTCTTTTTTTGCAGATTCAGATTATAAAAATACCTGCCTCATATTGCAAAGTGTCATACGTTACATATAATATTGGAACGGTAGTTTTATCAATTACAATTATGCATCTATTTTGCAGATATGCTTCTACACCAAATAAATTACATATTCCCCATTATCAAGATAAATTGATCCTCTCAGGTCTGGCTCTCATTTATTTAAAGACTTTACAATTTTACTACTTAAGAGAAAGTCCTACAGAGGTGTTATCTCACCATTTATATTTTCTCAACACTTATGATACTGCTATCACACTCTTAAAATAAAAAAATAAAAAAAAAAAAGTAAAAAAAAAAATAAAAGCTTGCATCATGATCCAGACCAGGCTTATTCTGGGGTAGTTTTTTTTTCCTCTACAAACAAAAAAAGAAATAGTTTTTTCCAGTGTTTGGGTCATTCCTTGGGCTGTACCACTGAGTGGAGAAATGATGCCCAAGTAACAATGGGGATTAGGAGGTGATGGTAGAAGGAGGAGGGAACGGTTCCCTTTAAAATGTAAAGGGAAAAATTTTAAAACCTTTGTTTGTAAAATGCATACAAAAACATTAAATGACCCAAAACATTACCAGCAACATTTTTAGGGGTAGTTATTATGCCTTTAATTTTGTATTAAATTATGATTTATTAGCTTGTTACTTTGAAGATTACTCAGTATGCACAGAACAGATTACTGGTGCATTTAATGAGCCTGAGGAAGTAGTAGCGTGAACACGAAGAGATTGTTTTACATTGTAGAGTATGAGCTATTTGATATTTCCAACACAGTACAAAGAAAGCTTCTCTGTAGATTGATCATGGTTCAGTTAACATCACTGAATATCTAATACCTCCAACTCAATTAATTCTCACCTGATTAAGATCAGTCTGATATTCAAACTAAATCATCTCTCCAGTCAAGTAGAAATCAATATTTCTGATTTTACTTTTAAATTACAATAACAAATAAAATACATGCATCGTCAGTATGCCAGGAGTAGCTTTCCTATTCTAGTCTACTATGGCATGCATAACACAGCTGATTAAAGAATTATTCTAATTTGAGCAACAATATATATAAGACAGATTAATTTGAATGGAAGGAGATAGCATGAAATAATTAAATGCATCTTATATAGGGCAAAGAGAAAATTGACATAAAATAACCTTGATTCTTTCAAGTGAACCTCTGTTATCAGATCAAATACTTTGTCTCCACAAATATTCATTTCCTATAACATAAGAATCGTATACTTTCCATTTTCCTGCTCATCACCAGCCCCCCAAAATCTGCTCCATTTCAGCTTTTGAAGCTGGAGGCATCTGTCCTAGGAGAGATGATCAATACATACTAGCGCATAATACAAGACTAGGGAGGAGAGAATCCCAGGAATTCAGGAATTTTAAGGAAGGGATATTCATCCTCCTGCCCAATCTTTTCCAGAGCACTCTCAGCATTGAAAAGCAGCTTTATCTTAAAGTACAGAGTACAAACAGGGAATCCCCCACCAGACCACAGCCTCTCTGGCACTCCAGTATGAAATGCTGAAATATCCCTTGTTTCATGACTGAGGTGAACATACAGCAGGAGAGAATCCCCAGGAAGGCAAAGAGCACAACTGTCATCTGCAGAGGAAGAATGTTTCCCAAAAAACGCAGAAACTGTTTGTCTAAACACAATGCCTTGGGATAAATAAGGCACCTTATCAATATCCTAGAAACAAATCTGAAGACATTGCTTTAGGGGACATTTAGAGAAAATAACATACTTAGTTAGACAAAGGGCCCACTTGTCCTGTATGCCACCTTTCTCAGAAGCCAGTAATAGCTACTTTAGAAGAATGTGTCAGAAAGTCTACATTATGGAAAAACATCTTAAGTGAAGTTTCTTCCTAATACCCATCAACTGTAAGCTTGGCTTATACCTTGAAGCAAAAAGTTCTCACATGCCCTTCAAAACCCTTAGGATCCCTTACATGGTGGATCTAAACTGACAAGCATCCAAAAGAAGAGGAAAAAGGAGGGAAAAAACATCCCAAAACCAGAAAGGTATATGCCAGCCTGGATTCCTTCAACATCCATTTGTCCTGGTCCACTCAAGTCCTGCTAAACTCCCAACTACTGCAATTGTAGTTATTTGTTTCATACCGTGTGTGCTTTTTTTCATTAGCAGGTTTTCAAAATCCTGCTGCAAAAATTAATTGGCCTCAAAGTATCTCTCAGCTGGATGCAGAACAGGCCAAAGCAGTAGGGAGCAAAGGCACTCTACACAGATCAAAAATGTTTGGGGGTTGACTGGGGTTTTTTTCAGAACAATCCAGTTACTCTCTCTGTAAATGCCACCTACCTACTTAGGAACAAAAGTCTTCAAAGTTTTCATGTCCTACATACATTGAGATTACAAGGATCTAAGTTCAGTCAACTGCTTACAATGGGCTTTTAAATAAATATAGGAAATCGATGGCTTATTTAAACCTTATTTCAAAAGTCATAAAAATATATATAGGGTTTTTTTAAAACTGCAATACCACACCAGTTCTGAAAACTCATGTACGGCACACAGGAATCCTTCAGCATCAGTTAATTCAAAACAAGTCATTGCTCAGCTGCTGATCTTTTTATTACGGAAACATTAGCAGGGTTTCTCGTTTTCAAACCTAACAATCATTAAAGACAGAATTTCTGGGGGTAAAAAAAGAGTATCTTAAAAAACTAGCACCAAGGAATGATGAGCAAATCCAGGAAAGCCACATACAGTGAAGATACAGTCCCATTCCCATGCGATGCAGAGGTTTATGCTGGGGGAACCTCTCTCACCAGACTCACTACACATGTTCTGCAGTTTAAAATTTGCTACCATTCAGACTGAGAATTGTGGATGTTTGTAAGAGGCATATCCAGAAACCTCAAGCAACAGCAGAGAAGCACTTCGGTCTGTCCCAAGTAACCCACACTTATCCACAGGAGATCGTTAGACCTTTTCTTTCCAATTTCATAATAAGCACCAAGAAACAGGAAATGTAACGGAAAAGCAAAGTGTAAGAAAGAGAAGAATTGTTTTGTTTAAGAAAAAGGAAAAACACATAAAACAAGCTGAGGAACACAGCCAAACACAGTCATTCAAGCCAACCCAATCAGTTCAACTAACAAAACAAACTGGAGACACAACCCAGACAAATACTTTAAAGTATGACAGATTAAAGTAATTGAGAGTTTAAAAAAAGAGTTCTGAAAATAATACACTCATGCAACCTCATGATTCTTTCAGGAGCATTTAGTTCTGCCGTTAGGATAAGGGCAGATCAGTTCTCCTCATTCTATGTCCTGCATACATGAGATCTGACCAACATCTCTTTTTGGGGACAAGGGCCCAAAAGTCTAAAGTTAGGTTTAAGTTTGATATGAATAGGGAATGCACACATGAAACTTGACTAGAAAAAGTGTTTTCCTAAAAAGTCACAGTCAGAAAAGATGATTTTTAAAAAACATATACCTTAAAATGTCAGGCAGCGCTTTCCTGACTATTGCTAAAAGATTAAATACTATGGTAAACATAATTTATTTGGAATATACATTTAGTCACTAAAATTTCAACAGAACTTGGACTCCAACAGCAAATGGAGCTTTGGCAGAGATCATACAGAGAAATGTCTACTTGTTAGTTTTAGTGCCATAGACCTGATCTGACCTTGACCTGATCTGATCTTCCATCCTGGATGTACAGAGTTGTCAGAATTTTCTGTATGCATGAGTGTGCACACCTATCTATGTGTGTGTGGGGGGGGGGGGGGGAGACGACGGGACACGGACGACAAAATGCACACACAGAAATCTAGTACACTGTCATATTTTTTAAGTAAATTCCAGCAACCCAGCTCTTTAAGAGCTACAAGACAAGTCCTCCTGCTTCTGACCAAGCAAGACAGGCACAGCACAGCAGACATAGGAGAGGGATATGTCCTCAGAAGACACTGGAGAAATAGCAAGGACATAACTATTATGTATAAGGCTTTACAGTGACTACTTTGTCAGTCAAGGCAGATTTAAGTGCTCAAAGATGATGATCTGCTGGGCTATGCAGGCACATTTTTCAAGAAAAGCAGACCTTTTCTTCCTAGTGAAATTACAAAAACCTACCCTTTTAAGCAAAGTAAGCACATTGCTGTGAAACAGTTTATTTGGGTAAACCATGATTTGTCCACTAAAGAAACCTGCGTGAGGAATGTTCTTGTCAAGTACAAGCATCACCTTCTCTATACTTCAGGTAAAGCATGCCCAACAAGCACAGCCACCTGGTTAAACTGCACTGGTTTTAAACAACTGCTTCCTTTAAGACTGATTTGATCTAATGTTCCTCCCACCCTGCAGTAAGTATCCCTGACATCAAGTGTTACCATAAGAGGCGCTGGAAGAGGCAGAACTGGAACAAATGCAAGTTCCCCCATGGCTATTGTCTGTCACTGCCTGCTTTTATATAAACAAGTGCATCCAACTTGAGCTGCACAGAGCAGCCTCGCCACTGCTTGTCCTCCCGCTTCCTTTGTGAGCTGCCGAGCCACTCAGGGACAGCTGAGGAGTTAGGATAACAGATGATTTAAAGAAACAACATCCCCCTCCCTCTGTCCCATAGTGACTGACTCTTTAGCTGAACTCCAAAGTTTAAAAAATATATCTATTTCTCAAAGACAGCTTCACTGAGTGGAAGAATTAACAGTAATGTCGTTCTACCACACGGTGGGGATAAAGCAGGGATTTATGTAACTCCTGAGGAAGCATTTGCCCAGCTACTCCACCATGACACCAGCTCTCAGGTACATCGTGCTGTGTCAGGGATTCCTCCTTTCCCCCCTGCCTCCCAGTTCAATTTAACGGACTTCCAAAACTATGTTTTTGACTCAGAGTTCCAACACCGAAGGTTGGTGGTAGTAGCAGCACTAGTTCAGACTCATTTGAATGAAACAAAATCTCCTCTAAGCAAAAGTGAAACTGGTTCCAGCTGGAGGGTGGGGGTAGGATGGGGCACACACAATAGGGTCAAAACCTCAAGTCTTTTGGGCACTCCAGAAAGGATAAAATAAAGGAGATTAATACAATTATTAAAAGAGGAAGTTACTTTCCCTCTCACATCACAATTCATCCACAACCATCATTTCAACATCTCCAAAACAGTTATCATATACTTACCCTACTCTGCAGTACATGTTTAGTCTCTTTTTCTCAAAAATGACTAGCCATATGCTGGTGTGGAGATATGGGAAGAATTCCTCCTGAATGAGGTACTACTCAAAGTTAGTAAGGATGACAGAACCAATGTGCAAATTTTTCAGAAAAAAAAAATCTGCTGTGTCCATATTCTGAACTGAATAGTGAAGAGTAACTTGACCCTTTGCAATCGTGGCCACAGCGTGATAAAGTATGCAAAATTACTTTTTAAAATGAAATTGCATCATTGACTATGCAGGCATTTAGAATTTCAGACTTCCCTATTAATTTTATGATTTTGAAGAGATTACTTTAAACCATGTGTCAAGAAAACACACTACCAAAGCTTAGCAGTATCTGGAAATTTGGTAGTAACTGTGTAAAATTTATCTTCCAACCTTTGTAAAGTGTTCTAAATAAACGACTGCAATAACCAGGTACATTTCTTCACAGCAAAAGTTATAATTTTGAAGAAAGTAAAATTATATACTGGTAGACGGGATTTACAAACAAATTTTTGACACATCTACAAAGCAAAAAAAGTCCACCACAAACTAGGTGTAAAAGCCCCTCAAAAAAGAGAAACCTTTTCAGAGTAAAGCTTAATAGGCAAATGGCATAAAAATCTGTGTAAGACCATCTACTTTACTAGCACAAATCCAGGTGTAGTTTGGTATAATAAAGCCTTGGGGACAGTGCTCTACCTTCTGACAGTTGACTACACCATGCTCCTCAGGCTGTATGGACAGGGCCTCAAGTTTGGCAGAAGGTGGTTGTTTAAATGCACCTATTCTGCCTGCTCAAATTACCTTGTTTCGGATGCAAAAATATGTTAGAGTAATACGGTGTCAACACTGCTAGGAAGGAAACAGCAAAAATAATACTATAACTGTGGTTTCCATATTTAGAAAAACAACTGCATTTTTATGAATTTATTTAACAATTGTTCAAATAAGTATTGACAGTGCACCTGCTACAAAATCATTGGCAAAGGAGATATTAAAAGTTAAAACAAGGGGAAATATATAAACATAGCTCCAGCTTAGAAGCCATTTGTCACACTTCTTCCCATGGCATGAGGACAGCTCCAATGAAATATCACATACCTATCCAAACAATCAAGAACTAATGTTTTTGTCAACTGCTTTCTAAAGAAGGAAACAAAGTTTGTTTCTAACACATTCAATCACAGGACCCGTATCCAGAGCTCAACCTGCTGTAAGGCCAGAAGCGACAGAAGACCCCTGTGCATTAGTCAGTGGCAGCTGAGGGCACAAGAATTTGAAGCAGCATTCAGTGGTTTGGGCACGAGCAGAAACTGACTGAGGGTCCTGGTGCTGCCATCACATCCCCCTATGATCTTTTGTCTCCTGTGTTTACTTAGGACTGAAAGGAAGGACCTTTCCTGGTTGAGACTTCAGTGCTATGACTGGTTGACTGTGAATGCATTCTCAACCAGTACAATGAAATTAAAAAGAACATAATCTGGCTAAAAATCTTTCCTCTGTTTTCTGGGTTTTGAACTAAATGAGTTTTACTCACTGCATGCAGATGTACACATGCCTCCACCACCACAGATTTGTCAGTATGTAAGTTTTTTCCAAAGACTTGTCTCACCTTTATTCTGAAAGGAGAAAAAAAACACCCAAAAGCTAGCATATGCTGTATTAATGTAAAACCCCTAGAGGGCAACTAAGCTTCAATTTCAACCTGCATAAATATTCAGCTCCTTAACCAGTTTACAGATTATGTAAACTATTTCCTTCAACCTTGTTTTTTTTCCCCTCGTTTAAAAGAAATGAATCCTTTTCATTCTCAAATCACATTATTGCTGCCTATTTAGTGTAAGTTAATCACCATTGCCCAAGCAGAGACTGAGTCCTCAACCCAACAAAGCTCAAATGTGCGCAAAAGAGAACAATAAACACATGCAAAGGCTGCATTTAAACAAAGGCAGAAAACAAGCATATGAAAGTCTGAAATCACTTTCTTTGCATTAAAGACCTTTAACAATACATCTTGTTTATTATTCAGCTTAGTATTAATTTATTGCATGGCATCTGTTTTCTTGTCCAGCAGTCTGGTGCAAGTCTCAGATTTATGAATCAAAGTTCACACTGTTGAGATTATATGCCTGTTTTCCCCTACACACCAAGATTTCAACCTTATATATTTGGTGACCAAAAAAAAAAAAAAAAAGTGATGCAATAGGAAACAAGATGTCAAATTAGTTATGAAAAATAGTTTAATTTCATTTTTGGTATTTAGTAAGAGTCCAGGACTGCTGCCAGTGGTGAAAGTAAAAAACATGGAAAGTAATTAGAGCCATAAAACTAAAAAGCCTACATTCAATTCCAAGTATTCGCCCCAAATTTTAAAACTGGTAACAGTGTAAAGGTAAGCCTTGTTTGCCGTGACAGCAACAGCAGGCATCAACTGCCTTTCCCCTACTTCCACCAGATCTTGTTGGGAGCTGAAAGACACTTACTATCCTGCCAGTCCACACCTGCACAGAACGTGCAGACACATTGATGTTTAATGTTAGAGAAGGCATTAACAAACCGATGGGATTCCCAAGATATGGAAGCAACCAGAGACAGACAGAAAAAAAACAGCTCAAAGGAATCCTTAGGAAATGCTTGCAAAGTCCAAGGGTTTCTACAAGGCTTTTGCAGGAATCAAATACCCAAAGAAAAATTGATACCACAGCCATCCTTGCTTTATGCATATCAATGCAATGTCCCATATGCTTTGATCATGACAGTTCTCCGTCATTTATGGTCTTAACACCATTTACATGTTTGAACAGAGACTAAGAATGACTACCAGTGGAATTCACTTTACCTAATTTTAGCCACCTAAAATTCCCATATCCCACCTAAAGCTGATTCTGAAAGTATCTTGCTGTCCTTGCTGTCTTGAGCCTTGACAGAGAAGGTGGGGGGCTGGGGAAGAGACAGAGAGGACTAGAATTGGGATGAAATGTCTCCCACCCTACATGATTTAACAAAAAATCAAACGAGGAGTTCAAGGAGCTGACATAAGTCTCCAAGGGTGTTTCATTCACAAGGGTGTGCTCTGAACATTGCAGAACAGGATGAAGTAACTTCTGTCCCCCTTGAGCTTTGAAAGACTGCAGAAGAGAGAAGAGGAAGGCTAGACTCTGTTTCTTACTCAAATTCATCCCCTCTGATTGCCAAAAATACAACAAGCTTTAGGTGTTCATTCTGACTTTTTTGCCACAAGTTCAGCCAAGACTAAGAGACCTGAAGACTTGAGAACTGTTAGTACAAAAAAGCCCAAGTAGAAGGTTATTGTACAATCAGTTAAGGTCTAGACACACAAAACACTTGTTAATACCAGATCTCTTTCTATGGATGCCCATGGCACATGGTAGAAGCCAAACATCAGTGTACCAACCTTGGAATCAAACTTTAGACATTGACTATGCTACATTAGAAACAAGGGCATTCTACCTGCTTCACACAAAGCAATTATAGTCACTGTTACAATTCACTGCTTATGTGAAACATATCTGGCTGAACCTGATGCCACAACCCAAATATTAATACCTTTTAATACACTCAGAGGTGATTATTTATTCTCTTTATTAGAGTGGCTGAATTAGCTTGCAGGCAAGTCAAGTCATTGCACCTCAAACATTAGGGCCACAGCGATCTGTAACATCAGGTCTGGAACAAACAGCAATGCACTGAAACCTGCAATGCACTGCAGAAAAGAAAATGATGAGACCAGAACTGTTCATCTGAATTACTGCTGAGAGAAGGCAGCCAAAGCAAAAGTTTCCAACTCTGTTAAATATCTTCCTTCTACAGAAGTGAAAAAATTATTTTGGGGTTGTAATTCACTAAGTATTCTCTGCCCAACAATGAATGTTTCTCAATGGTTTATGCACAGTCAGTAACTAGTATTTGCATGAATTTGACAGTACTTTGGTTTAAAACTGCTTAAGTTTTATGGTTATCCAACAGATGGAGTGTATCAAAATGAACTTACACAACAGTCTTGCTGAAAAAAAAAGCATTCTTTTCCACACCATTCTCACTCCCCATTAAGGACTCAAAACTTCCTCAAGCTGCTTGAAATGCATAAAATAAAATTTAAAAATTCATCACACATACATGTACGTATATGCTTTTAATTTCCTTAAATTTGAAATAGTTTTCAAAAGTATGGGAACACCTCTATTACAAAGAGAAGGCTGAAGAACCATTAACAGTATTACTCAATTGTCATGGAGCATTGCTACATGTAGATAACATAAAATATTTTAAACATAGGACTTTTGATGTAAGTCATAGAAGACACCACAAAAGCTGTGAGGTCTTTTATCACCCCGTTAAAGATTAGTTAATTACTAATTGATTAGTAATTAAATCTTAAGTTATATAACCCTAAACAGTATACATTCTTTTTATTCTTCTTTTCCATATTCTATGAAAAGCAATGGTAAGTTTCTGTTGATTAACTGGATACATGCTGAAGCCTACAGTAAGCTTAAAAAATACAAGCCACACAGAAAACACATGCAAAGAAACACAAGAAGGAAATCAGGACAGATAAGAAATGACAAAGATTATTTACACCAGAGAAAAATAAAGAGTTCTTTTCGCCATTGGCCTTATGAATCATTTTGACTGGGCTGTCAGATTCATTGTAGAAAATTATCACCCCAAAGGCAGGAAAAATAGTAATGAGCAACAAAGTTTGAAGCTGCAAACTGTAGTCACTCTTGTTTACTGGATAGAATTTTCTTCAAACTGAAAGCACGAGTTCTTCCTGTGAATTTAAATGTCATTTTTAACATCACAACATCAGAGATTTTGGGGGTTTGTGTTTAAAATTCTTCATGATCCCGAAAACAGCTCTGGAATCTCAGGGTTCAAACCTTCCCTAAGCCATTTCAGGGAGTCTGATAGAAATAGTTTTCCAGGATGGTTACTGAAAAAGTCTTTTATTTTTCTTTTTCTTTTTCCCTTTTGTCTGTTCAACATAAATCAGATGATCCTGTTTCTTCCATTTAAAGTACTGCTTGTTTTCAGACCACTACCAGGAATCTGCCCAATGTCTGAGAACATAAATTGCTTGATATACAAAGAAAAGTTAGTTTAGGCATTAAACACCAAAAAAAACTTCAAAAATAAAAACTGTTCTTTAATGGTAAAATAAAACCAAGCACTGAAACAGGCTGTCTATAGTAGCTGAAACATTAACCAGATTACAGGACAAATACAGTCATACTAGATATGGCTGACCCCAAGAGAAGATGATGGCCCAAAGTGCCTTCTCAAAGTCCTTTCCAGACCTACATTCCTTTTATGCTTGATAAATGTGCCCACCAAGGGCATTCAGGTTTGATAAGCATTTCACAGAACTGAGGTTCATGCTTTTGAAGCACAGTTAGACTAGTCCAGATTGCACCAAGAAGTCTGACTTTCAACTCTCTCTTATGTCTTTCTACATTATACACTTTCTGTGCAGTTCCCACATATTAAACCACAGCATTCAGAAGTTCTTTTTTCCAACATTGGCTGTGTCTCCCTAAAATAACTTCTAAAAAGTATGACAGTCAAGAGCCATAGGTGAGATTACATCTCAAGCCACAACTTTGCAGTGCTTTATTTTCAACAACTTCATGAGCATCCCATCACAGCAAAGAGTATGGGACATTTCTGTCACCAAGAAACAAAGCAGGACCTGTATCAAGCCTGGCATGCAAATGTAACAATAAATATTTTATTTTGTGCTTCAAAAAGGACTATTTAAATATCCCTGAAATATGTTGTTGATCTGAAAGCTTGAAGGGCATATTTAGTGTATACTGAAGGGGGGGG
>VZTX01006369.1:240042-453875 GCA_013400915.1 Pardalotus punctatus | reverse complement strand
GGGGCGGAGAATAATGACTAGAACCTTCTTGAGAGATTCCAGATCACACCCAGAAAGAAAGAAAACTATAACTGTACGACATCATAGGTGATAAAAGTAATACACGGAAATCCTGAACTTGAATATCAGAAGTAAAAAAAAAAAAAGGCATTACAGACTTAAAGAAACCTTTCTTTAAACTCCTTTTAGGAAAAAGTTAAGAGAGGTCTCTTAATACCACAAAGTCCCAAATTCCCTACAACCACTTCATCTCCTTCCCAATACTGTGGATAAATACTGAGATAAGAATCTGTTCACTCCATCCAAGGGAAATTTTCATGCCCTAGTCTTCTACATTATATTCTTCAAAATTCCTAATATAAGTTCCTTTCCTACTCATTATCCCATCAGAATAATTACCTTCCATCTGTTCCATGATTCCTTTCAAATCCTTTACTAATATCTCTCTCAAATCCAGAATACAGCAGCTCAACTGCTTTTCTTCCCCAATCATAAATTTAAAGCCTCATCCACACCTACAAAGCTTTGTACAGCTCTAGCATTCCTTGACCATCCCCCTTCCCATCCTCTGACCAGCTCTGCAGCTCTTGACTCCTCATCCAAAACACCTCTTGCCTTCTGTTGTATGATTACACTTCCTGTAGAGGTATCGATCCTGATCTGAGGCAGTAAATGTTCCAGGCGCTCTTTTCTGCAGGACCACTGAAAATAAAATTCAGCACAAGTGTTTTATGACCTTTCACTACTGTAGCCCTTAATCACTTCTTAGGCATCAGACCTTTCAGTAGAACACTCTTCAGAGCACAAATCTCCCTACTCCTTTTCTATGGAGCACCACTGAGACAACTACTGGAAAGCAATTACAACAGCAACAAGACTATATTGGAGAGTAGGACAAAGGGGGATTAGTTTTTGTTTATTATAAGGACCTGAAAAATAACACACAAGAACGTGGTTTTATTTAGCAATAGACAACTTTGTTTCTATTTTAAAAAAAGAAACTTGTGCATTGTCAGTGTTGTTACCACAGGACCCATTAACTACTACATCAAAGAGTAAGGGCTGGAGGGACAACTCCCTCAGTTTGAGCTAAGCAATCTTTAGAGCTACTGTTCCACATGGAAAAGCTTAAAATGTTTTCATCCCAAAACAATTTCAGATTTCATTGTTTTCAGAAAGCAATGAAGAACACTTAGTCCAAAAAGCATGAAGAACACTTAGAACACCACATCTTGTTGAAAGTGTGTGTATTTGCCAAACCGTATTTCAACCCTGTGTTCCCCTACTGCCTGATAAGACCTGTGATTCCTGCCTTTTTTTTCTGACTGGCTGTGTTGACTCATAACACTCTACACAAAGACATGTACAACAGGTACAGGTCTCCAATCCACAGAAAAATATGGAGAGCAAAACTACAACTCTCATATAATCCACTGCCCCATTAAATCAAAGTATATTAAGTAAAACCGCAACTCCTATTCTGATTTCCATTTAGTATTAATTCCAGTTGAGCTTCATTTCAATTTCTGTGATTTGGGTAAGCAATTTTCTTTGGCAAATCAGAAGTACAACTTCATGTGTTGACAGAATGGACAGAAAGAATGGACAGAAGCTTTTCCCTATCACTTTATGGTGAATACAAGGTCAATACATTGCTTTTAGGCTGCTTGAAAGCTCACACTTTATTGTATTTCTGAATGCACAGGAACTACTTTTTCACCAAACTAAGTTTTATTTTCCACTGCTGAACCTAATGGTACCTATACAACACTTTCTGACTTCAATAGTTGAAAAATAACCTATTTTCAGTGTGAAAGTAACCCCAGGGTAATATTAATAATTCATATACAGCATAAATATTTATACACAGGCAATGGGAATATAGCATGACCTCTTAAAAGTATTAAGATTTATTTACACCAAGTGTTAGCTGTGTAACTGTTGAATGTAATACCTAAGAGGGGTTTATAATCCAAAATTGCAGAGCAACTACTTAATACACTGTTCAGGACAGGCAGATAAAATAACAGCTACTGTGAGTCACATGAACTGCCATGTACACTGCATTGCTCTGTCCACCTACACCAAAACAACACCTCACTGTAACACTCTAACACTGCACCCATAGGTCATTACCACCATCAATCAAATGGATGCAAAAAACCCCTTACAGAATCCCAAATTTGTTCTCACTTGCTGGTAACAAGAATGACTGACACAGAAGAATCAAAATGTGTCATCTGGGAAAGAAAACTATGAGATCAGCATATACTGTATATAGTATCTGGGAAAAGGTATTAGTAAGTGGCTGGAATGATGATCAGGCTACCCTCATCGTTTTGTCGGGAGAACTTGACCATGTCTCCCCCTCTATGGCCACTCACCTCACAGGGTTCCCTAAAGACTGATCTAAATACCCTCAAGATCAGTAGCTACAGGCAAGATTGAATTTCTCTATTTTTACGGTTTGTGCCAATCTTACCTCACCAGGACCCTAAGACACAAAACCAGCTATTCAACCTAACACTGTAGAGTGTACTAGTGGAGCACTGGAAATAATTAGAGAACATAAAAGGCTTATACATCAATGGTAGCGTCCTTCCTGAAAGAACAAGTCTGGAGAAATCGTGACAGAGAAGAGACTTTTACACTTTTCTCATCACTGGGCAAAGAATTTCCAGGTACAGAAGTCAAACGAAGACAGCAACAACGATTCATATTTAATGGGGAGTTTGTCAGGGAGTAGTAATATGACTAAAGGGTAGAAACAACTGATGATGCTGATGCTTAATTTCAAGTTCAACTCTTCCAGCAAGCCAAGAAATTATACAAAAGGACAAAGGCAATTGGTTTTTTCCTTTCCTTATATACAGGTTAAAGTACTCCCATTCTGTAGATATTAAAACACTATGAATCCACAGTCCGGAATAATAGTTTTCCTCCTAAAACTGGATCACCAACTAAACACCACAATACAGTAATTGTATCTCACCATAAGAGCTGCAAAATAAGCAATCCTACTGTTCAACTTTCAGTAGTTAGCTTGATGAGTGCTCTTGTCATGGCTCTTACTACCATGTACTACATTAATCCAAAACCACATAGGCATCCTCTATTTGAATCAGCATTTGTTAAGAACATGTAACTAATCTGGGCTATGCTAATATATTTATGCTGGACAGGGAAATAAATTTTAAATTCAGGATCTTAGCTGGAAACTATTAAAATCTGTAACTTGAGAAAAGCAAACTGAAAGACTGGACAAAACACAGCTAACCTCTTGAAGTTCTCACCTATGAGCTCTGAACTATCAATACCACTTTAATATCTATACATAAAAATCTCGACCAGGTAAGAGAATCAAAATCAAGACAAGGCTTGTAAGATATGGCAACCTGGCTGAAATTGATATTCATTAGAGTACTCTTTGCATGAATAGGAGCATTTGGACTCTGTGGTCTTTATCAGAGCCCCAGCTGGTAATGGTTGAAGGTTAATGCCTTACCCCATTCTGTTCAATTTTCTGTCCTAATTAGTCCTCTAAATCTATAGCTGTGAGCACCAAGTGTCTGTGCTCAAAAGAAACTAATTAATGCTAGCAAATTAGATCAAGTCCAAAGATCCAACAGCCAAACTCTTAAATGCTCCTTGTTAATAGGAAGTGTAGCTGTCAATAACTGCTGTTGGTGGCTATAATGAGGCCTCTTTCTTTCACTGAAAGTGATTTCATTTCTCTTTGTCCCTGTAAAAGCTGTTCCATTCCCTAATAAATAAAAAAAAATAAAAAAATACAAAACCCCACACAACTAAGTTGCAGTGGTAAAGCTAGCAGTCTGACCCATTTCTTGTCATCAGCTGGGTTGAAATGACATGGAGGGGGGAAGAACAAAAATAATCAAACAAGACAAGCTTCCTCCCTGAACATTTTCTTCGAAGTCTTAAAAACTAGTTAGAACACCTAAATTTCTATCACCAAGCAAAAAAACATGTCCTCATATTTCTTTTCTACAACTTAGCTTAGGGTAGTTAATGCTTTTGTCATTAAAATAAACAAACAAACAAGAAAACCCCCACACAGAACTAGAATCTCATTTCTTCAAATTCTAATTTACATATAGCTGTTCTCTCTGCCCAGTTTGTTGGAGCAAAGCTCAATATACCATAATCCCTCTAGAGATTACATTAATTCACATAGTTAAATGTGATGAGAGTAAATGTTCATTGGAAATATATAGTGCTGAATAATTTTTTTCAAAATAAAAGCTATTGTGTGCAAACAAGAGCATCATATAAAAATTCAGCATCTTGCTCTTGATGAACACTAGCCAGACAAAAAGCACATAGCAATTTACTACCAGTACTAAATATAACTGTACACTATCAAACCATCTAAAATAACTTAGATAACTGACAACTGCACAACATGTACAACATATTGTAATATCAACAACTACATACAGGGCCATGTGGTCACACACAATACGATTATAATATACTTCAGTATTCAGATAATAAATACAGCAACAGAGGATAACAGTTTTTTCTATTCTCCACCTTCAGTTTTGTTGCTGAATTGAAACTATGTTCTCAAATTATACCAACCTTCCTCTCCCAAAAATGAAGCTGCAGATAATAATGTAGCATTCTTTTATCATCCTCATAAGAGAAGGCTATTCTGGTCATAAAAAAATTTATGATTCCTCCCATGTAACCTCTCAGGCTTTCCAAACTCTGAATAAGGTGGACATAAGCACATGTAAGCAATTTCTCATCACAGCAGCTCAATTTTAAAAAAAGGCACCAGAAGCTGTCATGTTAACTCATTGATTTTTATCAGTCACTTGATCTTTTCGCTTTGGTCAATTGGAAGATCACTGTGTTCCCAGATACTCCTAAGAGATGTGAACTTAAAAAAAACTGTACGGACTATATTTTTACAATGAGGCAAAGTGGATGAGTGAAGTTCAGCTGTAAATGTTTTATTATTATTATTTTTATTATTATTATTTTATTATTATTTATTAGTTTTATTTTGCTTCAAGACAAGAAGACTCATCAAAATTTTTAAGTATGAGCTGTCATGTAATTTCCCTCTTCTATCAGTTTTAGCATCTTCCAGTGTTAGAACTGTAGGTACCAACAGGTTAATCCTCGCTTAGCATTCAACAAGGGTTGGCAACAATTAACAGAACTTGGCCTGCAATACCAAGGAAAGTGAGCAACATCGAGCAAAATTTGCTAAGCATTTCACACATTTCATTATCTGCATTTCTGATAGGAAAGTATATAGAAAAATAATTTTTTTTAAAGAAGGAATATCTAAAGGTGTGCTTGGGTATTAAATGTACAGCATCACATGTAGTTCAATCAGAAATTTATTTGGATATATGGACCTTGATATGTCAGGTGTAAGGGTCATGGTCTAGAGCAGGTGGCCCCTACGGGGACAGAGATAATGTCAGTGACAGGACTGTTGAGTAACTGCACATTATCAAAACTCTGGATGACACTGGTCATGCTCAACTGTAGAGAAGCCTGCAGTAGTGTTGCATCCCATCATCTTCACTAAGTATCAACACGAGCCCTGAGGAGGAGAGGGCTAATGGGAAATCTGGGTGGTTGCTTGGAAATGTCCTTTTCCAGCCACACTTTCCAAACTGTTTTTTCAAGCCTTGCCAAGTATCATGAGAGTTTTTCAGCAATGTGACTCCAGTTGCTTTAATTACACAGCTCCTACAGACAACAGAACCAACACAACAGTGCTCTCCAGTGAAGGTCCCCAACTCAGAACAAGTAGAAATATCTTCCTTGTGTCTCCCTCATAAAAAATTTAAAATAAATTAATACATTTTAAAAAAAGGACAGAACAACTTGTCATCTTAATCAATTGGATGTCTCCCAAAATATATATTAAATAAGAAATGGCTGCATTTACTTCTTTGTCTTTCTAGCGGCAGAACCAGGCTGAGTTGAACTATCTATGCCTGTATTCACCCTGAAAAGCATGTCGTTCTACTTCCTAGTTCTACTTCCTACTTGAATCCTTGAACCTTACAAAACAGTCTCAGTTACAGAAGATGTCTGCAGGTCCTTCTTGGTGACCTTAAAGGCCCAAATCCAGATGATGTAACAGTAACAGACAACAAAATTCAGAGGAAATAGTTCAGAACAAAAACACCTTGTCCCTGGAGCAAGTTGTTCTTCTCCCAGAAAAAAAAAGGTTGTGAGGTTTTGGAAGGTGTGCAGAAATGCTTTACAATATAACAAATACACAGTATATCTACAATAAATATAATACAGAATTAACTTCATAATTGACTTTGTGACCCAGTAATATCTTTTTGGGATCTCAATTCAAGACAACTTCTTCAGAGTCTAAACCCACAACATGTCAAAGTCAGTCAGCTGTTTCTATTTTCCAAGCCAAGTAACCCAAATTTAAAACAAATTAAGCTGACAGTCCAAGTCTGGGTATTTATTTTACCAAAAAAAACCCCATCAAGTTCAGTTTCAGAACCTGTAACTTTGAATGGCAGTGTAAGTGCTCTCAAGAAATTACACAAACTTTTCTGCAAATATATTAAAGATCAACCAAAGTTCTTGCAGTTTTTTGCATGAGTGTGCCTAGTTTTAGAGCATGGAGTCATGCAAAGCAAAGCACAGCTGGATGAAACTACAGAAGTTTTGATGTGCTAATGACCACCATTCTGATGAAAAATGCTAACTCTAGGTTCTTGAAATTTGCTATGATTTTGCTTTAAAGAGGCTTATTCATATTTAAATTTTTATAACTGGAAATAAAAACAAAACAGGAAAACAGCTTGCTTAACAAATTATTTCATAAAAGCAATAAGCAAGGCAATGGCTAATAAATTATCCTTTTAGTTACTTAGGCTTAAAATGTCAAGGACATGCTGATACAGAAATATATTATTTAATATTATTTCAAGCAAACTCATGGTACTGTTTGTAAAACTACAGTGAAAAGTTCCTGTATGACAATGTTGTTCGGGTTTTTTGTTTGCTTGTTTTTTGACACTTTTGCCCACAATTTCACATACACACATACAGTGCATGGATATGAACACAATAAAGCATATTTACATAATGGCCACGGAAAATTGACTAGTGTTTCCCAGAAAGCATATTAACAGAATTATTACCCAAGTTAACAAAATTATTAATATATCCATTTTCACTGAAAAAAGTGCTTGAAAATCTTAAAACACACCAAAATTCTTTTGAAACTGAGAGGTACAAAATTCTTAAGAAACGTGCAGCACACACAAGAACTTATACTGGAACAATTTGGAAAAAAAGTTGTAAGCAAATTCAAATAATCTAAGTAAAACGAAATACGACCAGACACAATACTTAATTGCTCTTAGAAAATATCAGGGGGACATACTTCCATGGTTATTTCATCCCTAAGCCATTTCGGTAGGCTAACAACCAAGCACAGCAATGAGTCACCCATTTAACTGTGCACTAGGGCAGCAGGATCACTTCTTAAGTTAACAAAACCTTTACTTTTCATTTATTTTTGTAACCCTTGGGGTTTCTTTTCCCTGGATGCCTCTGGAACACGTGCTGGACAGGCTGTCATTACTTGCATTATTAGCTCTGATAAGCCCACAGCTCTAGGTGGTATAGCTGCAGGCTACGGTACCGGGCTGGGTACAGATGGACCCCTGCGCTCATGCAGAGCACTATTGAATGTATAGGGGCTCCCCATAGGGACACGTGCAAACCCAGCCTGATCAAGCCAATTGTAAAGGTCCATACTTGTGGAATAGCTTTATTTCCTATACTACTGATGCATTTATCATGATTTCCTAAAGACAAAATAAAACAAAGGTGTATTAATAAGAGTTTCTGAAACATAAACTTCACATAAAGCAGAAAAATCCTACACTGAGAGCCCATTAAATGAGTATCTCTGCCCTCAGTGTAAACAACTTTGTTTCATGCATGTGTGTACACTCCACAGCACACAAACTGAGTCGTAGCAGCTTTGATTACTTAATTACACAGCTTATGTTCATAGCTTATAATTGTTTACAGCATAAAAAACATAGCCTATTTACTCTGATTAACACCCCTCCCTGTGTACTAACAGGACAAATTTATTCCTGAAATAATCTCACAATGGATTTATGAGATGATAAATCTACTGATCACATAACTGCTTATTCATTTCCCATGGTTTGGTCTCTCCCCTCCATCCAGATAAAATGGTGTACAACAAAATAACTGAAGTTATACTACCATCTTTTTATTTTAATAGGGGTATCAATGTGAGGTTTTGCTTGCCTATTTGAGTTTAAAAAATTGTTTCAGAAATACTCAGTTTCCACATCTCACTTTCACACAATTTGATCAAAGCTGGCTTAAAGGTGACAGAGGAATGAGGGAGAGACTGACGTATCTACAAACCTTATTTTCCTAAAAATACACAACTAAACTCTATATAGGAGAAAGAAGGAAGAAATTATAGTTTTGCCTAACATCACAGAAAAACTGTAACATCTGGCTTTAAAATTTATGGGGGGGAAAAAGATGGAGAAGCTGCAAGGTAATGGTCCATAACTCCCCGCTCAAGAATCTCCAATATTGGTTGCTGTCACAGAAAATGAAGATGCTGGAACCAAATAAGTCCTCATGTTACACAGAGAAAGCTCATAGGAGAAAAAAACATACACACTCTCCCTTTGGTTTACCCTCAAACACTATTATATAAATAACAAGCTGTGAAAACACTTTTAACCGACATCTTCTTTCAAATGACCCACATTACTGCAATTGCTTTTCATCTTCATTTTTTTCCCCCCACAGGTATAGAGTTCAAAGTAAAAATGATTCAACTATTGTTCAAATGAAAAAAAAGGTCTGTTAAGTCCTTCTGGCAGCACTAGAAGGCACCTGTTACATTATGCCACTTTCCTTTGGCAGATATTACTGTAACACTACATTTTTATATTTTTTGAGAACCCCTAAAAGCAGCTGCTTAAAAATACACTGGTCCACTTTACCTAGACTGGACTCTAAACCTAGTGATAAGAGTCTAGAAACTTCCTTGCAAGTTTCTGAAAAGATAGCGAAACACAAAAAGCCACATGCCTTTGGGGAAACAGTTGTTTTTCCTGCCATGGTAAAAGTCACTGAAATAATTCAGGGAAAACAATATGGCAACAAACTAAAATACACTCCTTTGTCAGTAAATACTGTTGGAAGATGCACAGAAGAGACTGCTGAAGACTTGAAGAAACAAGTATTAGAAAAAGTTACACAGTATGAGGGGTTTGCTATATAGCTGGGTGAAAGTACAGAAGTTTCTAACTTCTCTCACCTTGTGGTATTTGCATTTCAACAATGAAATGCACAAGGATGCACAAGGACCTTTTTTTTTTTTATGAGCCACTAAAGGAAAGATGTACTGGAAAAGATCTATTCACAACAGGAAGTGGTTTCTTGAATAAAAAACAATGTATTATGGAAAAACTGTGCAAACATAACCACTGATGGAGTAGCTGCTTCGACTGGAATGAAAAAAGGGATTCCAGACTAAGGCTGCAGAGAGAGCCCTGCACATGAAACTCCCTCACTGCATCACCCTCAGGTGAGCTATTGCAAAGTAGTTGGAGTCCCTAGGAACACAGGAAGTGAGTGCTACAGAATGACAAAATTGATGTTATAACTTGACAAAAACAAGCCCTTCAAACAGTGGCATCTTTACCAGACTTTGTAATGAGATCGGGAGAGGCCGTGAAAATCCCTGCCACCACACAGAGGTTCCGCGGGTATACTGTGGCAAAGATATCTTGTGGCAAAGCGCTTAAGAGCTGTCAAACCTGACATATTTTTTTAGAAAAGACAAGTGTTCCAAATCCACTGACCTTTTCGGTGATGACAAGTGGCTGTGAGTAGTTTACTACCTAGCAGGAATTTCCAAAAACTAAACATTCAATGTGTCCCTTCAAGGTGAAGGTGTCATTTTAACAATGAGTAAGAAAGTAACTGCTTAGCAAAAGAAACTTGTGCTTTGAACAAAGCATTTTGAAAATAGGTATTTGGATATGTTCAACTAATTATGTAATTTTTGGTTTAGTTTTGTTGGTAAAGAAAATGTGTGTCACCTACAAAAACCTCCTATATCTGTACACTCTAAAAGGATAGAAAGAGAACTTCCTGACCTGTTAAAAATCTTTCCAATGAGAGTTTGAGGGGTTTGAAAACATTAACATGCAACACGTTCTCATCAGTTTGGAAGAACAACTGATTGACATCAAGGGAGAGGATCATGTATTAGCCCAATTTCAAGCAAAACCTTTGCACAACTTGCGGACAGGATTGAAACATTAGTACACTCAAGTAAAATTTAGGAAGTGCAAGCAACTATGTACTTCTTCCAAGGGGATCTATACATCTCTGTAAGGTATCTTTTTCAGGCATGACACCCATTAAGATCAAATATTGAAATAAACTGAACTTAGAACCAGACCTTCAAATTCCTTTATCACGGTGTTAAGGATTTTAAAAATTATGAGGCATGTTCAGTCATATAGATCTCTGTAAAAAGTACTGTTATTACAAGTAATCCTTTTAGTGCAAAAACAGTTTTGTAGCATCGATAAATAGCTTAAAATATTTTGAAATACTGTTTATTCCATCTTTATCTCATCCTTTTAAAACGTCTATTTTTTTTTTTTATAATGCATGTAACATACAAGTACAGTGATACATTTACATAATTTATAAATGAACCTATTTTGGAAAGTCAGAAATTTTTTTACTGATAGTGTGCATGAACAAAAGAAGTTTACAGAGCACAGGTCTGGATAACCAGATGCAAATGCCCTCTACTGAAAGCCTAACACTTGTACAGAATAATTCTATAGCTTAAATCTTTTCATCCAGTCTTATGTCCCTCTTATAGCAGCATTCTTGGCTAATGTGTGTAAGCAGCTCTCAGAAGGGGTGGTGATACCACTTTAAAGAGTTACTGTCCAGTACTCTCCAACAGAAAATGAAAACAGAAGTGGACTGCACCACCCTATTTCAACATCTGTCTAGTAACATATGTGTGTTTATGTGTATGGATCATTTCAATGCTGGGGTAGGGAAAGGATGCAGTTGGTTGGGAATATTTAAACAAATTTATTATAATGAGAAATGCCTTAACTGAAGGTTTGCATGTGGCAATCCAATTTATGTAAGTATTAAATACTACATATAGAAACACAGTAACTCTTGTGCTGCTGTCACCAGATGGTCCAGACTGAGATGTGAAAAGTTTTGTATTAATCATACTAAATTCTACAGCCTTTGAGAACGAGTCATTTTGGACAACAGTCCACCTCCCCAAGAAACCAAAGCCAACACAGCAGATTTATATGCTTCAATACTTGTTTCACAGTGAATTGATAAGATGCAGATCACACATATTAATTCTCTGACTACATGATATCAAAAGCAAGGATTATATTCAGGGCACAAAAGTGAATACGTCTGATGTCCTAATGAATATTTGACTCTTACCTTGCACCTTATCTGAACACCGCTCCTTGGCTCGATCCCTCATTATTTGTGGAATCAAAACATCTTTTTCTACATGTCTCAGATTAGAATTTTCTGTAAGAGTGAAACAAAATATAAATTTTTTTCTTAAATTGTTATCTATACCAGAGAAATTCAGTCTAAAGAAATAACAGAGCATTGTTTATATAACATACACAAGTGCATTAAACTGTCACAAACAGCAGCAGAAAGTACCATGGAAGGACCATACAAATGAAAGGGATGGAAAGTCCAAGATCTGCTCAGATACAAATATGAGCATTATCCTGAATATTTCTACTCTGTTTAAATGTGCACAATGAACCAAAAATAAAGGAGCAAATTCTGACAGCACATTTTAATTTCCGCCTTACTAAATAAAAAATCTGCATACAGACAGCACAGCAGTTAATTATTTTTATTTCAGGATACTAGTATTTTTCTATGAACATTTTTTGTATGTACTTTTATTCACTGACACAACGCTGAGAAACATAGCACATAGTAGAGCACAACCCAGAATTTGTATGGCTACATGGAAGACTTCAGTTCTTCAGAAGAAAATTAAGTTTCTTCAGTGGAGGATCTAGGAGCTTTTTTTTTTTTGAGAAATCCAACTTAACAAGAATGCCTGAATTCTATACTTAAAAGTACAGTTGAAGTTTGCGTTCAGTTGTCTCCAGAATTCTGTACTCTTGAGTACAGCTAGTGATGCTGAATAAATAACACAGACCGTTAGGGGGAAAAAAAATACTGCTTTTCCAAATCCACTTTCTTCAAAACAAAGGGATGAGAATTTATCAAGAACAGGTTTTTTACTTCTTCTCTGAGCTTCCAAGTTTAAAACCCATCAAAGGACATTTTCTCAGAACACCGTATAGTCCAATGCAGTTATACCAAATACTTGTTTTTTATCTTCAAACACATTATTTATTCATCCTTTGATGTTGCTATTACATTTCAGAATAGCATCAGCTGGGATGCTCACACTATGAAGACTCTACTGTCAGATACAGTTATTTTGGGTGACAATAACTTCATTTTAAAATCACTTAATAAAAAAAGGAGAATGAAGAAAAAGTGCAACGTATTTAAACTAAGAAGCAGGTTTTAAGTCACCTACAGCTTTCATACACTCTATTTTTCAGAGAATTTTTGGTTACTTCTCCATAAAAAAACAACTGAAACTAACATTAGTCATTCTTAAGTCATCTTTTAAAGTTTACTAATGCTAAGAGATTACATAGTATTGCATATGTGATATTACCAGTGGAATCCAGCAACAAAACAGAGGATTACAATGAGCAATATACAGACTCTGAACTAAATACATTTCTCCTCAAAAATATCTTTCTTAGCATTTCTACAGCAGGAAAAAATAAGGTCTATTCTGTACATACAACAAAAACACTAAAAACAAATCACTCATGACTTAGATTTGCTTGCATGCTCTGATTTTCATGAGATAAAATAATTACAAATATCCTTCACATTAACTTTCTGCAGAGTATCAGTACAATTACAGTACCAAGCACTTAACAGGCTACAGACAACAAAAAGCTGTCAGAAAACTTCCAAGCATGTTTTGTAACAGGACAAATCAGTTCAGCTGAATGACACGGCAGGAACTGGCACCACCAAGCTACGTGCCTCAGCTCTACTCTCTCCAGTCAAAGCAAGCTGGCACTGCAGCCTTCCTGCCCCCTCCCCATCCCTAGGAGGCTCTTTTCCCTCTGCTCACACAGGCTCAGCAGCCCTGTGATATTAGGCAATTTTTCCAGGCAGACAAATTCCTTGATCCAGTTCATTATATAACTCCAAAGCAGCCCGTTCAGTGAGACTAGGACAAGAAGAAAGACTGAACCGTCATGAGTACCACTGGCTCAAATTACAGCCTACACTTGTGCTCCCCACATCTTCTTTCTCTAAACTTAACTTGGCTGTATTGGTACTTGGAGCAGGCAGAATGAACTACGAATGTGGATACAGTTAAGCAAGTGGGTTGCTACCTGTCACCAAAAGGAAAGTTTTACCAGTCCACCACTGCCCTCACTCACTCCCATTACATCAGCACTATTATGCACCTAACCACACAGTGAGTGAGCAGGTCAAAACAGAAAACTAACTCAAATACATGTAAAAAAGTGCTTCTCAGCTGATTTACACTTTGGAGTAATTAGATCTACTTCCAGTAATTAGCATCATAGAATATCCTGAGTTGAAAGGGACCCACAAGGATCATCAAGTCCAACGCTTGGCTCTGCACAGGTTCAACTTTTATACCACATCAAACACAGAAATGTAGCAGAAAGTAGAGAAGTCTTTAGGGGCTGGGAAGAGCAGCTGGGCTTCCCCTGCTGGCAAAGCTGGCTAGAAGCATCCACAATTTTCACAATGACAAAGCACAGGGCTCCCGTGCAAGGATCAGCTACCCCTCTACTGACAAAGAGGAGAAGTGGGTAGGAATGCAACTGAAGGATAGAGAGGAAACAGGATACAGTGTCATTTGGGGAAAAAAAAAAAAACCAACCCAAAAAAAACCGAAGCAAGCAAGCAAAGAAAAAGAAACCCCAAAAGAGAAGGCCTCCCTGTTAGCCCAGAATAGTCAAAAAATATTTTCAGGTTTTCTCTTAGCTTAAGCACCCCATTTTCTGTTTGATTATTCAAAAGAAAAGGGGCATAAGACAGACAGCAAGGAGTAGCTATACCGGTGTTAACACCAGCTCAACCAGAACCATGACACAACTGTGCTCCAGGCAAACTCCTTTTTAGTCCCATGTTGTCAAATCTACAGAGGCTGAAAATGCAGGAAGGAGAGGGCACATCAGGACACTGGGCAGCATCCAGTAGAAAGAATGAGAACTACAACAGTAATTCAAAGGTAATTATTCAACAGTATAAAGGAAATTACAATAAAGACTATTCATAAATCATTGACAGTTTTTAGAAGAATCTCTGTTAGGAAGTATCAATTTTAATTATTTATTTTTATTAATTTTACAAGTGTTTGTATTTAGAGGATTTTGGGTTTATATTTTTAATTAGAAAATATTTAGTGCTTAATAATGGCTGGACTCGATGATGTTACACTTAGGCTAAGTGACTCTATGAAAAGCCCAAGCAATTTAAATTATCTTATACTGTCTAAGTTTCAGTCTTTGGCTGCAACCATTTCTCCAAATACCTCAAATGCAGATGTTCAATTTGGGCAATACTGTATTTACTTATGAGTTTCAACTGTAGCATCTTAAGTATTTGAATATTCTTGATTCTAAACTATCCATTGCACCACAATCACAGTGATTTTCCTTCAACAATCTTAAAACACTTTACTGAAGTCAGTATCCCTAGCATTTATACAAAGTATTAAAGAAAAATAAGATGCAAATATTAAAAACTGCAGATACCAGCTAAAACAAATGTGTTCATGTGCACAGTAACTGCATTTCTGATCCTGATGTACAAGTATTTGCAAGATCATCATCAATCCAAGCTATTATTCTCTGCAGGAACATATATGGCAAGAATTTTCAAAGAACAAAACCTCAGAAGCAATACTTCATCAAAAAACATGACATGACCATGATGTAAACCCATCAATTCCGGTTGCCTTTTTTCAACTATATTGCAGTTTCCAGAACAAGTACTTTTTTCTCCTTTTGAAAGTTCCCTATTCTGCACTAAGAAAGGTAATTCATACTCTAATACCAGATTTGCTGAAGACTAGTCCCTACAGAAGAATCTGCATTTCAACAGTCTTACTCCTGTTTTATTTCATCTTGAAAACATAATTCCCAGACAAATAAGAAATATATTTTCCTACAGTTTGCCTTCTGCATTTGAAAGCTGATACCTTTCATTCCCACCCACATCCTCCACAAACTTTTCCTGGTCTTCTGGGTACACTGTTTGAGGAGACCATGGCCTTTGGCCACAAAGCAAACCAATGGGAGCATGTCACCTCTCAGCCTCCAGAGGGCCAGACAAATGTTAGCAGCAGAATTTTTCTTCTCCCCCTGTCAGCCCAAAGTTGGGCATGTTTGTTAGATCAATTGAATATTCTGAGATTTTACCCTTACCTTACTTTCTGATGTAATTTCCACATACCACCAAACATTACAAGGGACGGATGAATACAGGATCAATTAAGTAAAGGTTACTAAATGTAGGCTAAATGGTATTAATACTAAAAACTAAGTATTTTTTATATAAAAATACACAGAGGTTAGCCAGAATTATAAGCAAGTGCAGGCTTGCAGGGTTACAGCTAAGATACTAGCTCCTTGAAATTGTTAATAAGGTCTACAGGCAAAGAATCTGTGTAATAGAACTACTGAATGTTTCCTAAAGACTTATCAGCAGATTCCAGAATGTTCCTTGTGGGGATAAGGAACAGAGGAGAAGATAAGGAACAGTTAAAGAAGTTACAAGCTTTCAGGATAAAAAACAAGACAAAAGGGGAGAAAGCTACAGAAAAGGGAATACCTTTGTGAAACAGAAGTTGTTTTCCATAAAACCTCAGCCCAGTGTAAAGAATTAAAGAGAGAGATTACTTAAATTGGGAGATAATCCTATTCACTAAATCATTAAGAAACATTTAAGACCTTTTTTGCATTATTTTTTAACAGATAAAATCTGTGGGTCTTGGCAAATCTCAGTACTTGTGGTTCTCTTGCTGCATACAACATGTAGGGCACGAGACTACAGTTTTAATAGCCTTCTGTGGTTGATCAAAACGTTCAGCTGCAAAAGCTCTTTACTGCCATGGAACACCAAGGACAGCTGATCAGTTAAATGGTTGTCATTATTTTTGTAAAAAGGACCAAATAAAAAAAACTAATATACATGAATAGGAACAAGAACATCCCAACCACCAGAACACATCAAATTCACTCCGTATGGAACTGGGAAAACAGGTGACAAATACTTTCTAGCCTCTGACCGAAAGACCCAAGATGGCCTTGAGAACAACACGAGCAGAGTGCAGACCTGTGCTAAAGGCAGCAGATCTTTAAGGGGAAGAGGAGAATGAAATACAGAGCTGCTTTACAGTTGTACTAACAAAAGGGACTGTAGTGGCTTCTCATACTAATTAGAACAAGAAGAGGAAAGCAAGACAAAAGCTTTCCTAAAAGAGTGCCCTGAAAGAAGTGCTATCACCTCCCCATTCAACAGAGCTGGTAACTGACTCACCCTATACTAGCTCCTGCTGGTAGTTTACAGCTCTGCTTTCACCCCTATGACTTCAGGTAGCACTGACACAGATTACTCAGAAAAGTTGAAATCTGCTCTACCGAGGTATTTAAAGAAGCCTCACACTTTCTGCATCCAAGAGGAACTGAGTCAAGCAATTCCAGTAACAGTCTTTGAAAGGTGCATTTTTTATACAACCTACGATTTGAATTTACTTGTTTTTTTATTTATCCACATCCAAAAAATTCAAGATAGTACTTTAAATGCTATTGCTCTTTCATTAAGAATCACAGTATACATGAAGAACAAAGAAAGTTTTAGTAGCTTTATATCATTTTAATTAGGAACTGTAATACCTCATGTTTTTCTTGAAATCCCAGTTCTATCAACTTTTGAACACCAGTTATGTAATTTGCTAGCAAAAATGCTGTAGAAAGTTCTGTCAAGGCTCAAGAATCCAAACTAGAATACAACACTCCTCAAAGTACATAAATTTTAAAAACAATCACTTTGATTATTTTGGGAGCTTGGTTGACAAATCTGGAGCCGTAAAGGGGACCTTTTTCATAATACACCTTCCTATTTTTTTCTTACCAGCTGCCATCAAAGATAAGCAGTTCTGAGTAGACAGATTTCTAAGATGCCTTTATTTTTCAAGCTAAGAAATAAAACTTGAAAAAGTATCAAAGAGAACTTCAGCACCAGAAATAGAAGAGTTACTAAAATGAAAAGGGACGGAAATCAAGGAGATACATGCAGAATTACCATTCTTTAACCTACATCGCATTTGAAGAAAATCTCTACTGTAAAGAAGCTCTTTTCCTGGAAGGGAAGGTCTTGTTTTCATCTGTGACGAGTCTACTAAAACTTGAATTTAACAGCCATTCTGTCATTTTTTCCATATGCCGACCTATAGTATACACAACCTTGAGATGGTTTGGAGACTGAATAACAAGTTTATGACTAAGTTACAAAATTGCATTAATTTAGAGGATTCAGTTATTTTTCATATCACTCGGTAAAAATTGTTTCTGTGAGATAAATACTCCATTTCATTACAAAGCTTTGTTTTAAAACACTTGCCTAGGACCTACTTATAAAAATACACTTGAAAAGTACACTTTTCTTAATAACAGAGGGAGCAGCACAGTGTCACTGCCTGCTTATTGGCAAACATTCCTTTCATCAGACTGTTGCTTCTAGACATTAAATTTTTTTTTTTACAAAAAAATCAGATCTATTTTAGTGAACTTTTAACAGTGTTTTGAATAAACAAATATAATTAGAGCTTAGTACTCCTTCGGGAAAAGAATGCATTCCACTCAAAATTTTCATCTCCATTATTCTGCCTAGCTTATCGCCCTTGCATTAAATAAAAATTACCATTCTTAGGTTAATTCATGTGAAACATTTATGCATATGTGCATCATAAAAACTTATCCAAAAAGTCTGTATCATGGAATATATTATCAACTACTCAAAACCTCTGTTTGAAAACGTGAAGTCACACATCAGAACAAATTCACTTAGAGATAGACCCACTAAATTAATGGGAGAAAAAACCCATTTATCTTTCTAAAATCTTAGGGTCTTTTCCTACAATTGTAATTTTATGGATACTTAAAGTATTAATTACATTGATACAATCCTGTAGCCTTTGGGAAGGCTTCTGTGCCTTTACCGACAAGGAATTAATGGGGTCAAAGTGACAGAATAATTTCAGCATCCTGCTTTGTAAACCTCAGTCCCACAAAAAACGTGCACAGTCTGTTAAAGGTAAAGATTTTATCAGTCAAAAATAACCAGTGTGAACCGACGTATGATGGACCAGGACCAAACAAGCACCTTTATACATATGTGAAATGCTACTGAGTTTGGTAATTTGATTTGCACATCAGTGTTTGCATACAAACTAGAACCTTAAGTAGTGAGTTTCCACTGAGGTTTTAAAGAATAGGACAATATCAAATGACAAAAGTGTTATAATCCAAGTGAGATTAGATCTGTGATACCCTGAAACCCTGATTTGAAAGCAAAAGAAAGTTATAAATGCAGCTTCTCTATGCAGCATTCTTTTTCTTATTTAAATGTATATGAATAAATTTATTTGTATTGAAAATGTTCCAGATTTTGAGATCTTTCTAATACTGACATCATTTTAAATTAAGATGGAGGACAGGGATGACAACACCAGGGAAAATTTCCAAAGCTTTAACTTCTCACCATTCTATCATCACCTCAAAGTCAATTTTCACCTTCTTCACTGGCTGAATTTGTTATCTTACATTTTGCTTTGGGGCTCATGTTCCTGCAATATGGCAGCACTGGATTACGAGAATGCTGTTTGCTAAAAGTGAACAATGGCTGTATTACAGCAAGTCTGTAATACCTAGAAAGAAAAGGAAAAGTAGACCCGACAAAGCACACTTTCTTGTTAATTACATGCAGATTGCAAATGCTCATACATCTAGTGAGTAATAAGTAAAGCCAAGCCAACACAAGGAGATATTTTTACACTGCTGATCACACAGCAAATCCAGTTACAGGGCCTGAAAATTAATTACAGATTAGGACTTAGTATTTACTACTGGAAATAATGCAGCTTCATTAACACATAGCCTGTACCCTTCTTCGAGTATGACAGACATGCCAGTTAAGAAAACTTAGGTTGTGAACTACCTTTAAAGGGAACACCTCAGCTCACCTCAAATCCCATGTGACAACAGATGAGAATTCCAGCCAAACACAAAAAATGCAG
Organism: Pardalotus punctatus; assembly: GCA_013400915.1. NCBI lineage: Eukaryota > Metazoa > Chordata > Aves > Passeriformes > Pardalotidae > Pardalotus > Pardalotus punctatus. Next base: position 434,368 of record VZTX01006369.1, on the reverse strand, counting down.
AGTGAGTAACAACTAGGGCTGTGGACTCACCAAGGATTAAACTATCAGAGACAGCCCTAATTCCACCACTGTAAAGCTTCTGAGTGCTTCACTTGGTAACTGATGCAAAATTCTCAACACCACTTTCCATCACTTAAACAAAACACCATGCAGTAGTATTTCAGCAACCAAAAACACATTCCAGGGTTTTTCCTGAGATGTCAAAATATACTAACGTCATGGACACAATCCAATTCCTACATATAGGACAGGGTTCCACACTTTTTAAGAAGTCAAGCCCACACGTTTGAGCAGCTCTTGTCTGAAACCAGTCCCAAGTATACAATCCCTGTATCTTCTATGCCCTTTCTAACTAGCAGTGAATGCTGTCCAAGAGTTTACTGCTTACTGCCACTTGCAGTAACAAACAGAGAAAGGTCCTGAAAAAAACAAAAACTATCTGAATTGTATAAACCAAACAGCCCCCATAAAATGGAGCTACATGGTGATATAAAAAACTGTGTAATAATTTGCATCAGAAACAAGAGATGAGTAAGAGGCAAATGCAACATAGAAAGAGCAAAGTACCCGGCATCTGGACGAAGAAGGGATGCAGGAAAATCTAACAACCAACAAATCCCCCAGTTATTACAAGAGGAGATGTTAACCAGCTAAGATTTGCCATCATATCCAATACCACTAATCAGGTGCTCCACCACTACACAGTCCTCTTTACTCACGTGCAGAAGTGTGCGACAAGGTGTAATGAAAAACAGTATCAATAACAAATAAAAGTTTCATTTAAAAAAAAATCTGCCCGAACTTCTTGAGAGCTTGAATATTTAGCTCTTTAGCCACTCCTTTCAAGACAAAACTTACGCCTTTCATTCCAAACAAACAATACTACACACAAATGAAAAAAGCAAGGTTTATGAAAAACAGGACCAAATACCATTCTGCCTGCATTTTTTTTTTGGAAGTAAGGATTAAGAGACAAGAAAAAAACGATGCCTACCTTTGACTTCTGTACCTATGTAGTTAATGAACTGTACATGCAATACAAATGAATGAATATCTTGGAAACGAACATCACAAATATGATCAAAACATACTAGTGTTTTCTTGAGCTCCAGAGCATGAGGTGACAAATCTAAAAGCCTTTCAGTTACATTAACACAAGGATTGCAGATGTTATTCTGGCAACTTATGTTACTAATCACAAAACTAACCTAAAATAAGTTTAATTAAAAGTTGAAAAAGAACAGCTGAAAAGCCAGTTCTCCTTTTGCTTATATATTTTTGCCTTCTAAATTCAACATTGTTTTATCCCCCATTATTTTACCCTTTCTACCTTTGAAGCTATAATTTCAATCTTTTCAGTATATTCTTCTAGCTCTAGTCTTACTGCCCTTGCCAATTTGAAAGAAATCACAACCATTCTGCAACCCCAATTTTCTCCTTCCACTGATAAACTGCTGTTGTATTTAACAACCTAGACTTCCAGATGACATAAAGAAACAGACAAGTTAAGTAGCTTAGGAAAAATATTCAGTCTTCAGCCCCTCTGCTTTTAAGCCCTATGTCTAGAATAGGTACCAAAACCAGTATTGTGTATCTCAGCTATTGTCAATGACTTCACTTTTCTCTTTACACATCTCTGAATCTTCAGCTAGGGATCCAGACATCACCACGTGAAAATGACAGCTATAACCAAGTGCACATTAAAAAGAAAATGAGCTTTCTCATAACTCACGGCCTCTACTACTAAAAACAGCACCCTATATAGTTTTGGAAGTGGTGCATACAAAAATCAAATTCAATGCTGGGCTGCAGCACATTCATTCTGGAGAAGGATAAAACAAAATAATGTAACATTTTCCTAAACTGGGAGGAGCTGTTGACTCCCTCAAAGGCAGAGAGACCTCCAGGAAGACCTGGACAATCACCAACCATGTGAAGCTCAATACAGTTTAGCACCTGGGATGGAGCAACCCTGGATGTACACACGGACTGGGGAACAAGCACCTGGAGAACAGTGCTGAGGAAAGGGAACTGGGAGTGCTGGCTGATGGCAAGTTGAATCTGAGTCAGCAGCGCCCAGGCAGCCAGGAGGGCCAACCCTGTCCTGGGGAGCAACAGGCACCTGGCAAGGGAGGCGATTGTCCCGCTCTGCTCTGCACTGGGGCAGCCTCACCTCGAGGGCTGTGTGTTTTGTGCACCACAATACAAGAACGGTATAAAACTTTTGCAGAGCATCAAAAGGAGGGCTACAAAGCTGGTGAAAGGCCTAGAGGAAAGGAAGGGCCTAGAGCCATTCAAGCAACAGCTGATGTTACTTGGTTTGTTTAGCCTGGAGGAGACTGAAGGGAGACCTCACTGCAGTCTACAATTTTCTCACAAGGGGAAGAGGAGAAAACACTGATCTCTTCTCTCTGGTGACCAGTAACAGGCCAAGAGAATGGCATTAAAGTTAGGGGAGATTTTAAGTTGGATATTAGGAAAAGGGTTTTCACCCAGATGGTGGCTGGGCACTGGAACAGGCTCTCCAGGGAAGTTCTCACAGTACGAAGCCTGATAGAGTTGAAGAAGTGTTTGGACAACACTATCAGGCACGTGGTGTGATTCTTGGGGAAGTCCTGTGAAAGGCCAAGAATTGGGCTTGATGCTCCTTGAGGGTCAATTCCAACTCAGGATAATCTATGATTCTATGAACATAAAATTTTGTGAACATTATTTATCTACCAATTTATTTACTAGATATAATCACCTAATGACACAACCACGGTTACTTGCCAAACCATGGCTATCAAAAAACTCCCACACAAATCATTACATAATTCACAGGTTCGACACTCTGAGCTTCAGAGGACCCATTGATATTCACTCCCTACTGCCCGTCAAAGTCATGAGAATATTTTTGTCTTTTGTGACCATAAAATGAAATATCAGTCACACTAACAATTTACAGAACTGTGATCCTCCCTCTTTTTTCTCATACATGAGCCAAGAAGCAGTTAACAATGATGACATAAAAACCTACCACACCGGGGTACTTGGGTTAACACCTTACAAACAGGGCAGCTCACACCTCTCGCAGCTATGGTTCCAGTTTCTCTACTACCTCAATTAGATGTCTCCTCTTTTAGTTCATTCTGAGGTTTTCAACAGAGCTGTAACAGAGACTGATGAGGAGCAGAAGCAAAAGATACTAGATAACAAGGCAGCAGATTTAGAGAGGTGTCAGTAAGCAATGCCGCTGCTCAGCAGATGAATCTCAGTATTGGTGTCACATAGCACATACCCCAAGTACACCTCCAGCAGTCCTACCACAGCTAACATACAACCACAATATGGTTTGGGAGGGACAGATAATGTCATTATACACATAAATAGGGAAGCAGAACACTGATGAACTCCAGCGTTTGGCACCATCCTTTTTGTTCTACACTGAAATCACAACAGGTTGAATTGCTGGGATTAGCTCAGTTGGTTAGAGTACGCTGCTAGTAACACCAAGGTTGTAGTTCAATCCTATCCATTATGGACCATTTACTTAAGAGCCAGACTCAGTGATCCTTGTGGGTCACTCCAAATATTCTGTAAATCTGTGAATTAGCTAATGAAATACCTAGGCTTTTTCCAAAGGACAACTGTGAAGCACAATTACGCTGTAGATGAACATCCACCACTTGAAATACAGCGGTAAGTTTTATAACATTTTCTTAATTTAGTAAATTGACAGATCAGCGCGTAGAGGATACAATCAATAAACCTAGAACTTGACTACTCTATGAATGCCCTGTTGGCAAGGCCTGGAGAGCCAGGTCCAAGGCAGGTTTCCATCAGAAACCAAGAGCCTGGCCTTGGCCAGCATCCTTCAGTTTTGGGAATTCCAACTATAGGCTGCAGGGACTGAGGTGCACAGCCACAACCACTGTAGTTCACCACCAGCTACGGGAGTCTCAACACCTTGCATAGCTGAAGCAGGCCCACGCCTCGCTGGACTCTTTCTGACAGTAAATGGCCTTTTAACACACCGAGCCGAGGGCACCTGCCTCGGGAACTCTGGGCACATGAGCGAACACTACATAGGTATAAAGGACTGGGGCTTCTATTCGCTCCGGTGGACACGTGTCTATAGCCATTCGGACAAGACCCTGGTAGAGGAAGCGGAGTACCACATAACCTTGGTGTTTTGCCTTTACGTTTGTTACACAGCCAGAGAGGCTACAGCCGGCACCCGCGGGCACCGGGACGCCCCGGAGCTGCCCGCACCCCGCGTCCTGCCGCTGGAGGTCACGGTGGCGGCAGCAGGGCGGCAAGAAGGGAGGTGGCGGCGGGAGCCCGCGGAGGGCGGCGGGGACGTCCCAGTCCGGCAGGAACCTCGCTGAGGACGGGCCGGGGCCCCTCAGGGTGGCGCTTCCCAGCACTCACCGGCGGTGCGCCGCAGCCCAGCCCACGGCCCTCTCCGACAGGCGTGAGGGGCCAGCGGAAAGCGACGTGGGTTTCCCACAGGAAGCCCTGGCGAGGCGAGCGGCGGTGGAGGAAGAGGAGGGCGGGGGTTGGGGGGGGAGTATGTCTGGGGAGCGCTCCGCCGCCCCCCCATCCTCCCTTCTTCCCTCCCGCCCTCCCGCTCGCTCGCCCGCCCCCCCGTCGGCCGCCCCTACCTGCGGCGCCGGGGGGAGGCTCCATCTGCGGCCCCACGCACCGGCAGCAGCTGCGCACGCCCTGCGCGGCCACTTCCCCGGCCCTGCGGCGCAGGCGCGGCAAAGCCCCGGCCGCTCCTCCCGCTCCTCCCGCTCCTCCCCACGTCGGGAGGAGAGCCGGGGTGGCGGTGCGCCGGGCGCTGGGGGTCCGGGTGTGTGGGCGCGGGGGTGGCGGCCCTGAGAGAGCCCTGAGGGAGCCCTGAGAGGGCCCTGAGGCATCGGGACTGAGCCGCCACCGCTACCTCGGTGAGCGGGGCCGAGGGACCGTGGGTGGCCTCATACTCTGTGAGTCACTGAGGGGTCACAAAGTCACAGACTGGGTCAGGTTGAAAAGGGACCGCAGTGGGTCATCCGGTCCAACCTCCCTGCTCGAGTAGGGTCATCCCACAGGATTGTGTCCAGATCATTTTCGAGTATCTCTAGTGAGGGACCCTCCACACCCTTTCTGAGCCGCCCGTTCCAGTGCGTGGTCGCCGACACAACAGTTAAGTTCTCCTGCATGTTCAGGTGAAGCTTCCTGTGCATCATATTCTGCTCATTGATTCTTGTCCAATTCCTTGGCACCACTGAGGAGAGCCTGGCTCCATCCTCTTGGCACACTCCCTTTAGATATTTACTGAATTTTTAAGGTCCCCTGTCAGTCATCTCCTCGACGCTGACCACGTCCAGCTCCCTGAGCCTTTACGTGTAATAGAAAATGCTCCAGTCCCCCAGTCATGCTTACTGCCCTCCACTGAATCCACTCCAGGAGCTCATGTCTCTCATGTACTGAGGAGCCCAGAATCGGGCTCCCGACAGGCATGGGCACAGAGAGCACCCGGTTCCCGGGAGCCTCAGGGAAGCTTGCGTGTGGGTGTGTGCGCAGCCTCTGACAGGGACCGGTGTCGCAGCCTCCAGCGCTTGGGGTGCCCGAGGCTTCCGCAGCAGGGACTTGAAGTGGCAAGCGAGAATTTTATTGGTGGCTGTTTTTATCGATGAGTTGGTTTGTGTCCTTAAAGAGGGCTTCCCAGTCAGTGGGCAAGCGGTCCTCTCTCATGCCTCAGTGTCTTTGGGACCATGTTCCTGCGAGGGCTGTGTGGTTGATGGAGGAATCAGGAAATGTAGTGTCCCACCTGCAACTCTTATTTAGGAGTCTGCAGTATATTTAACTGACCAGCCTTTAGTTATTGATGGCACAAGGCAAGGCTGACCGCCTTGGGACACAAAACATGGAATAAAAAATTATAAAAAAATTTTAAAATTGAAAGAAACTGGCATACATTTAAAAACCTGAGAGCATTATTCCCTAGAAATTAAGAGAAATGAAAAGCAAGGAGGCATATCTGAAACTCAGGAATTGTTTTAACGAATACAACCCAGAATTTTCAGAAAGCTCATCCTCTTCATCTCTAACATTTTATACTGACAGGTGATATGAAAAATCAGTCATTTTATGCAGTAGCCTCTTACTGGAGGCTGCAAAAATTCTTTTAAATGTAGCATTTCCTCTGCTGTCTGGCATTGTTACTTTCTGTTCAGTGGAAAGGTGAGTTTTAAAGATCCCATTCTCAGGGAAATGAGAAGTCCAGGAGCCAAATGCAAACTCCAGATAGACCTTGTAGGCCTCTGGAAGATAATAAGCAGTCTAGAAAATTCAGTAGGAGGAATTTTGATAACGCCATGTTATTTATTATTCAAATGAATTTCCATCAAAGTTTCAAGTGGGGTTTTGCCCCAGATTGACATTATTTTCCCCTTAAGGAAATTTAGTCCCTTTATTTGCAAATACATTGTTTCAACTTGAGGCCACACTAAGAGCCAAGTTTTTTGTGTTGATACATTCACAGAAATTAGTAGAGCGTGATGTAGGCAAAATCTTCCACACGAATGCTTTTGGCCTTACTGATCTAGAGCTTTATACTATTAAGTGCCTTTCTGCTTTTCTTTTTTTAACCGCAAGTTTGATCTCATTCCTTAGAGTGAAATGTGAATATTATAATTTTTCCTGCAACTTTAAACTATACCACTTCAGTTAATGTTTATAAACTGTTTTGAGAATTTTAATTGAACAGAGCTGTGCAAATACATGCCAATTTATTTGTATTTGTTTCATTAAGGGATTTTGGCTATACCACTTCTGCAATGAATGTAAAAGAGTGTTACAAAAAAAAAGATACCAGCCAATCTGCAAAGAGTTCTTACATATATCTGCAAAGAGAAAATACAAGCAAACATATGATAGAGGAGCTTTCAGCATGAGAGCCAAAAAAGGGAATGTACACTTTTGACAGTAAGTTAAGTTTTTTAAAAAAAGGTATTATTTAAGTTAGTAATTTTTGCTGCTCTTTAACTCTTGGCTAGTGGTGTTTATATATGCCCTGCAAAATTAAAATTCTGAAGATTTCTTTTATTGATGGAGATCTTTGAACTTATGTGTCAGCTCTGTGTGTTGTGTTAATTCAATTGGTTTCAGGCCCAGTTTATTAGGCTAGCTAGAACTTTGCTGCTTCTTTCATGGAAACAGTTCATGCAAAAATAAATGTCCAATAGCTTTGTAGCTTGGAGAAGTTGTCCTCTCCAGCTTCTTCTTCCAGTAGCAGACATGGAGACCAGAAACAGGATTTTTCTGGGAGTCTTATTTCCAAGTCTGACAGACAAGAATGATGAATGCTAAGAACTGTAAAAGGGAGTAAGACACAACTTGAGGAAATAAGAACAAATACAAAGGGAAGAAAAATTGACAGAACAACTTTATTCTGGAGATTTGAGGGTCAGAAATAGTTTCTGGGGAGGCATATGCAGCTGTGAGTCTGATAACAATCTCATGCTATTTGGGGCTAGTAGAAATTATTGGAAATTAGAAAATATCAGAGAAAGTGTTATCTTGACAGATAAGCTAATGAGACTGACATTATGCAGAGCCAGAATGGCATAAGTTAGACAGTAAGATAGAAACTGTCCACAAATAGTTTTAAATTAAGATAAATAGCATTTATCTGACTTGGGAGTCAGTGCAGTGATCCAAGGAAGTGGCACAATGGCTGACTCAATGACACGGGAAAATTATTTTCTTACAGCAGCTTGAATGAATAGGAGCAAAACAGTTTTCATGACCAGAGAAGAGGAAGTTACTGTGTGAGAGATGTAAAGTGTTAAGAGCCATATCAAGAAGTTTGGTAGCACAGATAAAAAAGCAAAACACTCTGTAAATACTTGTTCTTCATGCTTTTATATGCAGTCTTGATGTTAATAAGATCATCGACCTATGCAGAGAAAAGAGATATTTACTTCCTTCAATAGTGTGGAAGTGCCTGTGAAAATGAACTCCATCCTGTAGGAGCATCCAAGGGTATAAAGGGATGGTTTCATTAAAAAAAAAAAAAAAAAAAAAAAAAAAAAAAANAAAAAAAAAAAGAAAAAGAAGTGCAAAGTGGGTCTTCTTGAAACATGAGGTCTAACTTGTATCTTATCCCAGGAGAGAGTTTTGAAATGACATCTGGAGTATGCAATTTGTGTTTAGTCAAATCTTTTTTAATACAAGTCTTGCACAACTTGGACAGCCCTGTGAAGTTGTGCTGAAATGTGTGGGGTTTTTGCCACGTAGCACTTTGATACAAGTTCGTACCGTATGCTTCATTTAACTGACACACTTGTCCAGCAAACTTGCTTAATTGGGGCATCTCCTGGGGCACCGGTGTAAGACCAGTACTACTTAATACACACAACAGCTACTTAACTGGGCCCTAACAGAACAGTGGCTACTGCTTAGTGCCTCTGCTTATTTGGTGCTGCTTATGTTGTCTTTCTGTCACAGTTTCTCAGAACTTGTCTATGCAAAGAAAATTTGCCCTGCAATTAATTCCCTGAGGGTAAAATACTCGGTGCATTAGTGGAATTAGATTGATGGTGGTGGTCATGATTTCTGCACTGATTGTTACAGTGGGAAGATACAGTAAATTCCCTTATAGTCTTGAAGGATGCTTTACAGAATGTATTTCTTACAAAATTTAAGAAACATACATAGTCAAAAGTACTGTTGGGTTACAATAATGTCTGTGTTTCTAAGATTCATATTGTCATTTGATTAGCTAATCGCCCATTTTCAAAAGTGTGAACATATTTTCACACTTCAACCAAGACAGTGTTAACAAAGAAACTATAGATAGCAATAGAGATTAATTATCTATCCCATGAGTCTCCACACCTTGTTCTTACCAGATAAAGAAAGCCTATCTGTCTGCACACAGGTGTGATTTTTTTTTACACAATACCCTTGGTCAAATGAGTTCAAAGGCTTATGTTCATGTGGCACCTCTTTGGCATGTTTGTTCACTGTTCATATTTTTGATCTTGTTTCATTAAATACAACTTCCAGTAAAGGGTTGTGATTATTTTCTAAGCTTACCCATGTGAAATACATTCACTCATAGGTGTGAGATGTGGGAGCTTTAAATGAGAATATTTAGAATCAAAGAAACATTTCCTTCTTTTCTGGAGGGAGCGTACTCTTACTGAAGCCACTGCAAAGTTGTTGAGGGCCTCATTTACAATTGCCATCTGAGATTCTCACTGATTCAAGACATGTCTTCCAGAAGAGGGAAAAATGTGAAGGAGGAGTTTGTAGTGTCTTTCTGTTGCACAAATTGCAGCATTTTATATTTATTCCCCCACAGAATTAAACCCATCCATATGTCTCTTTAAGGATAGGAGGTCTTTACAGCAGAATCTGTTAGTGTAGGAAGACGCATTAGGCGTTGAACTGTTTCTGCCCTGTCACATGAGCCTCTAACTGCCTGGTCTGGATACTAGTGGATGCTAGTATGTTGCTGACCTCTGAACCTGCAGCCTGTCAAGTCTCACATGACTGACATGAGACTTCTGCAGTGTTTCCACAGTGCAAGCACTGGCACTGCATTGCCTTGGCCTCTCTCTTGCTCTAGAAGAACCACAGCGGGCATGTTGCTGGCTGGCAAGATGTGTGTGGGCAGTGCCAGTCTTGAGTTTTGTGGACTGTTTCTTACAACTTCACCAAGAATGAAACCTTTCCCTTCATGGATCCTGCCTTTCCACTCATGTTTTAGGGCAGTTGGGACCATCTGATCAGGGTGACTACCAAAACTTGCTGTCTTTCTAGCAAGATGTCACTGAAGTAGTATATAGGGAGCTGGCCATCTGCTCAAGTAGCAAAATTGCATCAAATAATAATGCTGTTTGCCAGTCACTACTAGGTCTGATTGGCAAAGTGAAAAACAGTTCCATTCCTTTTCTGAAGTCTGTACATAAGAGCACACTCCTTCACTGGCTTTTGTTTACTTAAAATTTCCTCTTTCATAGCAACATTTAGATTTATCCCAAAGTTATAAATTCTATAGCAGATGTACATCAATTCACTGTCATTAAGATTTTTGGGTATTAGTAGTTCACTAGTGTAAAAGGAAGGGAAGTTTCACCACCAAAACAAAGGAGACTGTAAGCTTTCATTGTTTAACTTACCTTGCTTAAAAGAACAATTACTTTTCAGGCTGTGGTCAGAATGCTTTTCTGTCTGAATACATTCACAACAACTATAGGGTGACTCTCATTTGTATTGCAGCTTTTATTTAGAAACTTACTTCTGTCATTACTGGAGCTTTGGATTTTCATTTTCCCTCCTTGCAGCTCTGCATATAGTCATAAGTTTTCTTTCTGTTCATGATGTTCTTTGAAAAGATACTTAGCCATTCTCTTGCTTTATCCTTTCCCTTTTTTTTTTTACATGCCATACAGAGAAGGGCTAGTCCTTGATGATAGATGTTAAAAAAGAAATGGTTCAGTGTTCAGTGTGGCTTCTAGGCCACAGTAACCACTGTGTGGTGCAGTCCTCTAGGTATGTGAGCTGGCACAGGAGCCCTCTTGTTGTCTTTTCATCAGTACTAGCCTGGATATTTTCAAATCACTCCTTGGTCTGGCTTTAATTTGTTTAGGATTATTTTGTGCCACAGCAGACAACATTTCTATGGAGGCAAGCTCTGAAATTCTAAGATACTTTCCAATCCGTTCTTTAATGTAGGCAGGGGTTACAGCTCCACCCATGGTGTCAGGAGTTGTATTACAAGTACAGAAAAAGAAAGAGTAAGCCTTTAACAACTGAAATGCGCTACATAGTCCTGTTGGAGCGCTGGTCTTGTTTGTAGTACTCATTTTGTTTAGTAAATCCCTGCTTAGAGACACAAATTCTCTTAACTGCTGGTTGAGCCTCTTAAGAATCATTGTCTGCTTCTTTAGTTCTGGAAATGTTTGCTTCTCATAGGGCACACCACCCTGTAGTGTAGGATCGCCATTCTGCCTTGAAGTTCAACTGCAGTAGTTGCTTCTTTCATCTTTAAACCACGAAAAACTTTAGAGATAGGAAAAAAACATCACAAAGAGCTTAAGCAGTTTTCCTGGCATTGTAGAGGAATGCTAGTGGTAGAGATCTGAAGATCAAGCTCCTCAATTTATAGTCCATTCAGATTACATGAGATCATAACATGACTCATAATTCAGGAAATTAAGCCTAAGTGAAATCCATACTCCTACACTGGGATTGTCATAATTGGAAACGGTAAGATCTGAGTCATCAGGGCAGAAGAAAACGGTGATGAAACAACAGCTATTTATTAATATATGTAGAGAAGGATGCAGAAATGAAAGAGAAAATAATGTCATTGCTGAATGTGATCCTGATGCTATCTAAAAATATCTTTCTGTCAGCAGATGGCTTCTTTTTGCATGGACCAAGCTCTCAGTGTTTAACTTACAATAAATCCTCACACCTATTCATACCCAGATTTACAGTAGGATAGTGTTACATAATTATATATGATGTTATATTTGCATACCTGCTTAGTTTACATTTTTGAGAAGCCTGTGGTGGATTGTCTCTCCATGAAATAAAAAAATGCAATCTGAGATACATGGTTTATTTTCCTTAAAATTTGCAATAATTAAATCTCTCTACTGCACTTGTTTCTAATTCAAACGTGTCACTTAAAGTCTGATAAACAGAATAAAAGTAGAGGAAGATGCTTTTCTACCATGACAGATATGGTCAAAACATGGGTTTTTTTGTAAAATCTTTTCCCTTCCCTTCAGTTTTTAGGTGCATAAGAGTGATGCAACAATAATAACGCTGAACACTTAGCTTCTCTATATTCACCAGTCTGGAAAATTCAATGTGACTTTAAGTTTAACACTACTCTGCTAAGGAACCTCAACTGACCAGCACTGATTCTGTGGTTTTAGTTACTGAGATATGGATGTTGTCAAGAGGAAAAATTGGAAGTTATGAAACTCCATAATCTGAAATTCAGTAAGGGCAAAAAATTCTTACATTCATCTTTGTGTTCATGCATTACTTTGTAAATCAATTTCTTAGTTCTTAGTATCATATATATGTTGTGCAGTTAAACATTTGCCTGTACATGAGTACAGGAAACTTCTTGGTGAAGGCAGTGAAATTATCATGTCCCATATTTTTGAGCTGAGAAATAAATTCTCATTGTAGCTGCAAAAAAAATGTTATTTCTACCCTCATCTCCCTTTCTCATCTCTTTTTTATGTTGCTGAGTATAGTTTTATAGCTGCTGTACTTTCATTTACTGACATTAATTTCAAAGTTAAGTGAGCCCTGAATGCAGGGGAGATCTGATATGAAAACTCAGCTCTCAATATGTATTTCCCTGCAATCTGACTCTGGTTCCTAATTACCTACCTTACTGGGATATTTACATCCCTAAGTAATTTTGATTTGGGTGACTCCAGTTCTGATGGCTGCTTGGTGGGGGTGCAGCAAGGGTTGGTCGCTGCTGATGTGTCAAACCGTAGTGTTGTCTAAAGAATCATGAGACATGTTTTTGAACTGATTATTGTGACATGTTGTAAGACACAGAATCCAGGTGGAAACTTGAGGGATTTATCCCATTGATTCCAGTTGCCTCTAGAGGCCTTAAGAGCCTGACAACTTCTACATTCAAATTTTTTGCTGCAAAGCATTTCATTAACCATCACCTTTTCTTTACAACCAGTGTTTAAACTTTACTCACAACTGAAAAGTCTATGAGGATATGTAATGTAATTGAAGCTTGATACAGAAATGGATACTAAATGGAAACCCTTGGTGAAACTGGTAAAGCAAATCTTTTAAGATCTAGGAAGTGCTAGAGAGTTCTGAAACTTCCGTGACAATGATAAAAATATTTATTTAGGGCAAACTGAAACTGGGAGTTGAATAAAGATAATACAATTCAGCATTTCATAGTTATCTCTTTGTTCACCAACTAAATAAGTACTTAGGGTGTATCCTATGTTTCTCAACTTTGCCTAGTAAGATTCAATTTTGGATTAAGGATTTTAGTATTTTTATTATTTACTATTTATTCATCATTACTCTAATCTTTGTGCATTATTAACATCAGTATTGGGGGTTTGAGTCTGTTTTTTCAGGCATTATCTGCATGTCTGTTCCAAAAATCTTGTAGTATAAACAATTGAAGTGACTTAAAAAGCAGAATTGAATAAGGGCAAAGAGAGCAAGAAGACATTACAAATGTCCTATTTAGTATGAGTACATCTACTACATATCTGCTGTCATTATACATTGGTAATATATGTGAAATGTTGTAAAAGTTTCATATATATAGATATTTAATTCTCTTTCTGACTTAGCCTACAGAATTAGAAAGGAGCATAGCATCAAAGGCATGACTGAATGGTGATGTGTCAAAAGAAAGTATAACTTTAATGTTTAGCTTTCTGTCATATTTTTACATGACTATGACTAAGTGTTAATCAACTCGGAAAAGCAGGGATTTTTGGTCAGGTAATTTCAAATTCATTATTTCTTATAGGTTGTTGGGTTTTTTTTGCCCCACTTTTTACAACACCTTTTATTTAATTTCAGTGACTAATTCACATTTCAGAGAAAAGAATATTCAGTGCTCTAAACTTTCAGTAAGGTTCATAACATCGCTGAGATTTCCCAGAACTTCTACAACAAAATTCTGGGACAGCAAATTTGATACTTCTAGTAAGTCAAAAGATTGAAATAAGTGAAAAATGATCCTTTTAAAAATGAAAACTTACATGAATTAACATAGAGAAATTGAAAAGCAGAGAAAACAACTAAAAACACCCACCTTCTTGATCTTTCTGTGTTTTATTTTGCGTGGGTATTTGGAAATGTAACTGAATCCCTGCAGTGGATAAACCTACTTTTTTTTTTCATGAGCATTGTGTTCTATGACACAAACATGTAAATCTTCCTCAGTATTTTAATTTGTATTTAGTTAAGTACCAAAAAGTGGTTTGCAGTTTGTGATGAATCAATTCCCATGCTGGGATAAGCCGTAGAAAGGGAAGTTGAAGTTTGAATTTGATGATTTTCTGATGTGGAACAGCAGATTAGAAGTAACAGCAAGATTTTAACCCGAGTTCTAAACGAGCATTGCATTTGGAATGTCAGAATAACTCTTTTTCACTTGGCTGTGTTATGTGCCGTGCTGGCATCTATAGAAATAAAAGTTCTATTTTTTGTGAGGGTCCTTTCTTGCTACTTAGAAAAGAAGGTTTTAAGATGCCAAAATTTGCATAGCTTGGTATTTATTTGCTCAGTGAAGAAATCCTACCAAAATGGTGACAGCCAAGCTAGATGGAGAAATTATAGCACCTTTAGAGAATTACAATTCTTTTTTTTTAGTATGTTTTTATTGGGTTCTTACCAAGTGCTTCTTCCACCTTCTTGTTATGCTTCTTGATTTTTCATGCCAGAAATATAAACTGTAAGTACAGTATCTTAATATTGCATCTTTTCTTCCATTGATACATCACACATAGAAAAACACTTGTTATTCTTTTGCTTCCTATTGCAATATGACAACTTGGCCTCTTGCAATGCATAAGGGCCACTTTTGGTCAATTTTAGCAGGAAAAGAAGCAGTATGTAGAAAACTTTATCTACCATCTACAGCAAATGCTATTATTGCAAGGGTTCCAATTTCAAACCCATTGGTATGCCATAGTTATACTGTCATCCACTATCTTTCATTTCATTAATATAATTTAGTATTCATTGTAATTCATCTCCAAATTTGTCATATTAATTATCTTTCTTGCTGTCCTTTTTTGTCCATGAAAGTTTTGGTTTACTTTTTTATGTGTAAAGTTTGATTGGTGAGTGACATCTGATCTTGTGCTGGCATTGACAGATTTACAATATTAATCAGATGTGTGGCTGAACTGCAGTTTCTGCAGATGCAGCTTTTACAGTCACGTCATAGTCACTACTTAGCCATTCACATGTTAATTTGCCATAAAAAGGAATTTAGAACCTGGAATGTCATTAAAAATACTGTATATGCATTCATGCTACCTTTTAGAAATATTTGAATATACTTGTACTTTAACAAAAAAGTGATGGTAGATATTGATACTGTAACTGAAAGTACATAAGTACCATCATGATTCAGTTCTCATATTGTTTGAATTGAGTCAAAATTTTGTTAGCCAGGAAATTAGGGAAAATTTTGAATTTAATTCTTTTAAGCTCTGTATGGTATACACAAGCAGGAATATATGTTAATTAAAGAACAGTCAAAGCAGTTTACTATACCTTCAGCTTCTAGAACAGTATGATGTTCAAGAATGTCTCACATTGATTTCAGTTCTGGATTTCGTTGTGGAAGATAGAGCTACTCATATGTGAGACACATAGAATACAATCCTAACTAGGACATCCAGCATTGATGCAAACAATGCCCCTCTAGGAAGGTATAACCAGTTGTGGTGGCAGTTTAGGTTCCGTTCATGTTCTAATTGCATCTTCAACAAAGATCAAAATGTAAAGGATTGTTCCAAAGAAAATACTATGGCACGTAGTTTTGTGTAATTTAGCATTAAACTAAAATGACTGTGCAGATGATGGTTAGGACATCCATCTATTGAACGGAATTTGCATTGAATTCTTTCTTACCTAGTGTTCTGTCTGAGCTTACACTTGGCTAGAGCATGGCAACTGCACTGACACAATTCTTTTGGTATTAGGAGAACCTACAGAGTCTGTTTGATTGACCTTCTATTCATCAAGCTGTGTTTTGCCTTGAACATAAATAATTCAAAATGTCCACTTCAGCATAATTTTCCCCTCAAAATTTCCTTCCATTGGTGCAGCAAAGACCCCACAGTGTGCCACTATCTGCAAATTGTGAGTACCAACCAGGTTAGGGTGCTGCAGGCTTCCTGCCAAGGCACTGCGGTTCCTTGACAGGGTGACACTCGTTCTCCAGGGCCAAGGCCGCAGAAGGCACCTTCGGGACACCTCCTGCTGTGATGAACCAGCACTAGGAGGGTGGGAAGCAGCTGCAGGCAGAGCTGCTGGCCAGCCTGCCTGCTGGAGGGATGGGGCCAGGGCAGCAGAGAGCCAGGGTGGGGAAAAGCGGCAGAATCTCCACAGCACAGTCCTTGCCAGGCTAGGGAATGTGTAACGGAGCAGCTGTTGGATATGCAGTGACAGCTACCACGACCACCATGGCTTTGCTGGCTGACAGCATGTCTCCCAAAGGGGGGTAAAGCATGGGCTACTCTAATCAGATGTTCATTCGGAGAAAAATGAACTTTCTGTCATTCAAGTCCTTGCGGGTACTGCAAAGAGAACAAAAGAATATGGTCATTAAAAAAAAAGTCACTGGCTACTGACCTGCCTGTCAATAAGCATTAAAGAAATGTGATGCTACTGCTGAGAAACTATCAAATTTATTTTAAAGAACAATGCTAATGTCAAACACAAAGTCAGAATTGGTGCTGATTTGTAACAATCATGCTGGAAACTAAGAGATACTTTTGGTTTTATTGTAAAGGAAAAATCCTCCACAACAGGTACTTGCATTAGCGAGGGAGAAAATCTGCAGCTGAAATAGGGAGAGAATAGATGAAGGAAAAGGTATTTTTTCATTCCACTCAGGGTTTGGATATCCTCACAGTTCACAACAGCTATTAGGCTTTTGAAATTGGGAATAAACGGATGAGCATATTGTCAGAATAGTTGTTTTTTTAAAGAGGTGCGTTCACTCTGATTCAGGGAGGAGCTGGAGTCTGCAGTGAAAGGAGAGCAGCAAGCACTAGCATACTTAAAACTCTTTGGACTTAGAGGCTTTGCTACCATAAAGGAACCATTTTTCTATGAAGGATGTGCAAGACCCCCAGAAGAAGAAGACATGCACACACCAGTTCTGTTTCTGCATAATTAAATTAATATCCTGTTTCAGAAAAGAAAAAGAGCTTTGAGGTCTCACTTCAGCTTTTACTGTGTTTGATGTACATCAGAAATACCCTCCTAGCTTATCACACACTTCTAATCGTAAGACTACTGTAATTCTGTAAGTGCTGTGCTGTTCTGGCTAGGTGGTTTTGCCATAAACTCTTAACGCTTTTTCATTCAGTTTCTCTCTCCTTTGTCATTTATTCCAGACCACTTCTGACTTCTTCAGTATGAAAAAACTCAACTAGTAGTGTATAGAAGCCTGAATCATACTTGTTTAAAACAACTGTTTTTTTCACTTCTGTCCATTTCATAGTCGTTTGAGGCGTCTACATTTTTCTTCTCTATTGGTGGTTAGCTGGAAGGACATAGAGACATTAGGGCCTTTGGGAGAAATTTTTCCTGCTTTTCATTTGAAAGCAGGTCACTGCTCTTATTGATTTCTGGACTACCAGCTATTGTATGTGTCAATGTCAAGTTTTAGGTCTCCACAACACAAGAGTGTTGGTACTGGTGATGAAGAATTCATCATTTGGGTTTTACGGGGGCACACCTAGGTCATTTTACCATTAAAATTACCAGAGGACCAGAAATACTCTCTTGTTTTCAACTAACAAATCTCAGGATTGTTCAGATGCATTTAGAAAGGTAATTTGTATAATTGCTTTGTGTGCTGGAGGTTTTTTGGGTTTTTTTCTCTTTTGTATTTCCAGGAAAAACTTAACAAAAGACTTCTTTTTATTCTCTTACTACTTCATAAGAGCTAGGCTCATTCCTGGAATGTTAATATTGGTGTTACCCACCTTACAGAAAAAAAATTGAGATTAAGAGATAGTGAGTTATGATGTACTTGAGGAATTGATGATGAATGATGACAAAAGTGTCCATGGGAAGTATGTAAAAATATTAAGGTGCGTAGGAATTAAATGGTGTTTAAGATTTATATAATCTGTCTGAAATGCAGAAAACTTTAAAGAATATTGCTAAATGTTTAACTAGAAATTTATAATTTTGTGTCCAGTTCTTATTGTAAATGTTAAAAATAATTTTGAGCCACATTTGAAAGGAGAGTTCTTTTATATTAAAATTTTTTAATGTTATTTTAATATTACCTGGAAAATTTCTTGATTAAGCTTATAAAACTGAATGCTATTTTGGCTGGGAAAATGATATTTTTCCTTTCAAGCAGCAGTGAATATTTTGCAACATCCAGAAGTGCAGACAAATGGCAGTCTCTTTGAGGAGAGATTCTCAGAAGATTCAGATCCCTTGAACTTGCCCAAACCTAGAACGTAGAAATAAAACCACAAAATAAATTTGGTATATTTATTAACGACAACTATTCTTTTTGATCTCCCCCGCCTCACTTTCCCTGTCTAGAGACTGCATCAGAAACCATGTGACCAGACAGATGCCTTTCAAATAAGTTCTTTAATTAACCTCCTGTTCTTGAAAACAGATGCAAAACTAAGAACACGTTAAGCAACCCCAAATGTTTCCAAATGTACACGCGGATTTGGTGGGATAGACATGTACTATTTCTTCTAAGCATAAACTAGTATATTGCAAAAGCAAAAAGTAAACCTAATGCTTGTATTTATAAATTAAAAAATAAATCCTTGTAAGCAGTCTAGGAAAGGGTCATTCAGTTGTCAAGGTTGAATGGAGTGTGCAAATGAGGTGCAGTGTGTTGAACTTCTAGTCTGAAATTCATGCAGAAGAGAAACTACTTTAAGAATTCCATTTAGGTATGGAGATAGAAATGGACACATTCTTTCTGACTTTCTGAGCTTGGCTTTGAATTAGCTGGTTTTGTACTATAGGAGCAAACTTCCTTCACTTGTTGCCATATCAGTTAACCTTGGCCAAGAGTACACTTTTTCCAGTAGAAATGGGATAAAGTTACCATTCAGGTATTCTGTAAGGCACCTTTATGTGGTTGAACTGATTCTTTCGTTGTGTTAAGGCACCTTTCTGGACTGCTTAGGAAGGCTGACAGCATTGTTGCTTTAGAAAGTCCAACAGCAGCATAAACGCTGCCTACCTTTAGCAGCTGTCTTTACGTTCTTCTGTTCTCTCTTAAGCAGAATTTATTTGCCTTCTGCCTGTGACCAATAGTACCCAATGGTCTGCTCTTCACAGTCACAGGTTTGTAAAGTGTCCCTACACACTCACTGTGCTTGATGTGTGCAGCGGTACTCAGGCAAGTGGCTTAGGGGCAGATATAATTATTTCAGAGTTCTCTGAAAATCTGAATTTGAACATTCTGCACATTTTTAAACATTGTTGGCTTTTATACTGTGTTATCTTTTAACAATAATGGTCTTTTTTTTATGTCATGTTTCTGATGCAACTGTTCCATGTTTTGTCCAGGGATTGTCGTTCTTTGGTGGGAACTAAAAATGGTCCAATGAATATGGGCTCTCTAATCTTAATATTGTTTATGTAAAAGACAAGAGAGAAACAGAGGAGGCAGGTTCATCAAGGAACAAAGCAGAGTATTAAATGACTTACAAGTTCACGATAATATCACGCAGCTCTTAAGATAACTACTACCAATCATGTTGAAGAAATCATGTGAAACCTATATCCCAGCAGTAATTACAGTGGCCAGACAGCTGTGGTTTTTGGTGTGGGAGCACAAATTTTCCTACCAATCCTACTCCAGCAAGGCAATGTATTAGGCCTTCTACTCAGTTGGACAGAAGGATGACAATTACTGATCTGTTCCATGAACGAGCATTCAGAAGTTTTCATACACTGTTGAATGTATTCTGGAAGTGTTCCTGTTCATTGCTCAAGTGTCTTAATTTATGAAAGCAGTGATGTGTGTAGTGTGTTTTGTAAAGAAACCCCATGAAACTCAAAATCTAGTCTCCCTAAATTTGTAAAATGTATCAGTAGTTAACCAAACTCTCAAGCTTGCCTAGGCCACGGTATTGATGATGGTGCAAAAACTAGTATTAAGTGATGCATTGCTTGACTATGGCATGTTGTCAGTGCTTTTAAGACCTTTCCTTCACAGGTCAGCATCTCAGTATGCTCTGCCAGAGTGACCAGACAACCACTTCTTTTTTCCTGACATGTCCCCCTCTCCTCCTGTAGGTGCTCTAAACGCAACAGGAGTGTTTGTTCTAACTGCTACACCAGTCCACCAAGCAAATACACAACATGAAGTGACAGAACAGAGAGAAGGGCTTTTAGGATTTTCTGCTTCCCTGAGAGGGAAGCTAGTAACACATGATGCTTTGGGAAAATGATTCAGGAGACAGTGGACTGGCCTGAGGTATAAGGGACTCTCAAGCTAAGTACTCCAAAAAAAGTTCTTGTTTTTCATTTCAAGCCTCTTGATGTAACTCAGAACATGCTTGGTGGTGTTGGTAAGCAGAGTGAAAATTTCATGCACTCTAATGAGTTTGTGGCTCTCTGTCACCATAAATTTATGAATAACATTTTCCCATTTAACCCTTTTTGGTGATAATTTCAGTTCGACTCATTATTATTCAGAGAAAGACAGTAATGGAAACCTTTAGAGTTATGAGAGATGTTATGTAATCTCATCAGTCATTTTGTGTTTGCAATGTATACTATAACTTTGTTTTTTAGTGATTTGAATTCTTTATAGATATATTGCTAGAAGTTTCATATCAAATTTTCATTAAAAATCATTGCAAAACCCCAGTAAGTTGCATGAAGTTGGCTAGAAAAGCTTATGGAGAAAGCTTTTGGCAAGAAGATACCTTAGGGCATGTTTTATGGGCTTGTCCAAGGGTAGCATGTTTTTGGAAAAAAAATAGTTACAGTCATTAGGAAAATTGAAAGACCAGCAATTTGTTTTGAGTAGCAGCAGAGAAAAAAACCCCATATCTAATGAAAGGTGGCTCAATTTTTCTTTTTACTAAGTTTTTGTTTTAATTGTGTGAAACATCTTGAGACTGTGTTGCCTCAAGATGAAAATATAGGGGGCTGAGAGATTTTTCTTTGATACAGAAGGAGAGAGGCAGAGACAGAGGAAGAAAAGAATAATGAAGACTGGCAGAAAATATTTGGCATCATAAAACTGGTAATAGATGAACCTCCTAGTCTGAATAAGCACAAAGTATTTTCATATATTTACCATTTCAATGCAGTTGAATGAAAGTGGCTTTTTATATTTATTTTTTTAAGTCTGGTCTTATTTTTTGACATTAATTATATGTGTTGTTATGTGCTAACTGGACTTTGGAAAGTATACCTCAAAGACAGTGACAATGGTGGTTCTGTGAGGCTTGCTGAGATTACCAAAGTTTTGTGTCCTTCGGATGAGATCATTTCATGTCTCATTTTTTTGAGTGCTTGCCTGTTTTCCTAAAACGCTAAATAGCATGTGTCAAATTCTGGTCTTCAGTGCAGCAATAGCGCCCTGCTTTGGGAGCACCGATTAGTTGTGCAGTAGGGAGCAGAATTAATTCATTGCCCTGTTTTTGTATGCTGTTGCCTGTTGCTGTTCCTTTGTATTCTCCATTATCTGTGTGGCAGAACATTAAGAAGAAGTCTTATTTAGTGGCTTATTTAAAAGAACAGTGTACTTGAGTTTGTTGAGGAAATAGTTACTGCTTCTAATTTGAAGATCCTGAATGCTCCAAGATGAGTCCCCCAACAGTTGGTTGCCTTACACACTAATGCCCAGTGAAAGAAGAATCTGTGCTGTAGATAGTTGCCACATCAGAAATAATTCAAAACTGCAAGAAAGAGAAAAATAAAAAATAACTCAAGCTCCAGACAAATTGGCAGGCTGGGTTGTGTAAATAAAATGGCCAGCTAATTGTATTCCCTGGAGAATCCAGTCCAAATGGACCAGACAGGTTGAGTGCATAATAGAACACATGCACCACAGTTTGAAAATCTCTGGGAATACTGAGCTGTCTTGTGCCACCCCTGATGGAGCAGAAATTGTAGTGAACAGAATGCTGGAACCATGTTGTATTATCAGAGGACGTGGAACCACTTATTTGAACTAAACACTTAGTGCTGTCATGCTGGTGTGACAGAAAATGGCACTAAAGCACAGCTGAGTGGCTATTTTTGTCTGGATAAATACTCCAGTTTGTCAAGCTCTGTCTTCAGGTCTGCTAAAGCACAAAGGTAGAGTTCAAAATTAGACATTAACAACTTTATGTTATCTTAGCTCAGGAAAAAGTATAACCTCATCCATTTTCTTTTCTGTGTGCAATTCCAAATGTCTAGTAAATTAAATAAGTGGTTCTCAGGTTATCCATAGAGAACACTAAAACCTATGTTTCATATTGTATTTCCACAAAACTAAATTTTGTGTAAATTTACTTCTTTCTATATTTCAGTTCATCAGGTTTTGGCATGGCTGGTGGTGGATGTAGTGCTTAGTTTAAGAAGCACCTGTTTGTAAGACATGGGCTTCACTATATTAGTATGACTGTAGATCCTGCTTATACAATTATCCATACTGTGCTGGAGCACTTCAGCACTTTTGGGTCCCAAAACTAACAGCAAAATATGAAAAAATATAGAGAGATAAAGATTAGAGTCATACTGACTGAGCAACCAGGGTTGGGGTATAAGTGGGAGTTCAGGGTCAACAAAACAAAAAGTCTAAAGTTAATAATTCTGGGGGGGGAATTTTTGTCATTAGTCTTGGCTAAAGTTGAAGTTCAGGTAGATCAGGGGGAAATCGTAAATTTAGGGCTCATGATTTTTCTGAAGCATTTTCTGCAAACGTGGACCATTATGCCAAGGTATGTTCATGGCACCTTGCAGTTGGGGAATGCTCTGTGGAAGCCAAAGAGGATCAGTGTGAGGCTGGTGTCTCCTGTTGGGGTCAAGAGCCAATAAAGATCAGAGAGAGAGTAAAGAAGTACATCAGGCCTGTCTCAAGGCACTCCAGGGGCATAGCTGTCAGGATTTAAAACTTTAGAGGAAACCTCAGTATATGGGCTACGCATATGGAAGGACTTTGTTGCTGTGCAGAAAATCTCCTGCCTTTCTGTCGGGACTGCTCAAGTGGAAATTTTTTATTTGATCAATAATCGGAACTGTGAGTTTATATTGAGTTAGTGCATAGAAGTTAGAGAAAAGGCTCAGTAATACTGTCTTGAGTATAACTAATGGGTGTTCTTGCTAGGCTTGTGAATGAATACTGCTGATGTTGCCTTGAAGTCAGGAGTGCTATGCCCTGAGAGAGCAATGGGGAAAGGTGAAAACAATGTTTTGCCTCTGTGGTCCCCTAAAAGCAGCGCTCTCAAACTTTCACTACCCTCTTCCTGCAAATTAAAAGGAATTGTTTGGTCAGTGTGTGTTTAGAGGACAAGAAGAACAGAGGAGGCAGGTTCATCAAGGAATGAAGAACAATAAATGACGTGGAGGTTTATCAAGGTATCACACAGCTTTTGAGATAACTAAGAGGGCTACTGCCAGTCAGTTTGGTCAGTGAAGTTCTCTCTTCCTCTTTGTTTTCTTTCTTTAAATCTGAATTTTTCTTTCCTGAACTTGATTTGTGTCATTTAAATAATAGTATCCAAGATACCAAAGTTAAGAATTGAATATTGCTTTAAACATAAACTTATTCAAAACCTTTTAACCTTAAAATTTAAAGAATTGTTATAATACATTCTAAACTCTTCATAATACTCATACTGATTCACAGGTATTGTTTCTGAATTTTCAGCTCAAAGCATATTAAAACTATAGTCTAAAAAGTTTTGGTTTGGCATGAGGCATACATTTATACAGGAAAGATTATGCATGAATATCTATGGGGAAATTCTGAGGCTAGAAATGATAGCAAGACAAAGGAAAATGAGCAGCATGGTCCAACATTTAACAAGCCAAATAATGGATTCAGTATCACCTGCTTTTCCAATCAAAATGTTTAATTCTTTATTTTTTTTTCTGTGTAATCTTGTATCTTAGTTGGGAAATTTGATCTTTTTACAACTGTGGTCTTCTTTGCTCAGAAAGTCATCCACAGTAGTCAGAATGATTCCTTCAAAGTATGTAAATAAATACATTAAAATAGTGGAATTGGTGCATAATCTGTAATAGATTCATTACTCAGGTAAATCAAGAGACCTTGGCAACACTGATGGAAGCAAAAGTAGATCTGCAAGCCTGCTTAACTCTTGAGAATATCTAATTTAAAATTTTATCTCATTTCCTATCTCAAATTCATAATTTTTCATTTTTCTACACTGTGTTTAAGAACAATATTCTTTCTTTAGTCTTTAACATACATCCAGGTTAATACAAAAGTTATTTATATTACAGTCATGGGAGAAGTTTCAATGTGCTGAGTGCACTGATCTTATCACAGTGTGATTATGCCTTTAGCTTTGAGATATAAGAAGCCATACAGTTTGAAATTCTTCATGGTTTGAATCTGCTTTGAGTCTAACTCAGTTTTTTTAAAAGCAGCAGAGCAAATAAAATCAATTTGTTTTGTGGGGAAAGAAAACAAAAACAAACAAGAAACAGAAACACCAAATCACAAAGAAACAAAACCAAAATAAAAACAACAACGAATCCAATCAACCCAAACAAACAGAAAAAAATCTGCCCCCAGAATCCTACAGAAAAAAAATTATTTTCACTGTGTATTTGTTTGCTTGCCTACTGCTTTGCTGAGAAATTCTGTTGCCTTAATGTTTTCAAGCAGTGCTTTGCAATTTTCAGAGATTTTTCTGTGTATAAATCTGTTCAAAATTGATGGCTTTTTAGTTGGTACATGTGTACTTTAATCAAATATGTCTTACCATTTCACTTTTTCTAATTTCAAGATTCAGAAAAATACTGAAATAAACCACAGTCTTTCTGCTGATGGGATATATCCCCCCCTGATTGTGCACACAGCTCCCTTTGGTGCATGTCAGAAAACAAAATGCAATAATTTGAGCAAATCAGAGTACAAGGCCCTGATCCATTTAATTTTGATTCATTCTTATGGTCAGGTCAAAAGGGAGTGATCTGAGCCTATAGCCTATGCAAACCTAAAGAAGCAGATAGAAAAACACTGGTTTCACTTGGAATTTTTTGTCATGCCCTGTAGTTTTAGAATCTACATAATAATACTCTTTTTCATTAATTCTGGTAAAGCAGGTACTTAATTATTTTTAAGGAGAACCAACTGATAATATTTTGAGAGAACCTGTAAGTATTTAAGTTCTTGTTTTCCTCTTTGAACAGGAAATAGACTCCTGTGCTACTGAGCTGCATGTTGTAACTAGTAACACTGACAGAAACTGTGTCAGAATTGCTGTACATTCCTCAGGACAAACCCAAAGCAAGTGTAAATTTCATTATATATTGTGCTCTGTACACAGTTTTACATTGCTTTTCCACAGGCGAGACAGACATTCCAAATGAATTTGTTGCAATAGTTCGCTCGAATTACATGATGACAACCTAGAAAATTGACAGGAAGCAATTATTCAGATTCTTTTAAATTTTTAATTTTTAAAGCACATTGTTATGTATTTCTCTGCTAGGTAGGGTAAAGCATCATCCTGGCAATACTGGAATGCCCTGAGGATCCCCAAAAGCCTTTTAAAGAATATTTTATTTACTGTGAGGAGGACTTGAGATAACCCTTTTAGGTGCCTGCAAGATTTGTAAAGTCTGGTGAAAACAGGTTCACAGTGGATGCCTTCAGCTCAGCCTGTGCTGCAAAAGGTTTGCTGTGTATGGTTTCAGGCTGCTGGCAATACTTGGGGCATTAAGAGTGCCATTGCAGCATCAGTGTTGATGTTACGGCAGCTCGTATGCATGGCTGAGGCCGAGTTCTGTAGAGTCTGATCCACCCAAAACTCAGAAGTAGGTTTCTTTCTTTCTTTCCCACTACTCTGTTTTTCCCCAGAGTCTTGTTTTACATACTAAAACTAAAGAAAAAGAGGTGCTGGACAAGGCACAAAGAATTTGGTTTTGATTTTTTGAACCCATCTCAAAGCACTTCTTGTTTATTTGCAAACAAAAGTAAATTTGCTCTCATTTTCGATATCAAGAAACAGAGATTTTCTTACCAGTGTTCAACCCTTGGTAGCAGGTAGATCTCTGTGTGGCAAAAGATCTGAGTTGGCGCAAGAAACGATATTTAATCTGGGCATGCATATAATTTAAAACTAAAACACTTGTAAGTTTAAGAGGAGAGAGCCCTGGAAAAAACTCTTTGAAGTAGCAATGGACAGAGCAAATGGGGTTGATTTAAAGAGGACATTTCACCAGTTCATGAACAGGATTAGAGGGCCCAGCTGCCTTTAGCAGCAGGAGCCTGACATCAGTCATGAGTAACATAGAAGCACACTTTTGAGATCTGTGTGTTACCAGTCATTATAGTTCTGATTCTGCCTCATCTGTTTTCTTCCAAATCTTCCAGTTTGGGGATATCATTTTAACTGAGCTGACAACATGCTAGACACACAGCATTTGTGATCTGTATATAAATGCATTTTCACAAAGGAACAAATTCTGCGCAGCAAGATCAGAGCAATTCTACGTTCCTGAGGTGTGTCAGCACAGAGCAGATTTTTTTCTCTGCTGAGTATGAAAACCCGTAATCAAGGGGGTAGGCTGGTCTGTAAAAGTATTTGGCCATGAAACAAAATATAGAAATTCCGTATAAATGGCATTCAGAGCTATCAGATGCTTCTGTTCTGGTATTTGAAGGAAGATTTTATGAAAAATAGGGGGTTTAAGTAACATCTCTCTTTTGTGAACGAGTAATGAAGTCAAAAGCTGAATGTGCCTAATTAAAGTATTGATTTGTTCCGCTTAGTCACAGGATGATAGAAAAGTTGTTTGGAAGGAACCTACAGAGGTCACCTACTCCATCCTCCTGCCCAAAGTGGGATGCATTTGACAAGTGTTTGACACTTTTCTGCATGTCATCCTTGTCACTAAACTGGAGAGACATGGATTTGATGGATGGGCCATGCAGTGGATAAGGAATTAGCTGGATGGTCACATTTGAAGTGTTGTGGTCAATGGCTTAGAGTTCAAGTGGAGACCAGTGGTGAGTGGTGTTCCTCAGGAGTCTGTCCTGGGACCAGCACTGTCTAGCATCTTTTTCAGCAACATTGTCAGAAACATTGAGTGCCCTCTCAGCAAGTTTGCCGACAGCACCAAACTGTTTGGTGCAGTCAACACACTGGAGGGAAGGGATGCCATCCAGAGGGACTTGGACAGGCTTGAGAGGTGGGCCCATGCAAACTTCATGAAGTTCAACGAGGCCAGGTGCAAGGGCCTGCACCTGGGTTGGGGCAATCCCAAGCACGAATACAGGCTGGCCAAAGAATAGATTAGGAGCATAAGTACGAGTTTAAATTAAGAAAACTGCCTCCCAGTCTTTTAATTTCTGTTTGATTTCTTTAAAACATAGGGAGGAGTAATTTCCTGTATGAAATATTAATGTAAAATACCTACTGCCAGACAAAGTAAATTACCGCTAATAGGCAGGTAAGTTTCCCACAAATGAAAAGGAAAAAAAATAAAAATACTTCTTATCCAAGACATTTAATCTATGCAACATCCTGCTAAATGATACTTAATTCCACAATGTAACAGAAAAGATTTTGAAAAGATTTGTTGCATCCAATTATGCTTATTCTATCAGGATGCAGTGAAAACAACTTCATGCAGTATATTAGGTTGAGATTATTAAGGAAAGAAGGAAATATAAATCCCTTCTTTAAATCTCTTCACTTTCCCTTAGCCTGAGCTAGACTCAGTTTCTAGTTTTCCCACAGATCTTTTCTGTGCCAAACTTCATGCAAGTGAAGCACCACGGGTGTTTGCACATTTATAGATTTTGAAAAGTCTGTGATGCTCATCTGCCTTTCCTGTATATATTGAGGCCATAGCTGGATTCAGCTGGAGGATCAATTCAAAATGTCAGCTTGTAACTCAAAATATAAAAGGAAGCATATAACATGAAATCAAAAGTAGAAGTAAACTTCCCTTTCCAAAGAAAGTCCTTTACCTGATAAAATATAGTGCATCTAAGTATCTTAATCATGCACTGTGGTAGATTTCTAACAGAAACAAATGTAATTCTTTAAACAATGGAGGCCACAAACTAAATTTGATGGTTCTGTTGTATGGATTGGATAATGTATTTGCCTTATCTGAGATAATTTTTTTAATGAGCAGAGACCACAGGAAAATATCTGAGTAGGTACAAAGATAAAGTAATGAGAGATTTAACCACTTCAGCCTTGGAGGTTTTAGCATCAGCAAACTGATGAATTGTCCCCCGTTTTGCAAGTGCAAACCTACACATCTTGGAATACGGCATATCAGTAGATTGACTGGGTTCATGATATGCAAAATGAGAAAGAGTGACCCTATTTAGATAACAAATGCCTGAAATTTCTGTCCAAAATTCAGACCTTATTTATTAAGGTTCAATAGCATGCAGTGATCACTCTGAAATGATACATACTGCTTTATTTTCACTAGACTTCTGTCTAGAACTAAAAAGAATGAGTGGCAAAAATGGTGGTTGTTCTGACATAAGCAGCAGAACAAATGGCAACCACCTTGCCGGAATGACTCTTTCCATTCAGTTTTGCAGATTCAAAAAGGTCCTGTAGTGTGAGTAAAATTCACAGAAGTAGAAATATTTAACTGAGCTGGGTAGCCATCAAAATTATTTTAGCTTGGATAATTCTAAAATGCATATATTAGATTATCTTATAACATTTGTGGAAATCACTGTTAGCTTAGGTGAACTTATTTAGGCTCAACATAAAATCAAGATGGTTAACACAAGACACAAATTTAGTCATCTTCAAGTACATAAAAGTTAACTGACTTATTGGTAGCAGTCAAAATAAATTTTATGTACTTATTCAAAGTGATATGATAATAAAAATACTTATGTCATTCACATATTTTTAAAAAAAAAAACTGTTTCACAGCTGTGGATTTCCAATAGTAATATATCTTCTGTACATTTTCTTAATGGAAATGGTCAGAAGTACTTTTAGAGGAGAGTTCTGCTTTTTAAAAATTCAAATATGCTTTTGTTCAATGTGGTAAATGTTCATTCATTTAGACATCTAGTCTTGCAAGAACTGCGTACGAAGAAGGAGAAAAGACAAAAAAAAAGTAAACAAAATGTAGGAAGTCGGAACCTGATATTTAAGGTACCATTTTTTTGTTGTTGTTTTTTAAAGACAAGTTTTTTAAAAGTTAGAATAAAATCCATTCACTTTATTAGTAAAGGGACCATTTTTCCTTTTTCTTGGCTCTTCTGAACCATGCATAAGTGAGTCTCAGAATCGCCACAAATACAGACTTCTGTATTTCCACCAGTGTTGTGTATGCTGAAATACCTTTTAGAGTTTAAAGATTTGTCAGGACTGCCAATATATATCGGGTATTTTTTCAGTTTGAAAGAGAATTACAAAAGAAATTTATCTCCCTGATCGTTTGAATAAAGCCTGACACAGATTTAGACTACGATATGAGTAGTTCAAGACCTTATTCTACATTAATTCATATTCAGTTTCCGTTTTAGTTCCAATATATTATTTCACTGCTTATTTTTCAAAGATTCATACATTTGCCAATTAATATAATAAATATATTCTTTCTTATTCACATGCTTGTGTATTAACACTAGCAATATATTCCTTCTCAGCAGATGATGGCAAACATATCTTTCCTTTTCAAATTACTATCTGCAAAAGGTTTCTTTAATTATAACTTTTAAATAAGTTCTTGGTAATAATAATAACAACCAGCTGAATAAAACATTCCTGTTCTTTAGCTTCAAAATAGTCTCTCAGCTGGCTTGCATGTACTGTATGAGTCAGATTTAAAAAAAAAAAAAAGATGTGCAAGTTCTTTGACTCAGGCTATACAGCATATGATTGAAGTAAAGAACATCATCTGCTTTGTTCACCAGGGGGTTTTATTATTATTATTTCTCTCTGGTCTTCTACTTTTCTGCTCCTCAAATAAGGCTAATTACAAAGGGAAAAAAAGTTGAAACTGCTAGAGAGAGATCCTTTAAAGCCATTCCTTTTGCAGAATGGAACAAAAGAAAGTACCAAGGGCATGGATAGGCCTTGAAAAAAAGAAAAGAGAAAAACCATCTAATGATGATGCTGAGATAAGTGCTTGTGAAGAAAACTGGCAAAAAAAGGCTTTTAGTCTAAAATCCATAAATAAGTGGGCATTAGATGGGTACTAGAACATTTTTAACAAGAGAGGCCACCAAACTGTATCATCCTATGCAAGATCTACTATCCTAAAAACTCTTCTTCTTAACAAGATAAGGGTTTCTCTCTTTGAAATATTAATTTGAAAAAGATATACTTGAAAATTAAAGAGTATTATTCGTGTCTGTGAATCCATTATAGAGGAAGACACCATCAAAGCTGCTTTAGATATAATTATGAATGCTGTAGACTTTCTAAAGGTCAGAGATCCTAAACAGTACGAAGAAATTGTTCACAGCATATGATGGTTCAGACAGGGTTTGACCTCCAGTGTCTCATTGGGTCTTCCAGTCTGTGCTAAAGAAGAAGCATGTACAGCACCAGCTACAGAAGAGTTTAAGAATCAAATCATTTGCCCATCCTCCAAACCTATTTCTTAATACTTCTGGGTAATTGGGCACTCAGACGTGCTTGATATCCATAGATGTGCAGGTCAGGTGTTTGAGGCTTGGTCTAATTACCAGAGAATGACTGCCAGCTAAGCATTGTCCATTTCAGCTCTCAGTGCTGCTCTTGTAACACATAAAGGAGAAAAACAAATCTGAAAGGGAGAGAAGATAAAAGGACAGAGAAAAATAAACTATAGGACCTGATCCAAAGACTGTAGAAGTTAATGGAAAGTCCCATTAGCTTCAGTGAGGTTTAGATTAATCTCAGTTTTTGACAAGACAGACGGTTCTTTATCCCATGCATTAGGTCTCCTTTCACCCATGTGTACCAGAAAGTTTGCATTTAGTACCAGTGATCTGATTTTGAGCATGTTCTGACAAACTAATGAAATCAGTTGGGAAATTATTTGATTTAACTTTCTTTTTTTTTCAGAGGCTTCTCTTAATACGATATTTAAAGGGCTTTGAGAAAACGTTACAGTACAACAGCAGTAGCCCCCAAAATATAATAATAACAATAACATTAATAATGATCGTATTATTAATAACAATAACAACAACAACAACTTGTAAATTCCATGGCAAAAAATCTGATGTTTACACTCTCTTTGGAGCATTTTGATTGTGAATAAAAAAGTAATAAAGTATTTCATGCAGATTTATTAACTGTTTCCTAAACATGTGGTACATTATACTTCTTTCTTGCCCAGTTTTAGGCACACTTCTGGCACATGTTCTGTGCTACAGATGGACCAAGAAAATACACATGTATCTAGTGATCAGGTGTTTGAATTTGATTGCCAGCTAGCAGCTTTTGGTGTGATAGAGGATTCACCCACAGGTGTCCTACACATGGGAGAGTAATTTTTTGGCACTAACTTTTCACAGCAGGTTACCTGTGTGGCTGGTAGCCATTGGCCATTTTATGCCACTTGCTGCAGCATTTCCTAGATTCTGTGTGAATGATGAACACATATGGCAGGATACTTCCTAATGGTTTGGTAGATGTCCTGCAATAATTCAGTTTTATTTGTTGTGGTTTACAATTTGACTAAGTAGTGAATCTGAACTAATATGTTGGGTGGTTTTCTTTATATCAATTATTTACTTTTTTGACTAGGGATTTTCTTAAACCATCACTTAAAAAATTGATGTTTTATGAGTTTTTGATGGTCTAGATATTCTGATAATATCTTCTGCATAGAGATTAATAAACCAACTACAGCTGCAGAAGAGATTGTAAGTGTTTTTGTGTTACATTAAAGCTAGAGAGATAATAATGTTGTTTACTTGTGAGACAGTCTTTTATTTTGCTTTACAAGGCACACACAGTATCAGTGAAGCATCAGAAGTAATTCCGTAATTAAATTCTGTTGATACTTGCTTTAAAAGCAAAATTATAATCCTTCTGTTTCACACATTAAAGATTGAGTTCTGTCTCTAAATAATGCTCTAACTCTTCAGAGGACACTTGAATTTTCTTTATCACATTTTAAGAAAAATAATTACTGATTGTAGCAGAGAAAATTTATATAAATGCTCTCTTCTTGACATTTTGCACAGTTTTCTCACATGTCTTTGAGTTCAATTAGCAAATAACCGCAATTCTCACAAACTGCAGATTTCATAGACTCAAATATTGTCTTTGATACACTGAGTATCTTGAAATAAATATCTGGCTAGATGTAATAATAAATACATAGATGGAACGTGGTGTCACCGATCACCGTATTTGTATGGTTGTGACACTGAGAAATTTCAAACTTGTCATACAGCCCTCCCTTCTACTCTGTATCTAAATGTCACCTGGAGTTGGTGTAGAATGGCAGTACCCAGCATATGCAGCCTTTTGTTCTCGTTTCTACCAGGTGGGAAAGAGAGGTCTGTAAAAGCTCCTGTGCTGCAAAGGAGCCCAGTTACTGCTCTGTCATCACACCTGCCCATGTCAGGAGTGCTGGAAGCTCTCTGACATCTTTCTCTGATTAATGTAAACATGGGGCAGCTGGCTCAGGAGTCACTGGCTGATGTTCCCTGCTACAGAGGGAATTTCCTACAATATTCAGATTATGTTGCCACAAAGTGACCTTCTGTTATTAGACAATCCGAACAGAAGATAAATTATTAGAGAGAAAACATTTTACCTATAGGAAGGGAAAAAAATTTCTTTTTATTAACCTTTCATATAAGCAAGCTGTACTACAAATTGTCATATTTACCCAGGCCAAAACCAGAGCAAGTTTAGTTAGTTCAATGCCGAAAAATGGCCTTTTTTTTGTTTAATAAAAATGCTAAGAAAGGGGTTCTGTAACTGGAAATGGACTTCTAAATACATAATAGAACATGTCAGATATGTGTCTGCAGATAAAAAAAATTAATCACAGAAAATTAATAATTTCCCAGAGTAGTTAATTTCTGTAAACAGATGTAGAAAATGTGCAGAATGTATGATATAAAAAAACGCACACTGAAGCTGTTGTTTAAACCAGAATGCCTTTATCTTAAATGTGTTCACAAGGAGAAGTTATGATATGGGCCATTCACTTAAGAGTTTGACTCAATAATCCTTCTGGGTCCCTTCCAACTTAGACTATTCTGTGATTATGTGATTCTAATATGGGGTTGAATGAATGAGTGACAAAAGTGGCCTTGCTGGAATCTTGGTTTCATCCTTAACTGTAGCCTGCCTGGTTAATAGAACAGAGTTGTGGAAACAAAGAGAAGTTCTCTGAGAGTTAGACTATGGTTAGTACTGCGCTTTGTGCTCTCATGGTAACTCAGATAGCAAGCTCACATATTTGATTTCAGATCCCCTAAGTGCCCACTGTTGGCTCACATTCAGTCTCTTCTTTGGTGCAAAACAACTGGCTCCCAACAAAAAAACTTCCGCTGGATGTGCAGAACATATGAAAGAGTTGTCCAGACCTTTGTGGTTCTCTTAAGACTTGAAAGGGCAGGTCAGTAAATATGTCTCATGCCCTCTGAGCCCTATCATGCAAGTCTCAGGAGTCTGCCTAGATCTAGACAAATACAGAAGTGTCCTGCTGGGACTGTACTTAGGCCTATCAAGATGAGAGTAAAGAGCAAAGAAATTCTGTGTCTTGTAACTTCAGGAGTGTTGGCTTCAAGACAGGGGAGCCACTTATGTCTCAGACTTCATCAGCTCATAAATGCTTATGCAGTTTTCTTGTGCAGGGAGTTCAGTCCCCACTGAGCCAGGGAGATTCTCACAGAGCATGGTGGGACATGATAAGATGTGTGAAATGCACAAGAATCACTTCATGTTTAACCCTGAAAAGGCCTGTCCTTGCTGAGTGCAAAAGCAAATGAGCCCAACGAGCCTCTTAAAGTGAGTTGAATGTGATGGGCATCAGTTGTGAGTGAGAGTGGGATGACAGTGGAGACACAACTGACTTTAGCCATGTGTCTTTGGGAACTTAAACCTAGCAACCAAGAGCACATAGACATGCCCATAAAATGCTCCAAAAAGATGTCAGATAATTAGCCACCTCTTTTCTTGGTGGTGGATTTACAATGGTACACTGGAAAAGATTCATTGTGTGCAGGCATAAAGAAAATCTAAGTATATTGTGTGTATTATAAAGCTGTATTTAGAGATGAGTCTGGTTCATTCTAGTTTTTCTTACTAAAATGATCTAAATTGTATAGCCATTATTATTAGCATCTATCTGGTAAGACACATACAGGTTTATTGCCCAATCTAACATAAGAAGAATTTTTAGGTCTGAGTTTTTAAGATTCTAAGATTTTGGTTGCTGTTAAAGGACTGAAAAAAATGCTGCTTACCTGCATTCAGATTGATGGCTAAAATAGCAATAGGAAAGCAAAAATGAGGGAACAAGGCTAAGCCTGTGTGGCAAAATGAAACAAAGAGGAAGGCTGTGCAGCTAGCTCTCTTTCCACCAGTACTGCAAGGCTTTATTCATCATTGCTGTTGAGATGAGACTGCACCACAAAGAAATTGATTGTGATGAGCTATTCAGACCTATGACTGCTTTACTTGTTTTAACTGACTGTGCAGCTAAGTTTGCAAATAGTTATATGTGTAAACATCATTTGTGGAAGCTAATTGTATCTGTGTGCACATGCTGTTGTACAAGAGGTATCATATGCATAACTACGCAGCTCTTGTAGTAAGTGAAAACAGGAACAAGGGGAACAGAAACTGTTTCCTGAACGGCATTTGGCTTGAAGACTCCAGGAGGAGCAAATCTTAGGCATAGCACTACATAATGAAAATATATCTTCCAAGTATGTAGTGCTGTATTTGTCTACAGATACTACAAATATGTACAAAGTGTATAGACTATATTTTTTAATTGTTTATGCACATTTACAAACATTATAGAGCCAAAAGAATATGTATATTTATTCAGTATGTGAGCTGCACTTGCAGTCGGTAAATCACTACTCAGTCAGGCTAACATATTTAGCTGAGCTTTTATGCTTAGGTATATTCAATCAAAGGTTTGAGAATATCTCTGTGGTGTAGGAGATTTTCACTGGCCATCCAAAGATGGCTACTTTGAAAATAGAATTTGCATCAACGTTAGCCAGTACTGTAGGACAGAAAGTGAAAGAAATGCCCTGTTCAAGGGGTCTGAAGAACTTTCTCTTTTAAAATTTACCATGTATTAATTATGTATGACATTTCAGGGAGTGAGAGTTGTTTGTAGCCTATGGCAATGAGTTACTGAAATGAGACATTACTGAGACAGAAAAAAATGTGTCAGCATATCAAATTACACGGATACTGGTAGCCTAGATGTATTTGCTAGTTTGGAAAGCTATGTTTGTGAAATTGAAGTACTGCACACTGGGTTTAGATGCCAGTACCACATTTCTTTTAAAATTACAATACTGAAGTAGTTGGGTAAAAAGAAATGGAACTCTTATCTCGTGGCAACACTGCAAAGAGAAACAACAACTAAAATATCTTCTTATAACTTATTCTGAAGCTAATTAAAATGGTTATGAAGTGCATTTCACCCCCCTCAAAAAAAAACAAAGCATAGCAACTTCCTTCTCATTCAACAAAATAACGAAAAGCTTATTGAGAATTTATATGCTGTGTGTAAAAATTTTATTTGTTTTTCCCCCTCTATGGAAGAATATCTTTCTCTAGTAGTAATCGTAGCTACAAAACCCAAAAGGAACTCTTTTACATAGGGGAAGGATCCCCAGAATTTGGGAGATCAATTTTTTTTTTTAATTTAATAATTCTCTATTTTACAGTGTGTTGGATGTTACATACTGTATTAGCTGTATCTTTACAGTATGTTTGGTTGTTATTTTTATATCTTTTGATCTCATGGAAAGAGAAACTGTCTTTCTCACAGCCAAAGACAAGCTGTTGAAATGGCTGCCAGCAGAATTCTGGCATTAAAAAAAACCTGACAAAACAAACCAAAAACCAACCAACAACCATCTTACAAACTGGAAATGGTTGAACTGGTGGGAAGTCTTTTGACATTCCTCCTGCCCTACCCACTTGGATGCCTGTCTCCTGAAGTGTGAGGCTCGTATGAACCAGCCAATTTACCAATAGTATCTGAAGAAGATTTCCTCCTAGCACCTCCGATTTTTTAAGGCCATAATGTTTCCCCTCCTTTTTTATATTGCTGCAATCTCCATGGCCCGTTGTAGGGGAATCTGGATGGGAACTTCTCAAAGTTTCAGGACCCACTGCTGCACAGTGCAAGATGGTGCATCCTAAGCCTGGATAAATGTTCTCATCTCTGCTGGCACACATTGTAGTTAAGGATTTGCAGTCCTGTAGCCCATCTCAAGGCTAAATCAGTTAGGTACATATGATGCTCTAATGGACTTAATATTCCATTTTATCAAAATGTAAAAATAATGGCATTTATCTTAGCAAGCAAACATTTAATGTGGGAATAGCAGTTCCTACAATATATGCAAACACTGCTGCCCCTGTTTGGAGTTTTCTGGTTTGTGCTGTCTATATTCAGTACTGCAATGCCTTCATATCCACTATTCTTACAAGAGACTTTGGAATTTATAGGAAAAACTAAGAAATTTCATTCTTATTGATGCATTTTTTAGATTTTGTAGCATCTTCTAGCTCATAGGTCTCATTTGTTTTTTAATATTAATTAATTTTAATTAATTTTTGTTCTTTTAACAGTTTCCAAAGTACTTCACATTTGTTTTGCAGAAGTAGTGTATATTGTACTGGGGTATTAATCATGGTTCAATACTGAGGACTACAGGCTTTATGCAAACTATGAGTGTTTTTAATTTCAATGACAGGTAGTACTTCACACATAACAGAGGTTTCTCTCTTCTTACATTCTGCAATGCTAATGCACTTCCAGTCAATTATATGTGTACTGAAGTATTCTCTTCTCTTCTCCTTAAGTTTTACCATTTCATCCTTGTGCCTTCCATCAGTGTGTAAAGCTGACTAATGTTTGTTGTGTTTGTTCTTGGACTCCAGAGAGGCAGCAGTGTGCTCAGTAAAGTGCATTTATTTTGAAAAGGTTATATTAGGAAGCTCAGAAGTATCTACTTGAATAGGTAGACATGAGGTTTGTGATGATCTGTAATTCCTCAAGAAGTGGTGAAATGAACAAGCACTTCATAATCTACATCATCTGTGCCAATAAGATAGTCCTGATTCTTGAAAGCTCCACTAAGCCAAGCAGAAAATTGTTTCCAATTGTCATCTTCAAATATGGGCATTAGGTCAACTTTTGTATTGATAATCTTTATGTGAGCAAGTGAATGCCCTAACTTTTGATATTCAGTGGCAAACCAAAACAAGAGGTGCAGAATAGATTTTATGCACCTGATATGGTAGCTGGGAAGACATACTGCAGTATTTTGTACTGCTTATATCATACATGGTTTATAATATTGCTATAACAGTCTAACAACCACATGGTTATGTAGTTTCAGAGAGCAGATAATGGTTTAGCAGGATGGAGAAGTCACCTACCCAGCTGAATATAATGTTCAAAAAATTGGTAGGAAAAATTAGCATTAGCTTGCTAAATTACATACCAAGCCTGTCAATTGTAGAATGCAAGTCATGAATTATGTGAATGGTTTCTTTATGTCAGAAATGTTTATAAAATGCTTCTCATTCCTTAATGGATTAACTACAGAAGTATTCAATTTTGTCTTTAACTGAATGCCCCAGTTGAATGAGAGGAACTCTAGTAATGGAAGAAGTGGCAGTAAGAGCAGCAAACTGTGCAATAGCTATAAAATCTTAACAAAAATATATTTTTGAGAGACTTTGGGCACATACTGAAATTAAATGACAGCAAATGGATAGTAAAGTTATCACTGTTAAAAGTGAAAATCATGGTTAAAAAATCCCGTTGGTTCTTGAAAACAGCAGCAAAAATCTCTCCTCTATCTTTAGCTGTTCTAAAAGAAAATTTGAACAGAATATGAGAGGAAAAGTGACTATGCCTTAGGTATTTATACTGCATTCATCTCTATCATACGGAACTATTACTGTGTTCTCTATTACATGTAATAAATTAAAAATATAGAGCCTGGTTTTGACAAAAGTTAGCAAAATATCTGTGAGGATCTTTCTTAACAGTGAAAAAGGAAAAACGATTCTTTCTTAACCTCCCTAGTCATTTTGTCTACAAGGACATGCATTTCTTCACTCTTGTTACCATGTCATCTTCCTCCTCAGCCCCTGTTAATGTCTTCTTCTGGTCTTATCCTGCTGTGACTGAGCATTACAAAGTTTTTCACGCCTCCATGCGTAAGTCCATCAACCAATTAGTTTTCAGAGCACAGGATGCATATAGATGGCATGGCAGTGGGTTCAGACCTAGGTCAGCATACTCCAAGCTTTCAGTCAATATAAAAAAAAGTATAGGTCTACATTATCAGTGGTATCGATTTAGAGAGTGGATTGTTCATTGTTGCTTCTTTTTCAAACTTACTCCCAGCTGTGATTATCGCTATTATTCTGATTTTTGTCTCAACATTCACCACAGAATTTCTCACTGTGACAAACACTAATTTTAAACAGGCACCTGAAATGTATCAAAGTATGGGTCTCATATTGACTCTTTATGGAGATTTGTTGCACATCTTGCATACCTATCTTTCAGAACATTCCAGTAAGATAACCAATTTTTGCATCTAATCACCTTCTGTTTTCCTTTGAAAAAGTTTGGAAGACTTGTTGGTGAGGACTTCTGAGGAAAATCTGCCTCGGAAGTACAACTTGCTTGTATACTAATGTAGAACATAATGGGTAATGTATTTTAATTGAAGTAAAGAGTCAGGTTTTCAAAGTCTGAATTGAAATAATCAGGAATCAATTATTATCAGTTGTGTTTAATGGAGATTGAAAGAAATAAGAGTAAAACAGTGGGAGATCCTGACTTAGAATGAACCAGTCTTGGTATTTTGGTGGAGGCAATGTATCACTTCATGAATATACTGAGGATTTGGGATCAAGTGTATCTCAGCAGAAAAAAGGGGAATGCTTTTCAGAAAAATATGTCATCTGCAACTTTAGGAGATAGGAAACATCTTTTCTGCTGGTTGCTTTGTGTTTTATTTTATAGTAAAGAGAAGCATTATACCTGCACACTCCCTTTAATTTTATTGAGCATGCTAAAGCAAAAATCTGTATGGCTGTGATCTACCTTTGTCTTGTATTAACTTAATTTTTTTTCTTGTAGAATTTCTGTTTTTTTCATTATAACTAAAATGGGAAGTGTGAGAAGTTTAAAACAAACACAGCTTTATATTATTGTAAAGTTTAGATATTTGAAAATTAGATGGTACTTACTGTAGTTAAAGAAACATAAAACTAGAAGCAGGTCTGTTCAGCTTTAATCTGAATGGGGATGAAGAGGGCTGTCTGCAATTAGAAGGTACTTCCACTTTGTTCTGTTTTCTTTCATTTCTGTTTTCTCCATTCATTTTCTGCTGTGAGATAAATCAGATTACAAGATCCCCTGTAATCAATGGAATTGAAATTATTTACATGAATATTGAAAAAAAAGAAATCCAGTAACTGGAATATATTGATATCAAAGCTATCTAGGGTAGGTAAAAACATTATTATATTTTTGTTATATTCTTATCCATATAATAATTAAACTCTTATGATGATAGTGTCCCACTATCGTTTATTTCAGTGGCAACAGAAGTGTAACTTAGATTGGCCCTTCAGTACATACCATGAGGCAAAAAAGGACATTTGCAAATTTTCACATTCCAAAATCTGTTGAAATCCACAGATTTCCATCTTTTCTAGACAAATAGTCTCTGCTCCTTCTACTCTCTTTGACAGAGGTGGAGCTATTATAATTCCTTATAATACACTGAATAAGTGTATTATAACACAGCATGCATTTTTAAATAGTTCTGCTACTATCAAAAATATAATGTTTTGCATATCTTTTTTTACAGGAATGCTGATTGTCAGTGACTGGGATAGAACAAGATTGGTAAAATATATTTTTTTCTGCAAGTTTAAAGAAATGGCTACCCGAGATAAAAATCTCGATCCATACTTAGGCATCCAAAAATTTATTTGATATTTTAGAAGTAATGATTACTCTGGGCAAGATAAATGGATAACCAGCAGTGATGATTATGAGTCTGTCTGACTGAGTCATTCAGTATAAAATACAGGTGTTTAGCTTAAGACACCAATCAAAACAAAAAATAAAAGATTTCTTGTTGCCTTGTTTAGTCCTCACCTGTGTCCTGCTTTGCCTAATTTCCAAATCCACTGAACTGGATAGCTGTTACCAGTCATCTCCAGTCTGTGTGAACAAAGACAATTTGTTTTTTTGACTAAAACAAGTGAATTTTGCCCAAAGATCTACAAAAAAAAAGTATGGAGTTGTGAGCTAGATGTGGTATCATTGTAGGAAAGATGGTCTAGAGACAGATCACTAAAGCCTTTTCTCTTTTTACTTCAACTGAACTATTGACTTTGCAAAAATATTCAGCTTTCTCTGAGGTTGGGTTTTTTTTGAGATGGGTTTTGGTGCCTGAGCTTTGAAACATGTGTGATCAGACCCAGCTTATTTGTGAGGCTGCTGGGTTTTCTAACTCGCCACGCTGGAAAACACACCGATCTTGGGAAATCAAGCTAACGTCTCTCAGCTGTGCAGAAAAAGCGTGAACAGCTCTGTCAAATGAGCTACCCCCATCTCCTTTTTTTCAGGCAGCATCGTCTACTGGAGCAGTCACTTCACATTTGCCATTTGAGCAGCTGTGATATAACTGCTGTTTTATTGCCTATAGGAGAGTTTCTGTGAGGAATCAGGAGCTGGTCTTTCAGCTACTCTGGCCAAGGTTTTAGTCACAGGACTCCATTACTGGTGAATGCATAAGGAGTCCTGACAGGATTACGAGAGAATATGAACACATAGCTCTGGCCTAAAGGTTGCTAATTGACCAAATGGTAATATGAGGGGAAGTATTTTTCAGCCTTGAACCTCTGCCCCCAGATAAGTATATTAAGTGCCATCGGTTAACCCCTTGAGTGCAATGACCCAGTGCTGCCAGGGACACTCCTGGTGTGATAGATGCTTGTGTGTCCTAATCAGTGGTGAT
This sequence comes from Pardalotus punctatus, assembly GCA_013400915.1. Lineage (NCBI taxonomy): Eukaryota > Metazoa > Chordata > Aves > Passeriformes > Pardalotidae > Pardalotus > Pardalotus punctatus. Next base: position 393,219 of record VZTX01006369.1, on the reverse strand, counting down.
GTATCAAGTAGAGTCATAGGTCCAGATGAGTCCTGTGTGTGTTCCTTTGTTGGATGGAAAGGTGTCTCTAGACTTGCCAAAGGTTAAACACAAAATTTAAAGTGCACAGCTACAGTGGCTTAAAAACACACAAAAATTGTGAAGTAAAAAAGCAGTCAGAAAAGAAAATAGAACAATGTAAAGTGAAAAAAAAATCTCAGTAATTTTGCTTTGGAATTGAGTTGGATCTTTTTTAATTTGTTTTATTGGATTTTTTCTGTTTTCTCTAGATAGCACATTCACTCTTCAGAAACTGACTTATCTTCAGCTTAGGTCCTTCCTGCACTTATTATCAGGTCATGAACATCACTAAATTTCAGTGAAAAATACCAAAGCTATTATGTCAAATGAATTTATAAAGAGTAAGTTACATTTCATAAAAGAAGGCAATTCTATAAGATATGTTATGTATTTAATTCTGTAAGATATCTTTTCTTTACTTTTTTTTTTTTATTGTGACATCTTTCACTTCATTTCCAGGCACAGTATTTCTGTTGTTAAGGAGTTGTCTTCTAAAGCAGTGTTTTTCTGTAGTAAAAAGATGTTAAGTTCAGTATCAATATATATGTGCACAGAAAAAAGACAGTCCAGATTTCACTTCTGTTATATTCGAAGACATTTAAAGTAAAATTGTCCATTCTGGGAGATTAGTAGTGCCCTTCTAGTTCAGTAGGGATCTTTGTACTTACATTATGCAGTACTTTACCTCTTGCCTGATTTCACTGAAATTAGTGGGGTTACTCATGTAATATGGTACCAGTCAGAAGATATATCAATGGCAGACTCAGCCATGTGGAAGTTGTAGTTATTTAACAAAGGTTTAGTCTTTACTGGCACAGAGGTATTTATCTGTATTTTACAATGTGATGACTAATTCTTTCATTTATTATGGGTATCTTACAAATTATGTATATTTGGTCACCAGAAACCCTCTCTGTTGCCTTGAGGCACCTCACATTGTTGCATTAATGGATGAAAAATTACATTTGCCATTTCATAATTTGTGTCCATTTTTTTTTCAAGGTTTAGCATCAAGTCTGATAAACTTAGAAATCAGTAACTCATAAGCTATGTTGTTGACTCTTGGATGTTTAATGTGCTACACAAGCTTAATCAAAAGTAACACTTCACATCAGAACTATTAAAACAGCCAAGTGCTGATTTTTCAGGCCAGAGAATAGAGCTAGAAGGCAAAAGTCCTTCTGAGATATGACTATGAGACATTGTAGGTTTTGAGTGTTTCTTTTGATCATGAGCTGGTACATTAATGGATATGGCACTGCCTTTTAAAGAGGGGCTCTGAAAATTGTAGGGAGGAGAGAGATATACTCATGCTGTGCATTAAACAGAAGTGCACATCAGCAGTTCTATAGCATGGGAAGCTTTTTAACTTTTCATTTTAAAAAAGCCTTCTTTCAAAGCTCCAGTCATTCCTTCTTTGATCGTGTGGCTCTACATTAGCTGAGGCTGTAAGAGGCTGTTCATCAAGGTGACTCTATGCACCCACATTTTGTGACTACAATCTGAGCTGAAGCTTCCAACAAACACTAGCTGCCAATCTGGTTGTTCTAGGAGAGGTTCCTCTGTCATGTGCCACCTGCATATATATCATGCTTATATGTACTTGGACCTAAACTAAAAGCAATGAACCTGAATTTTTCTCCTGTGCAGACAGGGGACAAATTTGGACTTTGAGTGTTTGGGGGAGCTATACTGCCCAGTTTTCTGCCTGTAATCTTTTCTGGTGTGTTACAACTTCACATACATACTCATAAGAAGTTTTATCCTCCTGTATGAGCTGAGCAGCACAGCATCTGGGAATCCACACTTGATTTCTCACCAGCTGCACGTCAGTTGTAACATTATATAGATGTGTGCCCATCCCCTACAAAATGCCATGCTAGTACCAAATAAAAACTGGGCATCGCCCCTCAAGAGAAAAATTGTGCTTGTGTTTGATGGTCTGTTTTACTTACAAAAACTTGCTTAGCAAGTGCAGGTCCATGAGATATGCAATTCCCTGCCCTACAGCTGTTTGAAGCTGTTGGCTTGGAGACATTCTAATAATGCAAATTAATGATATCATAATATTAATATCCATGTGTGATGTCCCTTTAAATTGCAACCTCTTAAAAAGGTGTCTTGTCTTTGGAGTGCTAATAATATGCATGTTAATCCTGTCTTTAAAGTGTACTTTTTCTGACTAGGGAGGAATCATCACTTCAAATGTAACTAGTGCAGCTTGTAGGTGGGCATTTTATAGGAGGAATAAAATTATTCTCCTTTTTGAAATGTCAGGCTTTAAAGACAACCAGTTCTAGATTTGTCTTCCATAACCTGAGCTCCAGAGCTGCACAACAGCTGCGTTCTCCAGTGTACATGTACTATCAAGATCTTTTTCATGAGGCATCAGAGCAGACCAGTCGGAATTCATACTTTTTATATTTCTTTTAATTGGTTTTGGTTTCTGAATTATAATAAATTTAATTAGATTGTAGTCACTTGACCCCCAGGGGCTCAATTCTAATTTGCTCCTACTGTCTGATAACTGGTTAACTAGGTCTAGACATGAACCGTTCCTGGCAGGGTTCTCTACACATTAGTTTAAGAAGCCATCATTTTTTGTATCCATCACCCTTGCCTTCATTCAGTCACACCTCTGAGGTTTCCCCAATTATACAAGAGGTAAAAATTCCTCGTATCAAATTGCCCTTTGCCATGCATGCCATCTTTATCCCATCATGTAGTACCCATCATTCTGGACTCCTTTGTTTCTCCTGGGGGTAGTGAGGCTTGTGCCATTCCGCAGGCTTGTGGAATTTATGTGCATGTACTCCACCTTGCACTAACTGTAGAGCTCTTTGTCCATCACTACTTTGCAATGCATTAACAGGAAATCACATCAAGAATTGGGGTAGGTAGACAACCTATAAATTCAGCCAGTTGCCTGAAACAAGGCATCTGTGCTGTGTGGTAGACCATCATCTACAAAACAAAGACTGCAGTGTAAATTCAACTAAGATTAGATCCCAGAGAATCCACAAAGATGATGTTATTTAGTAAGACCTGTCACAAAAGAAGCTTTAATTACTGGTAAAACAAAAAGACAAACCAGGAGACATCAGTCCTACTTTTCCTGGAATTACCCTTTTTTTTTTTTTTTTTTTTTTTTTGTATAAGTAATATATCTTACTATTCCAAATAAAGCTGTGTGAGTGATCAGTAAAGAGTATTATCCCCAGCTTTAGTGCAGATTTCATTACATTGAAAGTAGCTTAAAAGATGACCTAAAATGTGAAAGAGTATTTTGTCTGCTTTTTAATCCTTGCTTGTTAAGAACATTGTACGAGAAGGAAATACTTGACTACTGGGTCCAGTCCCTCCTAACAGTGGAGATCCCACTGTGTAATCCTTTTAAGTAACTGGCCAAGCTCCACATGCAGAATAGCAGTGTTTCTTGCCATGCATCTTTCTCTAAACTGGGCACACTTGATGCCTTACAATCTCTACTTGATACAATGAAATAAACACCATTTAGTCAGGTGTAAAACTGGTTCATGTTTGCTGCTAATTGCCTGTTTAACCCAAACAATTTAGAGGGAACTTTGTTGTGTAGTTCTTTCCACATTTCATCTCTTCAGCTCAGGGCTAAAGCTTAGTCGTGGGAAATATTTAGAAAAGCTGGAGTTTCAGGAATAGTTCCAAGGCACAAAACAAACATTCAAAAAAACCCAAAACAAAAACTGGATACATAATGGGGGGGAAAAAAAATTACAGTGGAGATTTCAGGAATAAGGGGGAAGAAAATGTTTCCCAGTCACTTGAGACATGATATGATTGAACTATCATAGTTTATTTTTTGCTTGTTCACAAAGACCAATACCCACAAAAAACAGATGTCTAGACTTTTAAAAATTGTTTCTTACTTCCATAATTTCTGTTTTATGCTTTTGTGTCACACAAGATGAGTTTAATTTTTCTGATATATTTTATTGGTTCCTCTACCAAATGTAATTAGCAAGCATGAAGTGCTTTGTTCTGTTGTTTTCTTTTCTCATTGAGTGAACAGTTGAAAAAAAAGCATTCCCGTTTCTCCTAGAATAGTCCGATTTCATTGCCTTAATTAGTGTTATTCCTAATTTATGAGAGTGTTAATGTATTTATTTTCTGATAGTTTATAATAGATCTTAAGACAGTAACTGCCATTCACTGTATTTAATATGTCTGTTTATGCAGTAAGAAGAAAACTTTGCTATCCTATCACTTCAGCCACTGGGAAACCTTTATTCCTGTTTTCTCTTTCTCTTTTCAGATGACTCCCCTTGCTAATTTTAAATCTACTAGACTCAGGTTTTATCACATCTCTCATCTGGCTGTTCCCTCTTTCTCTCATTAATTTACCCAATTTGTTCCTGATTTTCCAGATTTCAGTAAACACCTTTCCAGGCATACACAATGGAAAACTGTGTAAAACATCACATTCTGGTTAGTTTGTGTAATTATGAGATCACAGTAGTTATGTGTTCCCTTTAACACATAAAATAAGTCAAATTTTCTCAGCAAAAATCACGTGATTCTTGAATGACTAGTTGTAGGTAGAAGGATGAAATAGTCTGCATATGGAAATACAAAATAGAGTTAAAACGCTAAAATCTTGTCTAGAAGCTTTCAGAAGCCTTGCTAGTGGGTCTAATAACATATAATAGAAGCCAAAAGGCTCCTGGGTATTTTTTAACTCTTCCTGTACAAAATTTCAAAGCAACACAATCTCTGAAGATTAGACAGTTTCGAATTTGAAACATGATTTTTGTAACCACCATAACCCTCTAGATTATGAGAATAAAATCCAAAACTCAACAAAATGGAAACAGGTTTCAGAGACTTCTTAATCCTGTCAATGGGACCTTTCCTGTTCATTGTGCATTTGTTCAGATCTAAAAAATGGATGTAGTGGGGGAGAAGCAGAGGGGAGGAGGGGATAACAGAGACAGCTGGTTTAAGTTTTGTACATATTAAAATAATATAAATAATAATATTCTTATATGTAATTCTCATTCGATGATCAACACAAGAAAATCTATAGTTGCTCTGGGCTGCTGTTTAACAATATCTAAAAATGTTATGAATGGTATTCCAAAACTCTAAACTTTAATTTATTTTCAGATAAAAACTATTAATTTGTCCAGTGAAATTGGTCTTAGCTCTACAAAGAAATAGATTCTCATTTACCACCCTTAGGCCTGTTCATTCATTTATTACTCCTTTACTCCTTTCAAAGCCAAACAAGAACAAAAAAATAAAGAAACTCCAGGAAAAATCTTGAGGGAATGACAGTCTATTTTTATCACAAGTCCCAATCTCATAACCCCTTGCATATACTGTGATTCTTAAAAGTGTGAGTTAGACCTACAGGACTATCATTTGCAGGATTCGCCAAATAACAACATTTTTCAAATATGTCTTTTCTGTGACCCTCAATTCTTGGAGAAAAGAACAGAGTACATTGTCTGTATTAGCAATGTATTTCTTCCTCTTCCTTGAGCTTTATCAAGAGTTGTCATGCATTATAGTTTGGTGACAGTGCTACAAAAAAGTGAAGACAGAACTGACCTCTCATAGCATTTTTGTGACCATGGGGCTCACACGAGCAGCTTGGCATCTGCCGGCACATCTTTAGCGAGTTGGCAGCCCCAGCGCCCTTTGCAGGTTGCAATCAAACCTGCCTTCTACAGCAGCCTCTTTCTGGCTGATTAAGTTTAATGTAATTTTAATTAAAAACCACAGTGTCAAAGGGTTTAGCTGCTCGAGAAATGAGCACAGATTGTGGCACAGTGGCAGCAGTCACTTGGAAAATGGAAATGCATCCTGACAATATTGTGTAGGGGCCAGATAAACAAAGCTGCAGCTACTGTACCTTGTAAAAAGCTGGGAGAGACCATCATTGCAAGGAACCTTATTCAAAAATATAGAGCAGTTCTGGTTCTTGTCTTTTAACCATTTTTACATTCACTTCAGCAACTTAGTAGAGTAATAATTGCCAAGAATTAATTTTAGTCTTCCCTCCACATTTTTACTTTTGTTCAGTGGCAGGTTTAAATTTTCATATTTCAGTCCTTATTTATTTTGAACAGCAAAATATTTGCTTCACACAATAGACTTATACAACTTTTTTCCTTAGGCTACAAAGAAAAAAGTCATCACAGATTTTATCAGTGCTGAAAGCAGGTTTCATTTTAGGGAGTTTTTTGCTTTTATCTGTTTCCAGCTTTTCTTGTCCCTTGAAGCAGATCACAAGGAGATTTTAATACTTTACATACTGCAGATATTGAGCAACATTTGGAGAATGACCAAATGAATCACTTCACCAACAAAAGGCTGCATCGTATCTATGAGATTTAATTTTACTAGGTCTCAGTATACATAGAAATATTGTTAAGAATGTTTTCCAAAAGAAGTATCTCTGTAATATTTTATTTTCTTAGGTGCCGTAGTTTTTTGAGTAAAGAGAATTGCTTTGGAACTGTTAAACACCCTTGTCTTGGCAGAAGTTGCTGTTTTTTAAACCCGTCCGTCGAATGCATGTATTTCTGGAACGCAGGCTTAATCCAAAATCCACTGAGATCAGTGGAAAATCCCCAGTGATTTAGAATTTGGATCAGATCCTGAGAAGTATATGTGCAATAGGTAGGTATTGTAAGATTGTTCCCAGGAATTCCTTTCAGCAAGAAGCCTTTTTATTGTTCATAGATGCTACTGATGCTCAGGGGCCAGAACCCCAGGAGAATTCCACCTAGTGACGTCAATTCTGTAGAGGAGAACTTCCTCTGTCCCCTTTTAGGTTTGTGGGACATTTTCAAACAGATGGAGCCTATATAGGTGGGACGGGTTCCATCTGAACAGAAGGGTCACAAATGCACCAACTGAGAGGATAGACAGAGCTATGGGGGAGAGTTTAAAGGAGTGGACAGGGGGATGGGAAGTCTGTACAGAATCCAGCAGAGAGGAAGAAGCAGCTAAAATAAGCAGATGGGTAGACAAGGGGAAATAATGTTAAGGATTGAAATATGTAGCACACCTAGAGAAAAGGTTAAGAGAGAAAATCAGAAGACAGAAGTTGTGTTGCAGTACAATTAAGATGCATAAAAAAGTCATTATTCAACAACACACATAAGAGGTCTGACAAAGTCCATTTTTAAAAGTGGTAATGTTCCAAGGGAAGGGTTGTCCTGAGCATCATGTGGTGAATGCAGGTACTAGAACCTATTTACAAGCATTGAACTTGCTTTGCTACGTAGGGGACAATGTGTTAGAAAGCTCAATGAAGACTTGAATTAGGCCTCTAAACTAGAATTTACTGACAAGTAAAGTGCCTTACCTGAAGTACGTGAAGGTATGATGAATTTTCTATCTCTGAAGAAAATAGCAGGGAGGGAGAAAAAAGGAAACAGAAGGAAAACAAAGCAACATCCCATCACAAAATCTGAAATACAGACCATGCTGGAACTAACAAGCCAGGGGATGTACAGAAAAAGATCACTGTTTAACCAAATTATATAGGAGAGACACCCTGCAAAATAGAAAAAAAAATTAATTTCAGCAATACAAATAAATAAATAAATGTGTCACTTGCATTTATATTGATCCCAGACCTAGATGGAAAAAGATATTTGAATGCAGCTATATTTACCAATGATTTTGGATACTGGTATAAAAAGGACTTTCTCCCACTGTTAGCCTACTGTCACTATTACTTAAATGAAATTTTGGTAAACCAGCTTTTATTTAGAAGTGGTTATAATGTGATAATAAGATTAACTTCCTAATATAATTTTGCAAAGGGCAGAATTTCTCCCATAAAGCAGCTACAAAACCACCAACAGTTTCAAATTCATAAGTGCTACCATCCATTACCTTACTACTACTAATACTATTATTTTATGAATAAATATGCAGTATATTTTATTTCTAAATAAATGCTTTAGTCCAAAGCATTTATAACTTGTAATTACAGATGATTGTCAATTATGGAATGATCTATCAAGTCCAAAATTAAGAGCTAGCTTTAAACCAGAACAGAGTGAAGCCCCAGAGCAGAGCACTGCAAAACATTTAAGATAAGGTATCTTCCATTATTTGTAGCACATTGCTATGTACGCAAAACCTTCTCCTCACAGTTATAATCTCCAAAATCCTTAGGGTGCCAGAACCACTCAGGTTTGCTTCTCAGTTCTCCCTATGTTTGTGAACAAGATTCTAAGGATATTCCATATGGAAATAGGCAAGTGGTGCTTTTATGATCACCAAAGGAAGATGTTTCCCTGAAGCCTTATATGTTTTCAGAAAAAATCTGAGCATCTGCCTGGAGCCCATTTGCATCATATATGCAGTTCACTTCTACATCAAAATCTGACTGTGCACATAAAGGAAAATGCCCCAAGGGTTACATGACACAATAGCAGGTTACATACAGCACTTTACTGACATATATATAATCCTTTTATTTATGAGTACAGAATTAGATGTTTATCTAGGCTTGTACAAATAGCTAGTTATATTTGATGAAGCAATGAACTAATTAATACCTTCATAATAACAGGTAATTTTAAAATCCTGAAGTGTCAGAATATTTTACTTTCAAAACATGCTGAAGAGAAATGGTGCTATTACCTTGTTAAGAATGCTAGGATAAAAAAGGAGGGTAATCAATATCCTTATTTTTCTGGTTTATATGGTGAAACAAACATAACACATAAATATTTATATAGGTTCCAAAGGATGGATTAAATACACTGGTAAATCTTTGTATTCTGTCAAGTCCCTCAAATTTTGTTAAAAGGACTTACAAAGTTTTGTGTATTTCCAAACTACTCTAGCTCTTGTATTGTACAATGTCATTTGGGGTATGTCCAGTCCTTTGAGTTCTGTTGCATGAGTAAAGAAAATGCAGGTCAACCAGGTGACCAGCCAATACTCATTGAATGTATTTAGCAGCATAAAAATTACATAGACTAACCCTTAGTGAAACCAAGAATTAGTGGTGATGCAGTTCAGCTACTAAGATTGGCTGTAGACATGCATGGCAGAATGCAAAGGGTACAACTCTGAGAAGCGTTCCACTTTTTCAATATCCCCAGCAAGTGACTTGAATCTACCTCTTGTGTTTGCACAAGCATAACGTATTTGATATTTATAGAAGATATTATTGTATAAGCAATAATCTACAGAGTATAAGTAAGATACCTTTTTTTTAGTGCTGATTCTTATAGAAAGTACTCACTAATTGTTTCCAGATTTCTATAGCCTATGAAGTTTTTTAAATACTCCACTCACATGGAGATAACATTACAACATTGGTGCAAGTTTAAGTATTAGACCCCTAAAAATCACAAACTTTGACCAAAACACATGACTTCAGCAAAGCTTCTTCATTGAGGGGTCTTGGGTTTTTGTTTTCATTGGTTTGCTTGTATGTTTGGCTTCGGGGTTGATTTTTTTCCATTTCCAATATAGCAAAGTATTTAAAATTTATTTATAGTGTTAAATGAAAAGTAAACTTAATATTTGTTTCACAGGTACCTCAGTAAAAGCAGGCTTGATGACAATGATTTTTTCTCTTGGGTAAGTAAAAATATTTGTGTGTAGTGGTACAGATAAGTGTCAGTGTAGTACTGTACACTGTACTGTCAGTGTAGCAGTTCTCTCTGCTATGTTTTTTACAAGGTGGACATTGTATTACTGTGCTCCTTTTTAAATTATTGTAGAGGTTTTTCTCGTTAGTTGTGCAACCTTCTTTCTGCTTTTCTACAACAATAGCAAAAACTTGGCAATTGGAAAAGTATGTACTGTACACTATTTTTTCAGCCCGTCTAAAATTAAATTAAATCCACTCAACATAGCAAAAGAGCCCTCAGGCATAATTCTACATACTATGTATTTACAGTATTAAATATTCAGTATTTTTTCTTTTAAAAGCGTATTTTTTACAATTGTCATAAACTTCCATGCTAAACCATATTTGGGGTTGCATTTAACCTTGTTTTTTTCCAGGTTGTCAAAACTAAGCTTTTCATATTCATCAGTCTTTCTGATATATAAAAAACTCAGTTGATATGGAAGGGAATTTTTAAGTAGCATCTTCAGTCTGAGCTTGCATCCAAGTTTTCTTTTTACATAATGTAGAAGAGTGAATAAATGGGTAAATTAGTCCAAGCAGTTGCATAGGTCCAATATGCTCATGAACATTCATGATTCTAAGCCATTAACTGTTTGTTTGTGTCAGTCTGATCTGTACATTTCATATATTCTCTTGATTGACAGCTACTCCAGTATTCATATTGGAATCAAACATAAACATTTAGAACTGTAAAAAGCCTCCATTACAAAATTAATTCAATACAGTGGGCTTGTAATATCTATTGCTAAGTTTGAGTCATACTTGACCTTTATGTGGCTAATTTCAGTATGCATATTATGCATTGATTTGAAAATTTGCCTACTGATTTCCTCTAATTATGTCTCAGATTTCATATTAGTGGGATTTTAGGAGCAATAAGTAGTGTGCTTATTTATCATCTTTGAAACAAAAGACTGCTAAATAAGGATATGGCTTGGGTGCAATTCCACCAGTGACAGCAGAACCTCTGTACACTCTCCAGTTAGAATGAGCAACTCTACTATCTTTTGCAAGGATGTAAATAATGAATTTTGAATGCTTAATATATAGAACAGTAGCTTAATACTACAACATAAAAAACCTATTTGTGCTAGTTCATAAACTGCCTCATTGACAAATTTCATTTTTCAAATTTAAAGGGTGTGAACAGAAGCCATCTTGAATAAAGCTTTTTTTATGTGGCTACTTTTTTCACAGAATTACAGAATGGGTCAGGTTGGGAGGGACCATAGTGGGTCAACAGGTCCAATCTCCCTGCTCAAGCAGGGTCATCCCAGAGCACTTGGCACAGGATTGTGCCCAGACCGTTCTTGAATATTCCCAGTGAGAGAGACTCCACAACCTCTCTGGGCAATCTGCTCCAGTGCTTGGTCACCCACACAGTAAAGAAATTCTTCCTCATGTTCAGCTGGAACTTCCTGTGCATCAGTTTCCTTGTCCTATTACTTGGGACCACTGAGTAGAGCCTGGAAACATCCTCTTGGCACCGCCCCCTTTAGATACTTAGAGAACTGACGAGGTCCCATCTCAGCCATCTCTTCTTGAGACTGAAAAGGCCCAGCTCCCTCAGTTCAGCCTCCTAAGAGAGGTGTTGCACTCGTCACCCCAGGAACTCCATGTCCTTCTTGTACTGAAGAGCCCAGAACTGGGTCTTTTTCCCCTTAGAATTTATCAAGAAATACTGCCAGTGGTCCACTGAATCAGAAATTAATTTTTCTCATTAACTAATTATTTGTTAACTTGATTGTGGATTTAAAACTTTAAACCACACCACATTTGAGCTGCCAGAGTGCAGCAGCAACCAGGGTACTGCAGGCCAGCAGAACAAGGACCTTTTCAGGCAAGGCCTGTCCTGCTGCCCATGGCAGTGGAGCACGGCAGCCACAGAGATGATGGCTGTGTCCCACCATGAGTTGAGATGAAAGAAGAAAAGTCTCTGGTGCACCATCCTCAAATATTCTTGACCTGTGGCTTTCTATCCATCTGTAGCAAGGAGTGGAAAATACTAAGTGTGATCCCACTAGAAAATTGATGTGGAGATTTGAATCTTAGTATTGGCTTACTTTGAGATGATGATAATTTGTTTTCATAATGTAAAGTCATAGACAGAGACATTAAGTCAGAGACATTTAGACCTTTTTTAATATATAAAACTGAGCTCTCATTCACAAGTTCATACCCATTTTAATTTGCTGACCACAGAGGAAGTTGTAGAAAGGATAAGTTGGTTTTATTTGGTGAGTTTCTTTTTGTTAAATTCTCCTCCTTTTAGAGTAAAATATAAACATCTGAATTGAAATCCTCTTTATAAGCATAATTCTTTATAATAGCAAGCACTGAACAATATTGATCCTGTGTAATATAAAGATGAAACTCCCTCCAAGGATCTTATATCAGAATTTCAGTCTGTAATGTTGGCTCTTACGCTATCCAGTTCAATTCATCCATCTCCTGCCATGATCTTGATGTGCTCTGAAATTGCACCAAAGTATAGCTGGTCACAAATTTCACACTTACCACTGTAGACAAGTGAAAGGTCAAGGGCTTACAACAGTTGAGCAGCTCCTTATCAGTACCACAAAGCAGAGACAGGCATGAAAGTGACTGCAGGTCAGATCAGCTGTAATTTACACTAACTGTGTAAGTCCACACATATCCATTCTGTTACCCTCAGACAGCAGAGTATGTGTGTTTGAACATTGCTCACTTGTCTCACTTCTCATCTGCTCTGTGCAATGTTGGAATCAAATATACAAGCACACTTTCATTTTGTGCCATTCTTTTATTTTCAGAATAAACAAGAATTAAGTAGCTCTTCCAATAAAAGCCCTTTCCTTATTTGGAGGGACCAGTTTGACTTCTAAGACTGAACTGAGATTTAAACTAGCCAGACAACAGGAGGAAAATCAGGAGATGGAGCTAGAAGTGGTCTAGTATCTTGTTGAAAATGCTGCTAGAGGGAAAATATAAAATAACATATTCAGTACATTCTAAAATCTGAAAAACAGGTATTGTGTCTAGTCTACAATGAGAAATTATACTCAGTGTTGGTTTGAATATTATAATGTGGGGTAAATAAAATGTGCTGATTGAACTCCCTTGAATCATATTACCAGATTGCACTGGATTTATGGATTTTTGTTTACAGAAATCTAACAGTGTAGGACTTCTATTGATTATTTTAATTCCAGGAGTGAAAGGACCGAGTTTTGTAAGTCTCCCAGATGGAGAGAAAAAGCAAACTTCATGTTGATGACTTGGCTTTCATTAATGAATAAAATAAAAACAGTGACTGAACCTAAAAAAAACCCCAAAAAACCCAAACCCAAAAGCCCCCCCAAAAAATCACCCCAAAAACCCAACAACAACAAAAAGTAGAACAAAGCACCAACTTCTGATTGGCGTAGATATGTAGCTACTTTACAAGTGGGTTTTATCTTACAAAGGTCTCAGCTACAGATTCACAATCATTCTTGGGCAAGAAGAAATTAAGATCTCTTTGTCCTGAGCAAAATCTCATTAATCTCTTTTATTATTTTTATTTAGAACTGGGGTTTTTAATGTTCCAGTTATTAAATAATTTCTTTCCTGAGTTAATTATCATTATTTAAAAGGAATTTAATTATATGGTGTACACAGAAAAATAATTTTAAAAAATAATCAATTTTTTGGGTATACCAACTATTTTGTTTGTTTTCTAAATTTGACACTCAAGTCAAACAACTGGTTCTCTTTCTCACATGGTTTACCCAGCAGTTCAGTTCAGCAAATCACTTTATTCCTGATTAACAGAATATGTTTTGTGAATAGAAAATATCCTCTTTTCACTATTAGTGGCCTTCTAGAAACATATTATAAGAAGCATTTGTGCATGCAGTTCTGTAGTTACTATTATCAGACACTATAAAAATTTTTTCTAATTAAATAACTTTAAATGGTATGATATGCAAGTTAACTTTCACAGAAACCATTAAAAAGGCACATAAATTATTTTTTACATGAGAATGAATTATTCCCCATATCTAAACTGGCTCTGAGTAGAAATAACAATACCTTAAATTTTCAGTACCAAGGTCTTGTAAAAAAGGGGTTTAGAGTCAGTTGGAATTATTGGCTTAGTATGCACCACGTCCAGTCTGTCCATTGCATAATACTTAAAAATTCTGTTCAAGTAAAATATATATATTTTGTCTTTAACACAAAAATTATATTGAGATTTCTTCAAATGTGATGTTGGCATAGATTATGCCATACTATCTTTGGACTATGGCATTACAAATCAATAATGATGAATCTTGGCCTTTTATGACATTGGACATAATTAAGGAATGTGGAAGAAGAGTTACTATGTACTATATGCACAACTGGAATAGTTGCTGGAAATAGATATCAACAGAAAAAAAACAAAGCCGTCACCAAAAGCAAATCACAATCAGCTTCTCCTCTGGCATTGATTTTTGGAGTTCAAGGTGTACTGGGATTTTTTAAGCATGACTGCCCATCTGTTACATCACAATGGTGTCATAAGTACATGCAGAAAAATATTTCCTAAGAGAAAAGTGTATGCCTCAGGTTGTTGCTCCACTGAATGTGAACTTGACTAAAATTCAAATTGTGAAATAATAAATTTGACATAAATTAAAAGTTTATTCTTTGTCTCCCAGTGCGTGCAGTAACTTAAAGCTAAACACCAACAAACAAATTGGCAGCTGGTGTTTTAGTCTGTAAGGTGTTAGCCATCTGGTCCCACAAAATAAAACATTTATTTGATTTGTCTTAAGTATCTAAGTTAAGAGATATCCAATATGCAAAAGCATTAAGATTTTGCTTTCAGAATGTTGGAACTCTTTTTCCTTGAAATTTCATCAAGAGTATACATACTTATTACTATGTATTCATCTCTGCTAAGTGAGATGAGGAACATCAGAACAAAAGTTGTCTTCAGAAATTCCCATACAGTTTTGAATAACAGCTGCTATAGCACAAGCCAAGTGGCACACTCAGCTTTATATAACACTACCTACATGGTGCTTTCTGTTCCAGGGCTGCTTTCATTTGTTCCCTTCCCTGTGACAAGTACACTTGTCTCATCAGTTAGAATATCCAAAGGAATTTCTTCCTTCATGAAACTTCATTGCTAATGGTTTTTGCAGTATGCCTGATGTCTAGTGATACTAAAATCTTATTTGAAAAGTTTAGTCACTAATTTTGGCTTCAGCAACAAAATAATTTGAAAATATTATGTATCCTTCAAATGACAGTGAAATGATTGAATACCTACATAATATTGACAAGATAATCCAAAATCTGCCACAAGCATTTAACACTGTTGAGAACGTACCATTTGCCTAGGGATGTTTCACCATTAGATGATAGGTTACAAAATGAAAACCAGTTGCCCAAAATGAGACTTAAAAGAGCAATAAATTCTTCAGTGGTAAGATTTGGCTCTGCTCTGTTTCTATTCTTCTTTCTCAGGATGTTGGGTATGCACAGGACATCAGTGGTATCCTTGCTTTCTAACGCCAGAGGCTTTCCCGCAGAGCAAAGCAAGGGCTTCTTACAGTGCCTTTTCACTGACGTTCTGTTGAAATTAAAAGCTTAGATGCTTCAGTCCATGAAAGTTATGCCCACAGGCTCTGAAAATTCTTCTGGAACACTGCTGTTCTCTAAGACTCTTAGGCTTATTTGCATGAAGTTGTCTCATCCTAGCCAGGAGGTTTTTTGCTGGCAACAGTGGAAAAAAAGTAATCAAAATTCCCAACTCCAGGATGTTTATAAATAAATACCATGTAATTTACAACTAGAGATATCCAAATAACTTGATGGTTATCCGAAAACATACTGGAGGGTAGAGATGAGGTTGTTGGTTTCATAAACTGGTTGGATTTTTTTTTAACCTTATGCTACACTTGTAATCCTTTCAGATGAACTGCAGGTATGATTGGTCTCTATGGGATTTTAAGACACCATGCATGTCCTCAGCTTCCCAGTGTGTTTACTGTGGGGACAGGATACAGAAGAAATCAAACTGCTCTCAGTTCTGTTGCCTACACAGAAGTGACACAAATCTGAGGAATGCTGATGGGTTGTAATTCACTATACAAAATTTTTACTCTGGGTTAAGTGAACTATTGACATTTTCCACAAAATCCACAAAGTGTCCCTTTCCAAATGGAAAACTGTCAAGTCTGCCAATATTATATTAAAGTGTCAATTAGGAGACAGTCACTTATCGCAACAACATTGCAGAATATAACAAGGCACTGCAGAGAGGATCTGAGGCAAGAAAACTAGTACTTAAGTAGAGGCTTTCAAAGGGTAATAGAGAGATCAGTACATATTAAAGTTAGCCAGTAGCCTAGAACTGCAGGGGAAAACTTGAAAAGGGAGCAAGTGATGTTTTTGAAAGCTTCTCTTGCAGTAAAATTCAAAGTGCTGCCTCTGCTGTGTTCACAGTAATGCCTTGACTACATGGTTAGCTCCTGGTACCTTGCATTAACCATTTTTACAGTTTTCATCAGGGGCCAGCAAGGGCTAGAGGGCCCCTAAGAGGAACGGAGCTAGGGGTCAGTAGGGGAGGGGTCTCATCAGCCAGGGGCCACCCTGAGCAGGGCACACCCAGAAGTACTAGCCAGGCCCGACCAAGAGTTGAAATCACTAGGCAAGTTCATGGTGATGAAGCAGGTCTGAGGTCAATCCAGGAAGTCAATCTGCAGGTCAGAGTCAGGTCCAGCAATTGCCAGGCAGACTCCAAGGTCAAGCTGGGAAGCCATTCCATAGGGTCAACTGGATGTATTGACAGGCAGGGGCACAGCTGCATCTGAGCTGAAAACCAGCCGTCCTCCAGAGAAGCTTAGGAAAGAAATAAAGGCTCAGGGCTGAGCTTAGGTAGAGCATCTGGACTTGTGGGTGTGTGTGGAGATTCCAGCTGAGGCAGGCCAGGGCCATTTTGTCTATTAGTGCACTCAGGCACCTTGACTAAGTGCTGTGTGTTACCTAAAATTTTGTTACCTGCTGTGTTTATTACATCTGTCAAATATTGTTAATCCTTGTGCTAACGTAGTGATATTTTAGCTGGTTTTGCTATGTTTGCACTGAAGCTTGAACACTTAGCTAGATTCTGCAGGATGATTAAAAGAAGTAAATTTCTCTCACACAGGAAGGCCACTTCTCAAAAACAGTCCTAAAATCTCATCTAAAATATTCTTTCTGTGCATTTGTAAAGGACACCTAGGACTGCTTCTCTGTTTAAATGGTCAATAAAATGGTACAGGGTGGAAGGATGAGATAAGAAATAGACATGACCAGACAGAAGCAGTTTTAAGTCTTGGACTCAGACACTAAAGGCGGGATTTAACTGTCTAAATGCAAGTACATTCCATTTGAGTTGCCCTAGAGTATCCAAAATATCCACACATATGATCTTTGCCAACAGGCTTTAAACCAGGTATGTCAGGGGATGGTGATGACAGCTTGCAGATAAGTGAGGGAAGAGCAGTTGGGGCAGTAAATACATGGGACAGGGTGACAGGAGCAAGAAAGCCCTCAGGAAGCATAAGACAGGTTAAAAGAAGGTTTGCCTCAAGTGTTTGTGCACAAATGAACAGTCTGGGAAGTGAACAGGAGGAGGTAGATCTCTACGTGCAGGTGCAGAACTAAGGCAGCATAAGAATAACTGAGATGTGGCAGGATCTCTGCATTGTAAAGAACACACAAGTTCTTTAGGAACAGCAGGCAGCAATGACAAGGAAGAGGGGCGCTGTCTTTGCAAGGAAGCAGCCTGGATATATTGAGCTCTTTTGTGGAACAGTAGGTAGGGGGACTGAGGACTTGTGAGTTGTGATCAGAGAAGAGGCTGGTAAAAGCAACATTGTGGTGGGAATCTGTTACAAATCATGTAGTCAATATTGGGAAATAGACGAAGTTTTCTTTAACAGAGTCAAGGAAGTCACCAGATCACGAGCCCTTGTTCATACTGATTGCCACACTAGCACTGAAAGATTCTGGAAAGGACCAGGGAGTCCTGGTGGGCAGTAGTCTAAGCACACTGGGATATTTCAACAGGAGTGTAGCCAGTAGATCAAAGCATGATTGTTTCCCTCTGCCACTTTCTGAGGCTGCCTTCAGTTTTGGGCTCTCCAGCACATGGAAGATGCTGGTAAACTTGAGCAAGTCTAGCAGAGAGCTTCCAAGATGGTCAGGAGGTTGCAGCACATGTCTTGTCAGGAGAACCTGAAGGAACTATATTTCTTTAGAGGGCAAGATTGTTTAGGGAAGTTGTGGGGCATCTAGTAGCAGCTTTCTGATACCTAAGAGGTGGTTTTTAAGAAGGCAAACACAATTTCTTTACTAAGGAGCACAGTGAGTGAATGAGAGCTATAAATTGAAATAGGAAAGGTTACAGCTTATAGAAAATAATGAAAGATTGTTCCATTGTGAGGATAACTGAGCATTGAAAGAGGGGCCCAAAGAAATTATGAAATCTCCATCCATAGAGGTTTTGAAGACCCGAGCTGGACAAAGTCCAGAGCAACGTCCTCTGAATGCTGTGTTGATCCTTTTTTGAGCAGGGTGTTGGACTGAAGACTTCTTGAGGTTCCTTTCTGCTGGAAAGACATGCAGTTCTATTGGATTTGGGATATACATGGTACAAAAACCACAGGAGAGGGAAAGCACTAGCTCTTCTGGAATGGCGAATATACGGTATAGAGAAAACCCAAGGGCATGTCATATGGCTTTAAGGGCTTGTGTTTAGGCAAAAGAAAGCCTGATTGACTTTTAAAAATGGCCACACGACAAACTTACCTTACCACAAGGAGTAAGGTTTATGCAGAGGAGTATATGCCTACCTCTTCTTTTTCCATCTCTTTTTATCTGTTTTATTATTTTAGAATTAATTTCAGGAGAGTTTATCATTATTGCCTTTTGACCAGATGGAAAGACTTTTCTGGCAATTCCTAACAAGTAAAATTTTCTTTCTAAAATGCCACTCAAATTAAAGATCATGTTTCAAGGTTGTATCGACACAGTCCTGATTAATTTCAAATCTATGCAATAATAGACACCACTGAAGCTAAAAATAGGGAGAGGAGTAAAACAGGCTTTAAAATGTTCAATCAAATAAGTAATAATCCAGTGAAAAACAGCCTGACTTATGACACTACTGTAAGAAGCTCACACCCAAATATTTATTCTGCTTTAATTTAAATGCTGTTGGGCATGTGGTCATGTGTTGCTACATTAAGAATGTGTCTGATACAGCTTCCTTGCCACGGGTCTTGTCAGGGTTGAGATTCCATGCTCACATACCTGTATATACAAGTAAGATGGGTAACTACTGATTTTTGTTATTTATAAAAATGTAAGGGAACTAAAATGCAGAGCAGGGATTTCCTAACTTCAACAACTTAATGCAGCTCGTAGCAGATTCAAGTTTTGTTTTCACTATCTATATATTGTGCTCTAGTATTGCCTATTAAATTCAAGCCAAGCAGAAGGAAAGGACGAATTTGCATATCCATTTCCATTCAGTTATGGACTTTTAAATCCATGTTGCTTGTGTCTATAGACTAATGAGTGCCCCATTATAGAGGAGGCTTAGTATGTCACTGCATTTGGAATGTCCAGATTTTTGCTTGGTATATAATATTTTGAGAGCCATTTTTTTCAAGCATAGCGTAATAGGCTTTAACTTTGCTAAGCTTTTCTGCCAGGCCTCCAGTGCCCTGCTGTTCTATTATATTGAACTTGTAAGCAGGATGCTCTGCCAGGCTCACCCAGATTACTGCTGCAATAAGGGCCCTGCTGAGTGACTAGTGTCATGATAAGTGCTAGGGAGGGAGTTCACCATCTTGGCATACTGTTCTCATCTTATTAAATTCAGCTTTGTGGAAGCAGGGAGTCTGCCTCTCGGCCTCACTGGCTCTGGCTCAGTCCAACTGCTACTGTCAGACAATATGAAAATAGGAACCACCACAGCTAATGGCAGGTGCTGCACCACCACAGCTGAGGAAAAAAGAGAGATTTTCTTTTTTTATTTTTTTTTCCTTTTTTTATTTTTTTTTTTTTTTAGTAGGTACTTGACTGGATTGACTTGGAAACTTTTAGCTATTTAATATTATTATTTTAGCCTTCATGCCCACAGATACTTGCTGAGACACTGTTCTTTTTGAACTTACTCTGTCCACTTTATACAGACTCCTTTGTTCTTGCTTACTTACATTAAGGAAATACAATGTAGCAAAAAAGCCCTTGGAACAGGTTTGATACCATTCAGACCTAGGGTAGGATAGTATGGTAAAGATCAAGTCCTGACATCCCTATTCCGACAAAACTCCCTACTGGGTGTTGCCTGAGAAAAATATCCCAAATTCCAGTCTTGGATTACTACTGGAGGTGAAGTGAGTTAGCTGTTCAAGGCCCCCTAAACTCAGTGACTCCTGCTTGCCTAATTCTCATATTTCTTTTAAAAATCTAACCTTTAGTTTTGGGTGGAGGATTCAGAATCTTCCCACTGCCCTAAAATGACAGCTGTGATCTGAGTGTAAGGTATGCTGCTGAATGCTGCAGGAAAAGTGCAACATTCATAGAGAGCAGAGAGAGAACAAGGAAATTTGTGTTTGCAAGCCATACCCATGGAGAGGAAGAAGAGGAAAATCACTCATTTTGTAGTATGAATTGCAGTAAAGCACAGCTTATTTCTGAATTATCAGTTTCAGAGAATATTTGAACATCTATTTTTGAGCCTAAGGCTCTTTTGAACTACGAATGAAAAAGGCTTTTGCAGGGGCTTGTGGAAGGATAGATAAATTACTCCTGCACTTGCTGGTCTCTGAGCACATATGGAAGCTTCCTTGACATCAGAAAATATATTTTTTCTCATGGTTGAACAATAAATGTTCACATAACCCCATTATTGTCTCTTCAACGTTTTGTAAATTGGACACGAACAACACATGTAGTCACCTTTCTGACAGAAATATCAATGAGGTCCAGCTACAGAAATCATCTTAGGCAAAACCAGGTTGGGATCAATAGAAAATCCAGTTTTTCAATTGTGTTTATGGCAGGAGTTGTTAAGACTGGCAGGTTGCAGTTCATCAGCATACTTGTTGGCCATGTCAGTCTTCATAAGAGTGACAGGTTTGATTAGACTCTTTGAGAGAGGCTGACTCAAAAATTCAGACAAAATAATATCTTTCTGCCAATTTGCAATATCACATTCACAATCCATTCCAGACTCATCAAAGCTAAGGAATAAAGGATTTAACATTTTAATCCCCCCTGAGAAAATGAATAAGAAAATTATGTTTCTGAAAAGTGTGATTTTTTTCTTGAAAAACAAGAGTGGAGAGCTGTTAGTGAAACTGACTACCACGAATGTTGTGTGTCAGACCTTTCAAATCCCAGGCAATTAGCATGCAAGGGAATTCTTACCAAAATTTGAGGGCAAATGAAATTATAAAACAAATCTATCTGGTCAAGTTCGTATGTAAGACAAGTCTAATTGGTTTATATCTGTATTTTATTTCTATATCACATTCAAAGCTGTCATTTTTAAAGGTTTTCAAATGTTCATTCTAAATCACTTTTTTTTAGGGGGGTTTTTTGTGTTTTTTGGTTTTTTGTGGGGTTTTGTTTGTTTGTTTGGGTTTTGGTTTTTTTTGGTTTTTTATTTCTTACTCCTTGTTATTCTAATTCACTGTGATATAACTGGGGGGAGTATGAGTGGAGTTGTGTTTTTTGCTCTGGTCACATTGTGATCCACACAAACTAAATTGTCAAGAAAAATAAATGGTTTGTTTAGAAGAGGTTTGAACCTTAACTTTTCTCTTTTTTCCATCTCTTTTGCAATAGACTTTAAAAGTTCACTTGAAATTCTGAACACTGCAGCTAATGAGTGAATTACAGTGGAAAGGCTGCTGGAAATTGTCCAGAAGTGTAACCAAGAGGTAAATGGAGGATGCTAACAATCTAAAGTTTTGCGTTATATGAAATTGGTTTTATTTTGTTTTACTTTGAGAAAAAAACAAAGATCTCAGGCTTAGATCTTTACCACTGAATCCAGGCTTGGTATCAATAAATGTGGCATGACTGTGGCATGATTTAGAAAATAATTTTATGAGGAATGCATGGAATCTACTCCAACTTAGAGATGACACTGATCTCTAGCCATTGTGCCTGAGAACATGGAACAAAGAAAATGTTTGTTGCTGCTAATCAAACAGATTTATTTTTGGTTCTCATGCTATAATTCAAGTGATTCAGTGGGGAGTTGCTCCTCTGTCAGATTCTGAGGGATTAAATAGCCTTGGGATATGACCTCTCTTTGTAAGGGGGAACACCAGCTCAGGATTCAGTTTTTCAGATTTTTCTTCATTATAATATGGAAGAAGAATGCCTCTGAGATATTCCAGCTGAACAGCAAAATTATAATAGGACAGCAGAGCTGGAACCACTCTTCTGTAAATCTGGATCTTGAAACTTGTTTCCATCTTCAGTGATTTTGCAGCTGAAGAGTTTGGTGTTTTTAAATTACAACAGTCAAGTGGGCAGGACATTCTGCATTAAGGTGGGCCTACAAAAAATTGTTCACAGTGGTCTTCCATTCATCACGTAAAAATAACATAGAGTGCTTTACCAAAAACAAGTGCACCTTATCATCACACTTCAGGCATTCTTTGTCCTGGTTAGCTGACAAACATTTTGCAAAACGCTTTTGTAAAGTACATCAGATAGATGTACACCAGCTCTGTAAACCCAGGTTTGTCTGTAGTATATCGGAAAATGTTGTGAACATAGAATTCTTAAACAATCAGCCAGTCATGTAATTGTTTTAATGAAGTCAAGTTATTTGTGTTTGGGGTTTTATTTATTTATTTATAACTGTATGGGAACAGCATTTTTTATTTGGCAGTCTGGAGATAAATATACACTTACAATGTTTATAGCAGAGACACTGAATCGCTATGCTAGCACACAAGAGTGAAAAACAAATTAATCTATTTTCACTGCCCAAGTTGAATGAAATGTGAAAAATAAACAAACAGCACAGATGGTGAAACAGTTTAAATTTTTAATATTCTCCCAGTGTTAATAATTTCCAATATTTATAACAGCATGATAGCAACATATATTAAAATATGTTGTTTGATTTAAATAAAAAAGTATTAAGCAGATGAGCAATTCACTGTTTTCAGCAAAGTCAAATCTAAAAAAAAAATTTTGGAACATAATCAGCAAATTTTGCTGCATGAATATTAAGCAATATGTTCCAATACTGAATCTTTGGCAGGATCTTATTGCTGTCTACTGTGGATAACATATCAAAAAACTTACTGTTCTGTATGCTCATTTCTTTTTCTTTATTAATTTGCTAAGTAAGTGTAGACAAGCAGAACTAGAATTCTCAGAACTAGAATTCATTGTTTTTCAGTATTCTCACAAATGGAACACCAGTTTTGGAGAGAATCCCAAATGGCAGGTGCTGACACTAAGTAGAGACAGGAACAGCCTTCTTGTTAACATATTATCTACTCCTCACCTATCACTGCTCTGTTGCAAAACTCATTGACAATGAAACCTAAATGAAGTAACTGAAAACTAATTCAGTACAGTTACAAATATTTCAGATAGCTTTCTGCAGCTTAGAAGCAAACAAGCTAAGAATTCTCAATGCCTAGCCCTGTTGGATAACATCCAAGCTACTGTATTTTCTTTCCAAAGCAAATTTAAAGCATTCTTTGCAAAAGGTGGTGTCCTGGAGTGCTGAACTGGGGAAACAGAAAGACAGATGGAGGAAATCAAATGAATCAGGTACTGCTGCTTGCACAAGGAATTGAATGAGGTGGACAAGTAGTTGATATGACCTTAGTAGAACTATTTTGCAGTGTAACAGATCCATTAATAAATTTTGTAATGTTAGGGTATTCTGTATGTTAAAATTGATCTAAATAGTCTCATCCCAAAATAGTCTCTAATTTATTTCTTTGAGATTAGAAGGAATATATTAGTTTATACAGTGTTTCAAGTAGTTTATGTAATGATATTTATACATAAACCTTTTCACTGTTCTTCCCTTTCTTCTGTCAAATCCCAGAGCGTGTCCATTGTGCTCATAGTCTGAAGAGCCAAAGAGCTTTTTTGCATAATATCAGAGACCACTATGTGGGCAGTGACTCCAAAGGATATCTTTTCGTTTAGAGGTCCCCATGAAGGTTCATTCTGTTAAAGTTACTGATTGTGCTGTCAGTTCATAGAACTTTCTTTTTTATATTCTCCTTTAACCTGAGGATTAAATTTCAATAGTAGTCGGAGGGAGCTAACACCTTAGTTTTCCATACTCTTTTTGGAAACTGTAGTCCTGTGGTAGGTACCTTGTAAGTTTTGCTGGGTAAATATGAAACTGCAGTATTAGCTTGCTTCTAGGCAACTGGAATAGGGAGGAGAGGGTGCCTGTACCCCCTTAGTGGGTAGGCACATCTTGCACTGCCAAGATTTTCCAAAATGGTTAGTGGCTGAAGGTGTTTTGGCTGGTGGGTGCCACAGCTGAGATACCTTATAATAAACCTGATTTTTGGAAAATAGCATTTGAAACTAGGCCTTTAACAACAAGGCTGTAACATTCTCAGATTCCTGGCAATATGCTGCCTTGTTTTCCTCCTTGATTTTTGTAGCCCTCCCTGTGGACCATCTCTGGTGACTATCACAAAGGCCATCTATATAAAATATTAATTTAAGTGGTACCCGTGATAGACTCACATCCTTTACATAGCAGCCACAAGAGGGGGATGTGGAACATTCACGGAATATTAGGGTTTAGTCCTCTCACAGTTGTCTGTGTTATCGATAGTCTCTGATTTTTACCATCCACTTTTAGCACCAGGCTTATTTTTTCTGGAGATCGTGGTTTGCAACAGTTTATTTTTAGTTCGGAGAAACCCTTAGAGGTGGTTCAGATGGAAATATTCTGTCACCTAAATTTGACCCTCTTTTGCTTCTTAATAGAACAGTTGCAGCTGTTTAACACTTTCAGAGAACTCTGCAGGTATCTCAGCACAGAGAAAGGGGTTAATGGAACAACATGATTTTTTTTCCCAATAAACAAATTCTAATTGATACAAAGATTGTAATCACAGGGAACTTTTTTTTTTTTTTTTAACAGCAACCGTGCTGTAATGGGCTATTTTAGGGGCAGAGTGGTACATACTGTAGAAAATTTGTACATGAGGGCAAAAGGAATAGACAATTGCTTTTGGGGACTGTGTAGATTAGTACATCATTGCATACTAACAAAGTGCTAATTGCTCCTTTTGACCACGGGCCCAGTTTACAGAGCTTTAGCACAAATGTGTCCTGTGCACTAAATTACAAAACTAACACTGCATTATTTCTCTCTACAGCTTGCAAATTCTTGTAGGGCAGTATGCATTAGGCTTAATTAGATGCAAAGAAAAAGGATGGCATAGAGATACTCACTTGTAATTTAGAAAGAACAGCCCTAGTGCTAATTACCCAGGTTACAAATCTTGTATTTGTTTTGTGGCAGTAATAGTAAAAGCAAACAGTAGGCATATATTTTTATCATTTTAGGATTGTTTTAATATATAACTACACAAGCAATTTTTCTCTACTCGGTATGTTAGCTAAAATAAGCTAGGTGTGAACTTCTTTGAAAAGGTTGTTGATTTTATGGAACTTTTAAAATAGCAGCTGTTTAGAATATTTGCCAATTATTTAATGATCTTTTAACAATAACTGGGAAGGAAGAATAAAACCACGTAGAATAATGTCTTCATTGGACTCACACTCAGAATGGTAGGTGTTTTAGTTCAGAAAAATAGTATCTCATCTTTCTGCACCTTTTCTAGAAGTCCAGAATTATTTGCTCACAGAGTCTTTCCACTCCTCAAACAGGATAGAAAGAAGCATTGCAACAAGACACATGCAAAGTCAATGGGAGACCTCACTTGCTTGGAAAGGCATAAATCTACAGGTGTCACTCCCATTCTGCTGCACCTCATTTAAGCCTTTTATGTACCAGCTCCTGATTTTGTTTTTTCACTAGCAGGGAAGTTTGAAGATTGGGCTTCTTTCACATATCTCTTTTGGTCCCTCTTTTCTTTACGTGCAAGTGTTCTTATACGTCTAACACTCTCTTTACATAAGCAGTCTGGCACTAAGTGAATTTAATTTCTACTGTAATTTAATTCTAGCACTGCATATTCTTCATTGTGGATCTTAAGAGTCTAGAGACACAACCTGAGACTTCAGGCATGCATTTTTGAGGGTAGGGCATGTATCAGAGTATTTTACTAAGGAAAAAATATTTGGTAAGGGAAAAGAAAAGATCCTGTAGGGAATAATCCAGTGAAAAGAACAGACTAAAGTATTTCATAGATTTCCCTTTCACACATTGTTAAAACAATATGAATACTGAAAACACAAATTCCACTTCTAGTCTATCTTTTATATTAAACAAGTTGATTTTTAAAAAAAGATAACGTATGAAAAGCAACTGAAAAGGACAGGTATGTGTCACCATAAGGGCACTCTGTGTCACAAAGAAAGTACTCCTTAGTTCCAGCCAAAACAACCACCCACTCAGGGTACTGAAGGGTAGGCATGCTGTTATGACCCAGATTCAAATGGTGAGAGTAGGAGTGAGAAAATGAAAGTGTTAATAATATTTCAAGCACAGAGCTAATGGGAGGGGAATTTCTGGGATTCCCCTTTCATTCCTATTCTCTCTCAAAAGAAAACTACAGAGTTCCCTCTGGAAAGGAAAAAAGATAAAAAAAAGTAGTCTCTTTGGCTTATCACCAAATATTGAATATTTTGACTAAATGATATGCAGCAGAACTGTGCACATGTCCTGACTGGAAATACACGTGTGAGTACTGAAGAGGGATACATGAATTGAGAGGTATAAAATATCTGAGGACTTGAAACTTTGACTAGTGCTGAAACATTTTTTGAAAATGGAAAAAGATTTGTGATTCAACATACTGACATACTTCTTTGTTTTGCTGCAGCTGACATAAGTTTGAAAGACAATAAATCTGTTGCAGCCATCAACCCCAAACCAGCAGCCTAACCCACCAAATAGCTTGCACAATGGCATTTTGGACAGGATGGAACATTTGCTTCCCATATTGCTGCAAAAACTCCTTTTTCTTACTCCTTGTTGTGCCTAATTCAGTTCATTCTTATTAGAACAAGCATTGTTATGTTGCTGAAGGATATTTTATGTTTTACAGAAATATTAGGAAGCCCTCCAGCTCAGACAGGTTTGGTATCCTATTAACACTGAATGTGATTTTAAAAGAGTTAACATTAGCAAATTCAATTGTTTTACAGTTATTGCTTTTTTTAGCTTTTAGTTAAGTTTAATAATTGAGAAATTAAAACTTTATCAGACTTTAGCAGCTCCTGTGTTGAACAACAGTCATAGATTCAAATTACTTGACCCATTGCAAGTGTCTCATAGGCAGATTCTCTATAACAGACATAAGGATTGCAGCATCAAGCTCTCTGAAAACCTCTGTTCCTCAGGAAATCCTGTATTCAACCTATTTTCACACAATAAGACAGTAAAGATAATCTTGTGATAGTTCTCCCTTTAATTTGTTCAAACTTAAGTGGGTTACAGGACTACCACTATTTTTTTTCTGTTAATGTTCTCTTCCTTTGACACAGGCAGCTTTTTGGCTGGAAAGAATGAGAATCATAAAGCCATAGAATTGTTTAGGTTGGAGAAGATCATGAAGTTTAACTGTCAATCCAGCACTGCCAAGTCCACCACTAAACCGTGTCCCCAGGCACCACATTTGTGCATCTTTTAAATACCCTGGGGATGGCAACTCCACCATTTCCTGGGTAGGCTGTTCCAATGCTTGGCAACCCTTTCAGTGGAGAAATTTTTCCTAATATCCTATCTAAGTTTCCCCTGGCACAATTTGAGGATATTTCCTCTTGTCCTATCACTTGTTACCTAGGAGAAGAGACCAACCCCCACCCAGCTACACCCTTCTTTCAGGCAGCTGTAGAGAGTGATAAGGCCCTGAGCCTCCTTTTCTCCAAATTAAACAACCCCAGCTCCCTCATCTGTTCCTCATAACTCTTGTGCCCCAAATGCTTCACCAGCTCTGTTGCCTTTCTCTGGACCCACTCCAGCCCCTCAATGTCTTTTCTGTACTGAGGGACCGAAATCTGAACACAGAATTCGAGGTGTGTCCTCGCCAGTGCCAAGTACAGGGGGACAATCCCTGTCCTGGTCCTGCTGGCCACACTATTGCTGATACAGGCCAGGATACCATTGGCCTTCTTGGCCACCTGGGCATACCTGGCTCATGTTCAGCCGCTGTCAGCCAGCACCCCCAGGTCGTTTTCTACCAGGCAGCTTTCCAGCCAGTCTTCCCCCATCCTGCAGTGTTCAGTGGGGCTGTTGTGATCCAAATGCAGGACTCAGCACTTCACCTTGTTGAACCTCATACTGTTGGCCTTGACCCATCATTCCAGCCCATCCAGATCCCTCTGTAGAGCCTCCCTACCCTCCAGCAGATCAGCGCTCCTGCCCAACTTAGTGTCATCTGCAAACTGACTGAGGGTGCACTCGATCCCCTCATCCACATCATTGATAAAGATATTAAACAGGACTGGCCCCAACACTGATTCCTGGAGAAAACCACTAAGGACCAGCTGCCAACTGGATGCAACTCCATTCGTCACCATCCTCTGGGCTAAAACAGCCAGTTTTTATTTAGCAAAGAGTGCATCCATCTGAGCCATGAGCAACCAGTTTCTCTAGGAGAATGCTGTGGAAAACAGTGTCAAAGGCATTATTAAAGTCCAGGTAGACAATGTCCTGGACAGCAGCTTTTCCCTCATCCATTAGATGGATCAGTGTGTCACAGAAAGGGATCAGGTTGGTTAAGCAGGACCTGCCTTTCATAAATTCATCCTGACTGGGCCTGATCTCTTGGTTGTCCTGTACATGCTGTATGATGGCTGTGTGATGAACCAATGATGTTCACCATCACCAAGGCCAGGCTGACAAGCCTATAGTTCCCCAAATGCCTCATCCAGACTGTCTTGTAAATGGGCATTGCATTTGCTAACTTCCAATCAACCAGGACTTCCCTGGATAGCCTGGACTGCTGGGAAATGAAAGTGTCTTGACGCGCATTTCCACGAGCTTCCTCAATATCCTTGGGTGGATCCAATCTGGCCCCATGGACTTGTGGATGTCTAACTAGTGTCGCAGGTCACTAACCATTTCCCTTTGGATTATGGGGGCTTCATTCTCTTCCCCATCCTCATCTTCCAGCTCAGGGGGCTGGGTACCAAGGGAATAGCTGGTCTTGCTATTAAAAACTGAAACAGAGAAAACTTAAGTACCTCAACGTTTCCCTTATCCTTTGTCACTACATTTCCCCCTACATCCAGTAAGGGATGGAGATCCTCCCTAGCCCTCCTTTCCTTGCTGACATATTTTGGAAACATTTTTAATGTCTTTTATTGCAGTAGCCAGATTAAGTTCTAGTTAGGCTTTGGCCCTTCTGATTTTCTCCCTACATAACCTCACAACACGCTTGTAGTCCTCCTGAGTTTTCTGCCCCTTCTTCCAAAGCTCATAAACTCTCCTTTTTTCTCCTAATTATCAACTCTTTGTTCAGCCAGGCCAGTCTTCTCCCCTGCTGGCTCATCTTTTGGCACACGGGGACAACCTCCTCCTGCACCTTTAGGATTTTCTTCTTGAAGAATGTCCAGCCTTCCTGGACTCCTTTGTCCTCCAGGACTGCCTCCTAAGGGGCTCTGTAAACCAGGTTCCTAAACAGGCTAAAGTCTGCTCTCTAGAAGTCCAAGTCTGGTTTTGCTGACCCCACTCCTAACTACTCGGAGAATTGAAAATCACAATTTTGTGATCTCTATGCCCAAACTAGCCTCCAACCATCATGTCGTGTACAAGTCCTTCTCCGTTCACAAAACAAGAAATGTCAGTATGTGGTTGCATGCTTACCATATTTAGAATGACTTCAATAAATATGCCTTTTGTGCAAAATACAGATGATTTATTTACATTATCAGTTGTGCTTACAGACATACTCCCCTAAGATAGAGCATAAATTAATTAGAAGTGGGGCTCAGGGGCGACCCATTAGCCTGCCTTCCTCTGAAGCTTTTCGGTGTTTGTAGGAGAGAGGGTGTCGGAAGATTGAGGAGGAGGAGGAGATTATCTACTTTTGTGTTGCCTCTTGTGAAGGCTTTTTCTCCCACTGACTGAGCGCGGATATTGAAAGTCTGTTCTATCTCCCAAAAGTCTGATGTCAACATCAGATGTCATCCACAGCAACAGCAGCAGCAGCCGCTGTGACAGTAAAAGGCAAACAGTGGAAGACATAGCCAAAATGTTGACGTCCCTGCTTCCCTCCTCAGGGCTAACAAGGCACACAGAGACCTATATTCTGAACTTGGGACACAGCTGTTAAAAGCACTTTAGTTTTCCAACCTGTGTGTCTGGAAAACTTTGTGATTGCAAGTGGTTTGGACAAGTCTGGTTTTTGAAGCAAAGCAAAAACTGAATTCTATAAGTTTGAAAGTGTAACAACTGAGTAAGAATGGCAGAATTTCACACCTCTTATTTCAGATTTTCAAAAGAGGCAAAATAATGTTCCTAGTATTTTAACTCAATTTTGTATAAAATAAAATAAAATAAAATAAAATAAAATAAAATAAAATAAAATAAAATAAAATAAAATAAAATAAAATAAAATAAAATAAAACAAAATCCTGTATGGATGGAATTGAATGAGCCCTACAACATACCCTAGAAACCATTAAAAAATGCAGCTGCATAGAAATCTTCATTTGAAGGAACAGTTTGAAAATGGTTCAGTTCATGTAAAGGCTCTTTGTTAGTCTCATCACACTTCCTGGTACAATGGAACTGTTAGTAATATATAGTAGTATTGGAAAATACTTTGAAATGACCCTTATCCAAGGACTGGAGTGAGTTGCCTTACAGTAGGTTGTCATGCTGTTTCTTTTTCTTCTTTTTTTTTCAACTGCCATCTGTGCTCCAGAATTTAGGTTTTCATTAAAGCAAAAATCAGCTGTAAGGATTTCACTTTCATTCACATTAAAACCCCTTGGAATAACTGAGAACTTGATTGCATAGTTACTAAGAAAAACTCTGAAATTCCATCCCCTTCTTTTCCAGTTTATATGTGACCCTCATCAGTTTAAAATCTGGCAGTGCTAGAACTGTATGGAGTCCTCAGGAGGCAAAAACAGAAATCAAATACCAAGCATTGTAGTGAAGGTCTTTTACTCTTCTGCAAGCTTGCAATTGTATCTCTAAGAAATAAGAAATGCTCCATTAATCTCATTGCAGTATCAGCTTGCAGATCCAATGCCATTAACTTAACTGTCAACTTCATTAACCATTTCATTGCTTATAGAAGTGTATGGCATTAGGTGCATGGAGAATGGCACAGGTTGCTTTATGCAGTAAACATGAGTAGCTAGAGAGATAAATTACCATCACTCTGAATTGCTAATTAATTGCTAAAAAAAATGGAATTTCCTGTGATAACTCTAAAAATGTGTTTATTTTAAATCAGTTGGGTTTTTGGGTGGGTTTTTAGGAACGGTACTGCATTTTTCCTATTTCTCTATCCTTGTGTTTGTATCTTTTAGTAATTAATATTACTATTTACACTGATACCATTACCCAAAATGTTGAGGAAACTTGTTAGTGGGTCAGATACTGGTTTTGTACTTCACATCAAAGAAGCCACCTGGTTGTGCTGGTATCAGCATATCTTCAACTTGTCATTGGTGCTCAGAAAGTGGTGGTGCCACCACAAATTGTTACAAGAACTGTAGACTGAAAAACAATCAGTGAAGTAAATTGCCTTCTCTCCTTGCTCTTGATGTTTTTGGGGAGGAATGGAGAGGGGTTTAACCCATTTTAATCTAAGTTGTTTGCATTTTGATTGTTGATGTTGGTTTCCCACACAAAACACAGTCTTCTTACTGTTCCAAAAAGCTTTTAAAAATGGCATTGGCAAAACCAGGCTCAGTGTAACTCCATGAAAATGAGAGCCTTTTTAATATTCTGAAAGTTTGCATTCTGAAATAGTTTCCTCTCTTTTTGAATAGCACTATCCACTTGTCTCTCGAATATCTCCTTTCTGGATTTCTGGGATTTGGGGACACAGGAGGGAAGGGCTCTATTCAGAGTACCAACCAGGCATGACCTGATTTTTAAGTTGTAAAAACTGACATTTATGAAGCCTAACTAATATTTGCACCACCCTTGGAAGGCACACGGTGCAGTATAATTGCTGAGTGCAAAACAATGGTTAATTACTTGGCTTCAGGCAACATAAAAATAGCAGTGTGCTCACACTCTTCGTCTGCAGGAGACACCGGAAATCACAAGATTAAAAAAATACAGTATTGTATAGGCCAGTTAACAGGGAAAAAACAAGGTGTGGGGGAGAAATCCTGGGACTCTGAAACATTACTCTGCTAAAACAGTGTTTTATGGGAGTTTTGTGTGATACTTGAAGGTAAAATGCTCATCAGTAGACTTCATATTGCCTTGAAAATGGGCAATAGCAGTTCTGCTGGCATTAGTTAAAGTGAAAGAGTGCAAGGCAGGTTGATGGTTAGAAAACTATTCAGAAGATTGTTTTTCCTTTACTAATGCAACATTCATGCAACACTGCTAAAAGGAAAAAGAGAGCTTTGAGAGCAGAGGAATCAGTGCCTTGACCAAGTGGTGGTGCAGTTCATGCATTTTCCAAACAAATTCCTTAGAAACTGTTGTAATTGGTGAATAATATTTTACTGAATTGATATCTTTAGAGTCATCAGTGAAACAGGGTGAGAAATTGTGGTGCCAGCCACATGCTGTGGCTGCAGTTCTTCATGGGGCTGAGTAACTTCTTGCCAGATTAAGACTAGAGAGATGACAGAGGCTTAAAGCTCCTGAATCTCCTTGCTAACCTGCGACAGAGATGTTCTGGGGTGAAATGCTGATTCAGTCAAGC
This sequence comes from Pardalotus punctatus, assembly GCA_013400915.1. Taxonomy (NCBI): domain Eukaryota; kingdom Metazoa; phylum Chordata; class Aves; order Passeriformes; family Pardalotidae; genus Pardalotus; species Pardalotus punctatus. The sequence goes on along the minus strand of VZTX01006369.1, from coordinate 360,444 downwards.
CAGTGCGAAAGCTCCAACTGACTTCAGTGGGAGCTGGGTTTCATCCATTTTTTGCCCGTATTAAAGGAGATACTATGAATACACTTAGGCATCTTTGTGAGAATCACACTCATTGTAGCTGGGCACTATTTGATCAACATGGAACTGTGCTTTTTGCCTGGCATCAACACCCATCTTGTGTCAGCTCTGTGTGTTGTCTTTCGGTTTCCCTGCTATGCAGCTGTAACAGAGCTCACCTGCTCTGAGAAACTCAGAGCTTGTTCTCCTGTCGGTTTCCTGTGTGGATTCTGATCCACAGAAATGGAAGGGGTTTGCAGGCCATACTCACCACTCTGCCATGGGAAAGTGTTGTGTGCTCTGTGCACTGTGGATGTGGACAGACCCTGAGTTTTGTTACCATAGTTCCTCTGGTCTCCAAAGGAGTTTTTAAGTTTCAGTCCATGAATATCTGCAGGGCAGAAAAAGATGATAAGATGTAATATTCAGAAAAGATTTGGTTCCTCATCTACACATACCAGTGCAAAATGAAACAGTAAAAAAAAGCTATTTTCATTTAGCTGTTATAATTGAGAGAAGGTATCGTTTCACACTATAAAATCCCTATGGAATTGTCAGGCCTTATATTAATTTGGTTTATATCACACAGAACACTGTACAAAAACCAGTACAAAATTAACAACTTGGTATTTTGAAAGAAACGATAAATATTACTTATTTGTGGGTTTCATGTTGGAGACATTGGGGTTTTTTTTGTATTGGAGGTAGTTTCAAATGCAAAACTTCACCCACAACAAATGACTCAGACCTAATACAGCACCCCCAGTGAGAAAGCTGCTTGGTAAATGATGACCTGGCAGGGACATATTGATTCAAAGCAGTTTGAATACATCTCATGTGACTCATGATATCATTCACAGTCTCTCTACTGAGTCCAGCATGTATGCAATATAAAAATGTTATTTTGCAAAGCCTTTATATATCTGAGAGATATTTAGCAGCACACTTACAAATCTGTGGAAGTCTCTTTATCTAAGTTACCTTTGTTATCTGGTAGCTTGTCCCACTTCAGAGATTAACAGAAATCCAACACAACATGTATCCTTATGCACGTTTGGTTGTTAATATGTAATTTTACATTAGATCTGGTCATTCTTATACCTTTCTACCTTTTGTAGAAGCTTCATGGGGATATTTTTCTTAGCCACAGTAATTCTAGCTACTCTCAACTAGTTTGTGTCATACCCTTGCAGGTTACTGCATTTATCAAAGGAACCAAAGGGGAAAGTATCTAGAACACTGCATTGCTGACAAGTTTAGTGAAGTGTGATATTCAGGGGAGTTTTTGATTTTCTTCTCTGTTTTTCTAATGTACAGTGGGGCTTCGAATATTTAACTGTTACTGTAGGAATATTTATGGTTCAAAAAACCCCTCAAATTTAGCTGTCTTTTATATGCAAAATGCTTAAATATAGGTGGATTCGCAGATTAATCAGATCAAATAGCTGTAGAGCTTTAATTAGTGCTGAAGACAAATATGGCCTAATGCCACCTACTAGCCAGGATAAAACAGCAGATGTAAAAAAAAAATGACTGAGTAACCCATCCCATGTTAAAGGAATTAGAATTTAAGTGATGACTTAACAAGGAAACAAACAAAAATAAACTGAGCTTTAGTTGTCCTGATACAGAAAGGCTATGGAGAATTATTTGAGAGAAAGAAAATTAAGAGATGCAAAATTAAGAGACAGACATTATTTGGAATTTCTTTGAGAAATATAAAAAACAGAGACAATCAAACTCATATCACAGATTTGGAACATATGTATCAATTCCAGAAGATATTCTGCATTTTCAGAGACAAGGATTACTAATGTAGTAATTAGAAAATTCTTTGAGTTTACTGTAAGTTTAAGTGGATGATATTACTTATATTTTACAGAAACTTTCCTCAGATATTTTAGAAATGTGATGCAAAGAACTAATTCTCCAAGTGGATAAATACATCAGCCATACCACTACAGCAACTGCAATGGCTATTTTAAACGCCAGTAGAAAAAAACTGCCTATTTGTATGAATGGCAAAATGTATTAAAATAATTTAAAATACCAGAACGTTTTAAAAGTCTTATTTAAACCATAAAGTGTAAGTACTTTTCTATGTAATCAAGTATATACCTGTAGAAGTAGACTCTAGTGGGTATGTCAGTTCAGTTATTGCTTAGAAATTAAGTTTAAGTTATTGTGGAAGAAACAGAAGTCCTACTTCTATGTTGACTCTTTTTGGTTCTTTTCTACTGAATTCCCTTGGGATGTGATTGATATAATCTCAGCCACAGAGAAGCAATACCAGCAATGGCATAGTTCTAAGACAACTGAATTATAGGCCAAGAAAAAAAGAAATGCCAGCTGGCCAAATACAGAAAGTATAATTCTGTCAGTTTTTTAGTCTTTATGTCTCTGTTACAAATGGAAGTAGTATAAAGAAAGTCTGTTGTTTCTAGCTCCTGATTATACTAAAATATTGCTCCCATATGAAAATGTTGAAATGCCTCTCTGCTGTATTGGTAGTATTTTAATTTAATTTTGTTCATACTTCAAATGCAGATTCATAATTCTGTGTTCCAGAAAATAGTGGCAGAATATAAGTGACATTTAATTATAGCACGGGTACTGCTTCTACCCCTGTCTGGTCCTTGTCATAGATGGAAATTAGGTTTGCCTGACCTTATTTAATCTTAACAAATGTATCATAGCTGTTGCTGTTCTCTTTATTAGATCCTGGACTTAGAAATATTATATGTGATTATTAATTCTGCTGAGTTTGGCTGGCCAGCTGTTGGGTATGATTGTGTGGTTATGTTACCAAAATAAACTTGGGCTGTCCTGTTTTCCTCCTTGCACATCATTTGCTTGTTCTTTTTTCTTGCATGGTATTGGTGTCTGCACAGCCACACATCAAGTAAAATCAAGGATTTTTGCCAGCAGAACTAATGCACCTTTGAGGAGTGGAGTAAAGAGGGAGTGGGAAGCGTTTTCAGACAAACTGGTTCCTTGGCCTGGCTTACCACACAGCTAAAAATAGTAAAAATAACAGTGCTAACACTAGGGAGGTGGACAGATGTGTGAGACAAAGTATGATTGCCCTGTTCATTGACTACATACACATATGTTGGGTTAAAATTATTATCAGCTCTTTTTTCTGCTTGTGTAAGCCAGCATGCTGGTTACTTATTTCCAGTATTTTAGCATGCCTTGTATCCTCGAGGTTGTAAAAAATAATTCATAGTGGGTTTGAATTACTATATCCAGTTCCCTATGAGCTCTAGGCCGTAGTAAATTTCACCACGTATATATAATTTAGTAACTTCTAACTTATCAAAGTAACCTCTGGCTTGTTCTCATCCTTTCCTAGCCTGAGTTCTTGCTTTACATCACTCTGTTAGCCCTCTGGTCATTGCTAACCTCCTGAGGCTGCAGCTTCATGTTTGTTGGCTAAATAGTATTCCTGTCCCAGTTGCTCTGGTGTTTGTCATGGGACATCACCCTCCAAGTTGTCTTGGTGCAAGTGGTTGTGATTCAGTTTTATGGACTAAATCAGGGAGCTGATCCAAGTTGAAAAAGTCATGTTTTATTAATTGTTTTATTTTAACCCAAATCCCTGAGGGGAGAGCATGCCAATGAAAACAAGCCAGGCGTTGGGAATACCTTAAGCCACTGACCACTTTCTATTGTGAAAACAAGCCCCTGCAAAAACTTCAGCAAAACAGCTTTAGACTTACATGATTGCAGCTGAGATTAAAATCTGGTCTTGATATATCCAACCATCTGGTTCCATCACAAGAAAAGAGACTTAGCAGGAATATTTGTAATTTGAGGACAGGATTTGGGTTTCATTCCTTTAGTTATATATCACAAATAACTCTACTGTTGGTATTGGAGTTATTTTCTTGTTTATTCCAGTGTATATTGTTTGGGAACCTACTTTCCAGAAAATTAGAGAATGAAAGTGCTTTGGGACAGTCCTGGATTTTAGTCTCTCCAGGTTTACACCAACATAACTTCAGTGGACAGCTCTGCATTCATACCAATCTAGTTCAGAATACAACCTTTTTTAAAGTAGTATGAAATGTATATAATTTTATCTCAACAGCTTTGGAGGAGTGTATTTCACTGCTGTCTTCATAGTCCTAATTAAATGTGACATTTTTTCACTCCTTGAATTTTGCCCATTTCTGAAGTGACCAGCACAGGTAGTGTATTAAATCTGTGAAGGAAAAAAACAAACAGATGCCTGTACTCTTATTTTCTGCAAATCCATTTAAAAATATATAAAATAGAAATGAAAATACATGCAATGAGATTAATTTCAACCAAATTTATCAACACTTGGGGATATCATCTTGCTGACCATTGTATTTGTTTAGAGTTACAGAAAAAGTTTTACTCTCAAAAACATAGATAAGCATTTTGAGTAAATTGCTAAATTTTGTGCTGTTCTTTTTTATCTTTTTCTACTACTTACGTCTGTCACACAGTGTCACCCGATGATTAATGTCACCACCAGTATGATGAAGTACACACTTCAGTTTCTTGGTAAGAATTAAAAGAACTGGGAACCAGCGTTTATAACACATGACGGAGGAAAATGTTATTTATCTATTGATTTAACAGCTAAAAGAATATAGCAAAAGATCAGAGAAGAAACTCCCTATTAATTTTTATACATCTGTGGGCTCATGTTTACATTAAAGGTGATGCACAATTTGGAATGGCTTGGAAAAAGTTTTGTCTTCTTATGTGATTTGCATACCTCTTCAAACTTGCACATAGCAAAGGATATATTTATTCAGGATACATATGTTTTAATAATGTCTTCTTTTTTGTCACATCATTCCTCCTCACTTCATACCACAGTCCTGATTTTGCCTCGATTTTCATCTTGTATCTTCCTCCTGCTGTGGAGTAGATTTGCACATAAAGTAATTCATAAATACATCAAAGAACATCAGTTTTTTGCCAGTCTCTGCTCTGGAACCTAAATATTGGGGATATTTACAGATGTTCTTCTCTTTATATCTTCTCCTCCTGCATAATCAACAATTCTTCCCACCTTCTTCTACATGACCACACAGGAACCATCTGTCTTCCTTACAGACTTAGCTTCAGTCTCATTGTTTCTGCAACTTCAGCTAGCACATCCTCCTCAAGGTTGAGAATTTACAGGCCTGAATCTCCTACTTAGTTTCTTAAAAGGCACCATCAGCAGAACTAGCTTCTTCCTTCTTTATGGACCAAGGCATATTCTACATTGAATCCTTGCATGTCACTCAAGGACTGATACTGCCCGGATCTCATTCTGAAGGAGGAAACTTCACATCACATATAACATGACACAGTGCTGAAAGAAGATACCACTGGTTAGTCTGTTAATCCACAGACATTTTATTGTTTTTTCAGGGTTTTTTTGTTTTTTTCTCAAGTACATCCTAGTACATTTTAAAGCACTGCTGTTTCGGGGTCTTTTTCTTTAGAATTTTTGAGTCATGAATCTAATTTTTGCAAGTTATTACTGCAATCCAAGATTGTAAAAACTACAAGTATTATATTTGGTATTCATCAGAATGTGTGATGTGTACATATTTTGCCCATGTGCAGTTCTTTGTTTAATAGCTCCCGGGAATTTCCTGGTAGATGCGTGTGGGCTAATGGGAAGATTTTGGTGTTTAGGTTATGAGTGTCTAAGCAGTTATATGTATGTGTTCATATGGCATTTAGATCCTTAACCACAAGTCAACAGCATGCTGATGAAGGCTAGCCCCATACTGCATTAATAAAACAGGGCAGCAGGCTGAGGAGAATGACTGTCCCCCACTACTTGGTACCTTTGAAATCACTTGTGGAAGTTGGTTTCCATTGTGAGGCGCTGGGTATAAGAAAAATATGGACATGTGGGGGGTCTATACTTTGTTGTAGTATGCAACTTAGCAGTGTATATGGGGGATCTTGCCAATGTATACAAACACCTGAAGGGAAGGTGCAGGGAGAACAGGGCCAGTCTCTTTCCAGTGGTACCCAGTGACAGCACGAGAGGCAATGGGCACCCACAGAAACACAGGAAGGTCCCTTTGAACATAAAGAATAATTTTTTCACTGAGAGGGTGACTGAGCACTGACATAGGGGGCTCAGAGAGGTTGTGGTTCTTGTTGCCATTCTTGAAGATATTCAAAAGTCATCTGGACACAGCCCTGGACAACTAACTCTAGGTGGCTCTGCTTGGGCAGTGGACAAGTTGACCTTCAGGCGCCACTTCCTAATTCATCTGTGCTGTGATTCTGTGACATGCAGGAGAAAATCCATTGAAGAGTCAGAAAGATGATTAGAGAAGCCTCTTTTGTAGAAGGCTGTTGAAAAGTATATATTGAGGATGAACAAACACTGGAAATGGGGCTCAGACCAATAATGGAATGTCCATCCTTAGTGATATTCAGAACATGACTCATCAAAGCCCTGAGCAACCTGATCTAACTTACAAGTCAGGTCTCGTTGTTGATCTTTTAGGCAACCTTTAGGCTGGCCCTCCAGAAACAAATTATTCTGATTGATTCTGATTGATTTTGTGTAAAATTTAAGCAAGACTTCCTGCTCTTTGCAGGTCTTAATGAATGCAGTGATATTTAAAGCAAGATACAACATGAAACCCAAGTTGCTGGCAAAGACTAGTAGTATGAATATATTTTGACATCTCTGTTATTATTATTACTTTGCATGACATTTGTGGAGCAAGAACCACAACTGTTGAATGTGCCATGTTGGCATATGTGATATAGCAAATATCCATTTATAAGTTTTTCACAGAAGAGTCCCCTGGAGATGTGACTACAGGAAGCTGGGGTATAGGATATGCTGTACAACATGCTGTTTTGGCTAAGTGTTAATACCACAGAATTTGAAGACATGACATGAACACAACTTTCTGGAGAAAACTCAGACACTTCTTTAAAAAAAGGTTATGATATATCTGCCCCCTCCTGCCATTTCAGCTTCTCCTTTTCCGCTCTGGCTTATATCCACCCTTTCATAATGCATGTGGAGGGAGCAAGTTCCCCTGTAAAGGGATTAGATTTGGTGGACAGAAATGTCTTTGCACTGCTTCTGCTTATAAGCCTTGGCGCAACACTCAAGGCAGGACTGGTTGAATCAATACTTTCTCATAAGCCAGTGTTAACGCTAGTAGCTATCTACAAGCCAAGGAGGGGAAAAGTAGGTGCTGAGAAGGCAGTTAGTGCAAATTTGCTCAGGATAAGATCTGGAGACAAGTAGTCATGTTGAATTTGCAAGGAACAGTAAACTCAGGGCACCTGGAGTCTGCCGAGTTGATACAAGGCTACTTAAACATGCTGGCATCAACAGTGGGTTGAATAACTTTGATCACATCCTGAGAGACAGTGGCTACAGGATGAAAAGAATATAGGATTATATGCCCACCTCATGAAACAGAAGGACTCTCTGAAGGACTTTCTGAATAGCTACCTAGAAAACATTGATGCTTCAGCACAATCCTTAACTTCCAAGTATACAGTGGAGTAGTTGTCCCTACTATTGCTCTGACTGGTAACTATGAGTGAATGCGTAAGGAAGTGAATGTGTAACATAAATAGCTATCTGTTATCAACAGCAGCAATTTAATGGTCAAAGAAATATCCATTGTGGCCTGCATCTCCCCCACTCAAACCTCTGTCAGGGAAAAGGGAATTTACAACACTTCATCTACAAAAGATTAGAAATAAAATGAGACAGAGTTCTATGCTGCTGGTTTCCTTGCTTTTTATTCCCAGTTAAAAATAGGTGGTGCCCTGCTTTCAGCTGGGATGGAGTTAATTTTCTTCCTGGTAGCTGGTATATTGTTGTGTTTTGGATTTAGTATGAGAGTAATGTTGATATCACACTGATGTTTTAGTTGTTGCTAATTAGTGCTTACCCTAATTCAAGGACTTTTCAGTTTTCCATGCTTTGCCATAGAGAGTCTGCACAACAAGATGGGCAGGAGCATAGCCAGGACAGCTGACCTGCACTGGACAAAGGGATATTCCATAATACGGGACACCATGCCCAATATATAAACTGGGGGGACATGGCCGGGAGGTGCCAGTCTCTACATGGGGACAAGCTAGGCATTGATCAGTGGATGGTGAGCAATTGTAGTGTGCAAAACTTGTTTTTCTTGTGTTTCATTCCTCTTTCTTTCCCTTTTCTTCATTATTATTATTATTGTTGTTGCTGTTTTATTTTATTTTATGTCATTATTAAACTGTTCTTAATCCATCATTTTTTCCACCAAGGTGGGGCATGTGAATGAGCAGCTGCATGGTGCTTAGTTGCCAGCTGGGGTGAAAACCACAACAGTGGAAACAGATCAAGCAGCAAAGTTTTGAAATAAAATCATTCAACAGATAGCTTCAATATCAATATGGACTATATACAGTACTAATAATTTTTATTCCAGTAATTATCCATAAAACTGCTCAGAGTAAATCAGATCTAAGGCATATCATCCTACCTTGGGCAGCAGCTTGTACTAGATAGGACAAAGAGGCTGCAGGAAGCCTGGCAGTATATTGCTGGGGAGCTGGTTGACTGTGTAGAGGAGTGTGCTTTCAAAAGCTGTAATTGCTGTTGTTGAAATTATCTGTTGTGTAATATTTAACATTATAATTATAATTACCTATAATTTTGCTTTGTGTGGAAGATTTTCTTATTGCTGCTCTGCAATTGCCACTAAATTTCCATTTCAGTGGATGCTCCCTTGTTCTTGTACCGAGAACATGTTATTTGTTATAGTGATTCTTTTTGTGTGCTCCCACTTAATTGCCTTCTGTCTAAGGCAAACACAGGAGAGTCTGTCAGTGTGTTTCTACTATTTTTTTATCCCAGTTAATTCTTCTGTCACCTTTCTGATAGGGGTAATTAAAATTGTGCAGTGTTCCGGATGACAAGAGATTTTTTAGTTAACTAAATTGCAATACATAGACATACATAATTTTATTTCTGTTCTACTACCATTGTGTTTTATGCATAGCCCACTAACTGCTTTATTTTTCCACAACTGTTTCTTCATAAATAATGGTCTTTTTTGATCTAGTACAGTGTTTGTTGAGTCTTTTTCTGAGGTACGGTCAGTTTAGAACCCCGTAAAGTGAGCAAGTTCCAGTGATTTTCTTTAAAGTGTTCCAAAGAGACTTGCCAGCATTTGGTTTCATCTGCCATCATGTTTTCTATTCATTCAACTTGCTTAAGACATTCAGAGTTTTTCACAGTTTCTCTGGTCTCGATCTACATGAATAGTTTTGGAATGCCAGCAAAATACTTTCCAGATAGTTGATAAACAGCAGATGCCCTGGGATGGAACCTTGTGGCACACCACAGATAACCTCATGTCATAGCAACCACTTTTCTTTCTTTTTGTTTCTTATTACTTCGTCATTTTTGATCTGTGCAGCTGCTTTGTCTCCTCTGCCTTCTCCTCTTCACCCATGTAGCTTTTTTAGTCATTCTTTACTAAGAGTTTGGACAAAGGACCAGAGAACTTCATAATTTACGTCAGCCTTCTCGTTTACCTGTTATATTACTGACTCCTTTAAAGAAATTTTACTAATTAGCTCCTTTGCAGAGCTTACAATGTATAGATCTCATTTTATTCTAAGTATTTTAAAGGTACCAATGCAAATAATTTAGCAGTTATTGAAAGCAAACTATGGGTCTGGGAGTCAGTGGATGACTGCATACACTTTCATCTAACTGCTTGTGTAACGCTGACTGTCTTCAGTCCTCAAGGCAGTCAGTCCTGCTTTCCCAGTCAGGAAAGTAAAATGTTGTGTGTATAAACGTCCTGTCTTTCAGTACTGAATATTTGTATGAGCACAGGGTACTATCACATTTAATGCAATGAGCACAACTGACCAGTGAGACATTGGGTTATGCTGGTGTGATTGCATGTGTTGGCACTCACCTTTTACTCTCTTGATTTGAATCTCACAGTTTACTCCCTTTCTTCCCATATTATCTTCATAACAACTTTATGCTTTTCTGAACTACCTGTAAAAATTATAACATGTCTTAAGTTATGACAGGCAGAAATTTACACACACCAGTTCGCAGCTGAGTCCAATACATTCAGCCACTTTCTTTCCCAAAATTCTTAATCCCAGACAAATCTATCTGTGATCTACTTCCTACTCTCTGCTCTTTCTGAGGGCCTTGTTGCCAGCTTGTCTCTTACAGCTTGTCAGTGTTTACTTCTCTAGTGCAGATAACGTAATGTCCAGTCTCTCCTGACTACAGGGACTAATCTGTCTGTAAGGGAGCCTTATGTACTGTATACCAACCAGGCTGTATTGACTTCATTGCTTTTAGATTAGTCTATAGCACCAGATGGCCTTCTGTCTTTTTGGCACTCTCACAAAATGGCCAGTCTTACTCTGCTGCTCCTGGGATGGTGAGTATTTGAACATGGGGGATGATGGCTGCATTCAGAAGTCTTCCCTTTTCTGCAAGATTGTTTTGGATTTAAAACAGAGAATCCTGGATGCTCAGGTAGCATATCCAGACCCAGTCTGCCCCTTTTAGATAAAGCAAATATGCTTCTTATTGCAGTGGAAGAATCTAACTTGACTTTTCCACTACATCTGGAAATAAGCATGTAAAGCTTTCTTTTCTCTTCTGTACACATACCTCAATATACTGGAGCTCAGAATGAGCAAAGATGTTTGGAATGTGCAGTTAGCAATACAAGGAGTAAAACTAGGAGGGATTTGTTGCAGATAGCTGGGGATCATTCAGCTTTGTGAGATTTGATCTGATGGCTAATTATGAGCTGAGACAAATCTGCTGCTCAAAAGTGACTCTAGAGTAAGTAGATTCATCCTCCTGGAGATCCTGTCAGAGAGGCCACTCTTACGACAGCTCCCACAGAACTCTAATTGCAACCTCTGTCTAGGAACATAGAAACACAGCTCATGACATTGTCCCCTACAGCTGTCTAGCTGCAGCAGCAGCTCTTTGCTTTGCAGCTGTTAGCAGTTATAGCAGCAGGTTACAGGAACTTTGGGCACCTCTATTCCACAGAAAAAAGTGAACTTAGCTTCGAAGAGGGCACTGCAATTATATGTGACGATTATGGGCCGTAATGGTGATGTGTTCTACCTACAATTCTCTAATCACAACTGCATGTTCTTTTGCATATGTTCACCATTTCTCCCTACCCACCAAACTAGGGAGAGATGAACTCTAGCAAAGAAGATAAATGGGCTAAAAAGGTGGAGATATAATTTATGAAAAGGAATTTGTAAAAATGTAGAAATCAGAGTGCAAACTTCAGTATTCCCAGGAGGCAAGATCCTGAACTCTTGCACCTTGCCTCTTCAATGACCCTTACCTTAGCAGTCCTCCTTTTCCAAAATGACCTCACACTCGTTGCCTGGTCACCTTCTGTAGAACCAAAGTGAGAAAATAAGATGGCATTAGTTCTATTAACACATTTGGTCAAGTGAAACAGAGAGATGAGGAGTCAAGGCCTTGTCATATTCTGTGCTGAGCTGATGCAACAGGCTCTGCTGGGGTGCTGAGGTCTGGAACAGTACCTGGCTAAGAACAGTTAAAACTTTGTTGTCCCTGTTTTCATGCACTGCAGCTACTATGGATCATTTTGTGGCTTCCACAGTATATGACAAGACAAATTATTTGCAGTGAGCTCCTCCTGTACAAGTGGTCAACACACATTTCATTACAGAGCCAACAACTAGCATATAAAAAGTGAAGACCTGGTACTTCATTAATTCACTTTTCTTCATGTTTGGCTTTTTTTGTTTTTTTTCTGGCTGTTCTTTTTTCAATGTTAGTCAATTAAATCTCTTTGCTGATTTTATGCAGAGATGACTAACAAGGGATTCTTGGTCTGAGTGCTTGGTATATTAGCAGATGGCTCATCTTTGGTCTAAGTGTATGGAGTTAGTGGATGACTGTCCTTGTAAGCTGCCCCTCTCCATTTCTGAATGACCTTGAGGAGTTTATGCCAGAAAATCAGTTGTGGATTACTAAACTTAACTTGTGGATTTCCTTCTTTAAGCTTTTGAGGGGAAAGACATTAAAAGAAGATTGTAGTTTTAGAAACATTTTCATATCACACAGGAGGCAATAGTTGATCTCTCAGTTGAGTTGTCTGAGATAATTCAAATGCTTTTAGAAGGAAAACACTTAATCCAGAGGAGTTTCTAGCTGAATTAATCTATCTTCATGCATGGGAATTTCAAAGTGCCCATGGGGTATACAACACCCAAGCAGGGGGAAGTAACTGTTTAAATCACTCTTAAGGCTTTCTTAAAAACTGCAGTCTACACACAGTCAATGTCATCAGAACACTTTTTCCTTGAGGGAAAGAGCTTAGCAGAGAGACTGATGTTCTAATGTTCTGAAAAGTTCACTGAGTTATTTTCCCTCTGTAGGGGCAAAGGTGCTGAAATAACTTCAATTTAACATCTGTGTTTTCAAGTTCATTTGAACATAAATATTGCTGTTTGCCTGTTGTTCCTTCCTTCCTTCCTTCCTTCCTTCCTTCCTTCCTTCCTTCCTTCCTTCCTTTGCATGGTAGGCGTAACTTTTGTACAACCTGGAAATTCTTCTCTTTCTAATGTGAAAAAAGCAACCATTTGCAATTCATTTTAACATGGCCTCAGTTTAGGTAGTGTTCCTGAAGAGCACACAAAAATAATTTGGAGCACTTTTCTGACCACATGATCTTCAAAAATTGCCAAAACCCTCTCAAGCTACATCCATAAATGAAAATCCAGGCTACACAGAAAGGTAGTCCTAATTCTCTTGATTATATGTTTGAATGTGCTCTAACAAGTCTCTTTCTTCAACTTGTGTAGAAATAAAAACTACAGCAATCTCAAAACAAACAAACAAACAAATGAAGAAACTTATCAAAAACACCCACCTTTTGCAGAGATTGTTAGCACAATTCAGCATATGCTTAACCCAAATGTGGAAGGCAACATCCCCCCTTGTAAGCAAGTAAGGATGTTAGTGTTTACGAGACATTTTGGTAGAGAGAGTTAAGGGCTGGTACTGAGAAGCAGGGGTATTTTGTAAAACAGATGTCCTGCACTATTACTGTGAAAATTTACTCCCAGCAAGTTACATGAGAAATTCAGAAAAGATTCCTAAAGGTTTACACTAAAAATCTGTGGAATAAATAAATAATTTATTCCTCTGTCAATCAGGCTCTTCCCAGTAAAGGTTCCTCATGACTGACAAAGAGAAAAAGGGAACACGTTACCATGGCCTCGAGACCCCCGTTGCTTAGCTAAAGTACAGCACTGAGCGGAGAGGACAATGTTTGTGTGTTGTAAGATTATGGAAACTGCGTGCAGTGGAAGTCTGGATGTTAGCTGGGTGAGTGAGTAGACTCTGAGCAATAAAGCATTGGTGTATGACAGTGGAACACAACACTGAAGGGGTATCATATCACACGGGCTTCTCTAGACCGGAAAGGCAATGTAGGTTAGATAAAGTCAAACAGACAATGTTCTTTGCTTGTTGCAGCCTCAGAGGGAAGTTGCTGGTTGAAGAGATTTTTCTGAAATACTCACAAGCTCAGTTATTGATTAATGCTAGATATTCACCCCTTCAGACAAAGCCCAGGATTTTTTGCCTAGCAGTAAGGAGAAATTAAATAAAAAAAACATTTTTCTCAAATTTATCTAAATAGATATTTTAAAAAATAAATTAATAGCATTCCTATGCCAGAATTTTCCTTGTTTCTTTGAGCATTATGGCCAGCCAAGGATCACCATCAATAAGACGACTATCCGTATTTAGATCAACTGGCAAACATAAAACCCATCTGTGTGTTGTTTAACAGGTGCCATTTTAGATCCATGGGGAGCAAAGCAAGCTTTGTACAGATGGACAGTTATTCATTGGACCTGTGCTAGCAGTATAATATTTATTCAGCCACTGCCTGCCTACAAGCTCAATATTTGAAAGAGCCAGTGAAAAATGTTTCTGGTGGAATATTTTCCTGAAAGGGAAATAGGAGGAAGAAGTAAAGGAAATTCCATTAAAAATTGTTGGCTTACATTCACCAGCAGTCTCATTTTGATCAAGAAATGCAAGTTCTGGCAAGTGTTCTGGGAATCACTTGCTGCAACCCAAAGGCTTTAATTACTAATAGAAATATTATTAAACAGTATACTTTTCATGGAAAGGAAGGGAGTTCCTTCTGCTGACAGCAGTTGTATAAATTGGAATGCAAACTGGCAACTCCCATCCATTATGCCAGGTAATGAAGGATCCTTTTTTCCACTTATGTCGTCACTTCCTTTTTGTTTTTTTTAATTTTATGGATGACCTCGAGAAAGGAGAGATGGTTATATGAATATTTTAATTTATATAAGTGATGAAAAGATATATGAAAGAAAATTTCATAATGTATTTTGCTAAGTCTAGTGAAAAACAATTGGCTGGGCTGACTTGTAGCAAGGAGGAATACCTTTTGCTATGCAAAACACTGCAGAAATTCTGTGAGTTACTCTGAGTATTCTGTGCATGTATTGAAGTGATCCTCCTGACTGCAGGCTCACAGAAATGACTAAGGGACTAATGGAGTTTTCAATAATAGCCTGCTATTAGTTCTGTAGTCTATGCAGGACCATGGGTATACAGACATTTTATGCTGCTTAAGCTTAGTAAAGGCATCTCCATGTAAATGACAATAAGTCTCTAGCATGGCAAGGCAAGCAGTAAGCTCTTGGAATTAGCCAGCTGAACTTGAAGCTGTTGTTAGCACTCACAAAGACTAACATCATTTGTTGCAAGATACACTTGCAGACCTGCATTTCTCGAGCACTTTGCTGAGCTTCCTGACTGTGGCCACTACCTTTTCTCCCACGATGACTTCTAACGCAGTTGAAGAAAAGGACTGCAATATATTAGCATTATACATTCGATGTTGAAAACTGGCTTATGAGACCGTGGGGATATAGCAAGGTATTTATGTAATCTATTATTGCTTTCAAGAGACTCATAATTGCTTCAGGTTGATTGAAATTTAAGATGTGATGAAAAAACCCATGATGGCAGCAATTAAACTTGAACAAAAAGCTAATTGTACTGGACAAGATTACCATTTGTGTTACTACTATTAAAGTATAGCAAAGAAAAAAGTGTTTTAAGAACTGAGATAAAACAAAAGAAAAATTTTGCCAATTTTGTATCTCTAGAATCAAAGAATGGTTGAGTTGGAAGAAATCTTTAAAGATCATCTAATCCAACTCCCTGCCACGGGCAAGGGACATCTTTCACTAGATCAAATTCTTTAAAGCCCTCTTCAGCCTGACCTTGAATACTTGCAAGCATGGAGCATCCATAGCTTCTATGGTCAACCTGCCCCAGTGTCCTACCACCCTCACTGTAAAATCTACCTTCTTTAAACTGCTGCTCCTTGACCTATCACTACATGCCTATACTACATCACTTGGTATAAATTCTCTGTCCATCTTTCTTATAAGCCCCCTTCATGTATTGAAAGACCACAATGAGGTCTCCCCAGAGCCATCTCTTCTCCAGGTGGAACAAACTCAACTCTCAGCATTTCCTTACAGCCCTCTGATCATTTCCATGGCTCTGCTCTGGACTCTCTCCAACAGGTCAATGCCATTCCAGTGCTGGGAACCCCAGAGCTGGATGCAGTTGAGGTCTTATGAGAGCAGAGCAGAGAGGGAGAATCAGCTCCCTAGACTTCTTGGCCACCTTCAGATGCAGCTCAGGATGCAATTGGCTTTCTGGGCAGTAGGTGCACGTTGTCAGCTCATGTCCAATTTTTCTCAGAATTATTTATTGTGCAAAAATATCATCCTAGTGATTTGGAAAAGAAATATTCTGTATCTACATCAGGCTGTATACAGATTACAGAGATAGCACGTGCAGGTAAAGAAAGAGAAAGAAAACCCCTGAAAACACCCTCAAAGCCCCACTTTCTGGTTGTTCCCAAATAAAAATATTAAAAAAACCAACAAAAAACAACCAAAACAAAACAAAAAACAAACAAATGAAAACAAAAACATCAAACCACAGTAGAAAAAAGTGGCATAATATTCATTCCCAGAAGAAAGCATTCAGGATTAAGTTTTGAAAGTGTTCAAGGAAACACTTTCTCTCATTATACCATGAAGAGTTGCCTATCCTAAAGTTATCATCCAGTCCAGTCACTGGTGTGCATGGAGAGGGTAGAGTCTTAGCATGGATGGGCAAATATTGTCTATGCTTTATTCTAGAGCTTTAAAGAAGATCCTGATCAGAATTACAGCTATTTATACAGGCGGGACTGTTAAGAAAATAATGTAAATCCGGTTTTCTTATAAGCCAGTGAGTCAGAGCAAGAAGTAGAAAATCAGAGGCAACCAGAGGCATTCATGTTATCTTTTAGAAAAATAATTGCTGAAAGTTTCTGTAAAGGTCTTGGCTATTGCTATCATGTTTCTGAAATTACCCTACTGGGCTTTTCTAAAATATATGTGTTCATTGATTAGAGACAGAAAGAGAAAGTTGAAGAGCACTAAAACATCATTGTAACTACAGCAGTTCATTTTCCATTGTGTTAGTCTTTTTTTTTTACTTACGGGCTTCTCTATGGAATTCTGATCTGCCAAGGATCATGCTTACAATGCAGATAGAAGATAAAAGATGGATAGACATGAAAATATATTTTCAGGTTGTTCTGTCTTCCTTAGTACAAGGAAGATTGTTGCTTCAGATCAGCATGAGCACAGATACATTGGCTCTGCTCTCACCCTGCTTTTACTGGCTGCCTCCCCTGCTCAGAGTTCTTCTCTTGTGTCCTAGTGAACATCATCCACGCAATCCAATTTCTTTGTTGTTCGGCAGTCAGACATATTCTCTGTGCATGTGTTGGGGGAGTCTTTTCTCCTGCTCCCTGCCCCTCTGCCCGGAAGGTGTGAGAGAGCCCTGACATACTAAATGCTCCTCTTAACTTCCTTTCTCCAGGGTCTACTCTGCTTCCTTTTCCTTTGGAGACCATGTGAGGTTTTCTCAATATGCTCCATTGTATTTTATATCTAAGTTCACTTCTTATTTTGTATTATGAATTCATTTGTTTTCTTTGAGTTTGCTACGTGCAGCTAGTCTGTGCATGGCTTATTAATTTACTTCTAAACAGCCACAGCTAAACCACAGCCAGAAGCCCCTGTTGAAGAAGTGGTGTTTTTCTTGCTTATTCTCTCTGCTCAAGGAAAGTAATTGAGTTTGTATAATTCATGTTTTAAATTCATCCAATAAAAAAGGAGATTCTTCAACCTGTTTTTTTATCCCCCAAGTGTGAAAATTAGATTTATCAGTTATTAACTTGTTTATTTTTTTTAAGGTATCTAGCTTTGTGTCACTGTTGATTTCACTATTTGCAAACTGGCTTTGTCATTTTATTGATAGCACTTGAGTGAAGAACTCTCTGATAATATATGCAAACTCACAGCTCTCAACAAGCTTTACAGCTCCGTTAATGAGGGGATTAACAAGAGCACTGCAATGTATTTAACCTGCGGCACTAGCTCTGTTTCAATAAGACTTCAACAGCCTATTAAATGGAGTGGGGGCTCAATTAACCCAGACAAAGGCCACTCTACAGAACATGGCAGGGAGGACCACAGTTAGCATCTGCCTAAGCAGCTTGTTCCGAGCTGGAAATAAAGAGGGTGACATGTTCTCGCCCCGAGCTATGATATAACTGAAATGGTGATTCTAGTTCATCTGCGCTGACTGAATAGGTGCCGGCATTGAAACCCACCACTATCTCGCCATATGACAGTTTGTAAAATCCGAGTGCACTCAACGGTCACCCAGAGCCTCCTGCCTGCGAGCACCAAGGTATTGTTCCCAGGGAGCTTTCCCCAGCACGAGGATGCAGTGCCGGCATGGTGTTACGTTTGGACAGTCAGGGAACATCACATCAGTAGATCTTTCAGGGAATGTTTTAACAGTCTCCTGCTGGAGAGGGATTCAGCATGGAGGTGTTGCTGGTCTTTGTGTAATCTGATTATTTCATTGGAGGTTAAAATAAGAACTGAAAAACGATACATGAGCAGGGTGGGAGAGAAATATTTTTTTTAATGCAAATTTTACAACAGCAGTACACCTACGTTTCTCAATTCTTGGTGAAATTTGAAACATTTGTTTTAAAAGATGTTATTCATTCTTATGGTTAAACTTGTGTTGACAATGTTTTACTGGGGAAAGTTCTAATTCTTCCCTTAGTTTTGGGATGAGAAGAAATTACTTTTTCTATACCTAGGGAAGAACTACCTGTAGAAATTAGCTAATATGTTGTTTGGTAATCTAGACTTAGGTTTCTCAATAGATATTGTTATAGACCACAGGTCTTTATCAAGGAATGGTCACTGATGGAAGAATGGCGTTAAGGTGGTGTTATGTGCCATGGTATAAGAATATGGAGACTATATTGCAATTATTTGCAAGATAATTGGAAATAATAGAAAACAGCTTTTTTTTTTTCCTATGGGAAAAAGTAGAAAATAACAAATTTTTCTAGCTAACAGCCAGTCGAAATAATAATGCAAGAATAATAATGTCTACTGCAAAATATGTTAGATAGAGAAAAAAGATAGGGGTCATGGATTAATTGTAAATCCTTTCAGAAAAGACAACTCTGTTCAAAAGGGTGTGACAGTTTTCTTTCATTTCCTCTTTTCCTTGAAGAATGCTATGTGTTCATTAGAAAAACATGTGCTCATGAATGTATACCAAGCAACAAGTATATTGGTATATTGCACGTGCCATAATCTGGTGAAAAGGGCCAACGCTTGCATTGTTAGCAGAATAGATTGAGGAACAAGGTCTACCAAAATCGTGTGGAAGACCTGTATGGGCTCTGTCGAGTGCCTAAGTGAGTGGTAAGTCAATGGCTTACCTGAAAATAAATGTATGTAAACCATTTCCAGGTTAAAGAATCCGAACTGCATCTGTTTTTTATAGATATCAAGCATGTGGATTTGTCTGCCTTGTTTACAGTGGTAAGAAAGCATAATGCTTTCTCCCAGAACCATTTATTCTAGTGCTCTGTATGTTTGTTTTTACGTGACATTCAAGGTAAAAAGCTCATAAGAATCCTTCCCTTTTATGCAAGTCACTTCCAGGTTTATGTGAAGTCTTAGATCTCAGGTCTTCCAAGGCAGAAAACATCTGCATTTCTAATGGAGAAAACAAACAAAAGACAATTTTGTTGTATCCCCTCCAGAGATAATTAAGAGACACAAAAGAGCAGAGACCCAATTACTTTTGCTTTGAGGTCAACTTTAAGTATTTCTGATTATCACAGTAAGGACACATGCTGCTAATTTTATACTTTAATGCAGAGGCTAATTTTCTTTCCTTGGATCTGTATGTTATTATGATTTGAGGATAAAATAGGTGAATTACCATAGCAATGTATGGATTTCCAGCAGGGAAAAATAAAGGAAAGTTATTAAATGAACACTGGTTTTCTGTTGGGATATATTTGCTTTACCTTTTTAAGTCTAACCTGAGGTTAATAGGGCATTATTACCTCTAATCACATCTAACTAGACATGCCTCATTGGTAGGATACATGCATTATTGAAAGTTCTGGAGCAAATGTTGTTTTTTAAAAGAGGAGAGAAAATTGGAACAAATTATGCTGTCAAATAATTAGAAACTGCATCAGGCCTTCAGCAAGCATGTTCTGTAGTTTCTGTGTGTACCTTCTTAAAGTTTATTTTGATTCCTTGAGCCTTTGGCACAGACAGGTCCCTGTTGTGCTAGAAATGATACAAGTATGTAGAAATTGGGATACAGGATGAGCATAGAGGGTGTGATGATGGTGTTAGCAGTGGTCTAATCCAACAGGGCAATTTTAGATCTCCTTTTCCTATCCAGTGTATTCTCCCCAACAGTGACAACACCATACAACCTATTTGGGAAAATCATGCAACCCTAGCTACTCTCTGTAGTCCTTTTCTCTTGTATTTCCCCACCATCCTCAATTGCTGAATAGGGGATGTTGGAGAAGGCATCACTGCCTATTAATGTCAGAGTCTGCTTATGGATCTGTTGTCCATTAATTTATCCAGACCTCTTTTAACCTGATGATATCTTCCGCATCTACACCTGCCGGTGGCAATAGATTCCAGAGGTTCATTCCTGTAGTTTAAAACCAAACTAACTACTTACAAAATAATTTCTAGGTGGGTCTCCTATTTGTTGTATAACCCCTTGTTCAAATAGTTTGGAATAGTTTGTAATCACTTTGTCCAATGCCATCATAAGCTTCTAAACCTGTCCTCCAGTCCTCAGCCATCTGCTGTCCAACTTGGAGTCCCATACAATTTAGTCTCTCACAAAGGAGGAGCTCTCTTTACTTAATTAATTAGTTTGCTGTTCACCATACTTCCTTAGCTTTGCTCTGTCATTTTTTAGGTATGGAACTGCAAATAGTACTTAAACACGTTCTTGTCTATCATGTGCATATTTTCTGCTCATTCTTTCCTTTTAAATCATGGTCGTTGAATAATAATAATGATTTACCCATAAGACAATAACACATTAGGCAAAGTGATATAATAGGAGAAGAAATTTCTTAGCACAGTTTGCTTCTGCTCCTCTTCCAAACAATTTTTTTGTCATTAGGAAAAATATATGCAGTATATAAACAGTGGATAGATCTTTCCTCCCTGTCAGTGCCTTACTAGATATGCTGGCTTTCAGCCAGGCCAAGTTAACTGGAATTCAATTAGCATCCTTGACACTTTTAAGCAGCTATTTTTCTACTTTTATTGGCAACTGATTCCCTGTGAGTTTAGCTGCACAAGAATGAAGATGTCTGTTAATTTTTCTGCTTAATGAATGGCTTACAGGAGAGGACAAAAATCACTGTAGGACTGGAGGTTGATGTATGAACAGAGAATGGATGAATTTGTGTGTAACAAATAGCAATATTTCAGAATGTCAATAATATACAAATTTTGCAAAGTATAAATCATAGGAATAGCCATTAGGAAATCCATCAGGTTCTCTGCTAAAGGAAAATATCAACAGTGCTTGTCTTAAATTCTTACTGAGTGTCAGAGAACAGGAATACATTGTAGTATGGGCATTTAAATGAGGCAAAAAAAAAAAAAAGGATGAAAGAAAAATGATGAAGGGTAGTTGAAAGAAAGTACACTAAAAGCCTCAGTCCATGAAAGTATATCTCACGGACAATTTATCCATACAATTAAGAATTATGCTTTGTGGAATCAAACCCACATTCCCTTACTTCTGGATCTTCAGGTAAAAATTGTTTCCCACAAAGGATCACCAAACTTTGTGAGAGGTTAGATTGTGCAGCTTTTAACTGTCACAATAAACCAGGAGTTCAGGAAGAGACTGAGAAGCATCTGAGCAAAGAAAATGAACATCTTTCTGGGATACTTGGATAGCTGCCAGCTCACACATTAAGCTCTGTTTTCCAAACCAATTGTTCTCTTGTTTCAAGTGAAAATAGTCTTCATCCTCTGCCTGGACTTCTTGTTTTTCACAAAATGAATTTGTCAGCCTAAACATGTGGGGTTTTTTCCCCATAACTTCTTAATAGATCATCATTTACCATGGTGTATGCATTGATGTAATTTATAGAAACAGGAGAAGATGATGATAGGTAAGCATTACAGAGTTACTGGAAGATAATGTTTGATCATGTTTTTTGCTTTTTTATTGTTGTTTATTAAACACTAGTTTGCAATAAATAAAATAGCTATTAATTATTAGCTAATATTTATAACACTGGACTCTGTTTGAAGGCTAAATACTGCTAAATGCTACTAAATCTACAATATAAATGACTTCCCAGAATTAGGGCTATTAGCCAATATGAAAGGTGTAATTATACCATTAATTGTTCATGTCCTGAAAAATATTTGCAACAGATGCCAAAGGTGGGATTAGGTATGTGCCAGTAAAACCTCACTTATGGATGGTTTTCAAGTGCTGTAAATTACTTTATGATTATCAAAAGAGTACATATATGAGAAAATGTGTGAATGAGCTTGAGTTTTTCAGCCAAATAAGAAATATGAAAATTGCTTTACTAGATCAGTCCTATGCTTAGAGCACAGCATCTAGTATCTGACAGTGAATGACACTAAGGTGTATATTATCCTCTAATAATTAAGTTCTAGTGAACTGAATTTAGCATCCCTTCAGGAATTTTATGGTTGGCTATGATATATATGGATTCTCTGGATATCTGTATAATGAAGTCCAATCCACTATTTCATCTTCTTGTGTTCATGGTTTCTTGGCTTCCCATGACAGTTCTACAGTCCAGCTAGAACTTGTGTGGAAAAAAAATCCTCAATTTTTTTAACATCTTCCAATGTAAATGAATGTCCAACTTATCCTTATAGATTGGAACTCTCCTGTACTGTGCATTTTTTAAATAGACTTCCACTTTAATTCTCTCTTTTCCTGGTATTTTCAGTAACAAGGACCTGAATGTCAAATAGGTTGTTTCCTGTACTTCTGAATATTGCCTCTTTGCAGGTAAGCAGGATAAATGGATTAGGCGAGTGTGTCATGGTTGTTTCTGTGATTCTGATCACTGACTTTACTTAGGATTTACCAATTACTCTTGTAGTTATAGAAAGTATGTCAACAGGAGCTAGAATGATGATCACTGACCTTTGCTTTTGTGCTTTTATTGGAGCTGAAAGAGCTGAGATGGATGAGGACCAAGAAATATGTTCTTCCTCTCGGTTTCATCAAGCTACTTATGATCTTTTGTCCTCATTGAACCTCTATCCATTTTTTGTTCTGAAAGTTTGTTGAGTGTTTGAAAACATGCCGGTTCTGAATGTTTATGAGAAGAGATGCGAGATCTGTTGTACTTATGATCACAGAAATTAAAATAATTATTTTAGCTACTTATCTATTGAATGTGAGAATAGATGCTAGCCTATGTACATTCAAATTAATACCTTAATTAAGCTTGAGTAGCACTGAAGATAGTAACAATAAAAATTAATAGCTCGCAGCCAGCAATTATCTCGGGTAATCTGATGGAGTGGTGGTAAATTGGTCCACTGATTTTTGATGTTTTCTACACATGCATAGACAGATACATTGGAAATATCTGTGCTTCTTAAATCCATCCATAGGTGGTAATGTTCATTCTGTAAGTTTTGTGCAAAACAATAGCCCCAAGTCTTTTGGTTCCATCTTCTCTTCTGGGTGCCATGTCATGGCCCACTTACAGATGAGCATTACTTGATGAAACCAGCTCTGACTCCCCTGGACTAAACCAAAATCCTCCACTGTTTTTGGGTTCCCACGCTCAAGTGCAACTTGACATTAGGGAAAAAATGAGATAAGACAAGCAACTAAAGGAGGAAAAATGAGAGAAGGAAACATCTGTGATGAAACTGCTCAGCTCAGATTCTTTGTAGAGGACAATTTCTTCAGATTTGGTATGTTTTACTTTGTTTTGGCTTAACTGGTTTGCACTGTTGTTATCTATATTGCTGCATTCTCTGGCTTTCTATGTTGCCTGCATTTCTGGTGAGAAGCGGAATCTTGTTTTTTTAAAATGAGTCCTGTGTGGCAGATCCTGTGGGTCAGATCTGTGCATGGGCTTTTAGAAGCCAAAGGTTAGCATTTGGATTTGAACTGAAGAAATATGGCGGCTGCTTCTTTCATTTTGGATAAATTTTCTTCATTCCTGCAGCAAGATTTTATAGTAACTGTTATAAAGGCAGTTGCATATATAATGCTACATCCAATTATTTATTTCTGGGGAAGATGGATTTGTCCATGCATGCTGACCCCAGAGACCCTACTCAGTCAATCTGGGGCTGCTCACTGACAGTGTAATTTTAAGTGAAATATCAGAAAGTTAGTTTGCAAGTTCTTGAATTTGAGTAGTCATAGAGTTGTTTTTTTTATTTTTTTGGGGTGGGGTGTGGTGTTGGTTGGGTTTTTTTTGGGGGGGGGGGTTGTTTGGGGTTTTTTGAGGGGGGGTTATTTTGGTTTTGTTTTGTCCCTGTGAGTTATTGCTTTATTTTGGTTTTTGCTTATATAGATATATATTCACTCTCTTTTACCAAGGAACATCTGTCCCTATAAACATCTCAGCAAGGCAGGGTATCACTGATGCTGGTGAAAAGATCAGTAGTGGCTTTAATAGACTGTGGTTAAAGATCTGTGTGTGGAACCTTGTAATAGACTTTAGCCCATGTTAATATAGGGTTTTTTTAGCTTTTTTTAAGACATTAAATTCATCCCTGTGGACAGCACTTTAGAATCTGATACAACAAAAGAGGCTTGTACTGGATACAACCTCTTCATCATGCCCAAGCTTTTAGCTGAACACAGATCTCTGAAGACAAAAAGCTGCTTTTCTCTGCCTTTTGCTATGCTCAATCCTTTCAGTCAGTTGTAAACAAAGGAAGAAAGGACTTTTCTAGATATTCATTTAATCAAAAGTGTTAACTGTAGCACTCTTTCTGCTAAAGGGAAATTGTAGTATTCATTTGGCTCAACAGGGAATGATAAAGGTAAAAATATAAAGTAAATGCAATTTTTTTTCTCTCTTTTGTGTTTGTGACAACAGATGTGACTGGACCCTCATGATCCTGAGAATACTGAAATACTGACCATAACACTAGTTTTCATACCCTTTTAGCCTTACTGGGTGGGGAAATGCAGATGTTATTCCTCTGTCATCAAGGGAAAAGAGACTGACACTTCATAATATTCAGACAAGACCGTCAGACTCCACTGGAAATAACGAAGTTTGACAGTTCCTGGGTTGATACTGCAAGTACCAATCCTGTAAATTTCAATTAGCCCTGACAGCAGTAGGGCTTAACGTGATGTTTATGTGAAGTGGTATGTTGGTAGCTTTCCTTCACACTTAAGAGGAAAAGGATCTCTCTCTCTCCTCCCTTCTCTCTCTTTCCCCCCTCCCCACCCCCTCTCTCTCTGACACACACACACACACACACACAAAGTAGGGTTCAGCCTTCATCCTATTCATCCTAATTATTCCTTGAGGTGTCATGAAGATACTTGAAATGTCTCAGACTGTCTGTGTGGACAGACTTAAGAATCCAGCTATTAACCCTATTAAGCATGGATACCTAAAACTTGCCACAAAATATTCCAATTTTAGCATTTAAAATTTTCACAAATGCTCCACTACCTGAGCTCTGTGGAGTTTTGGTAAAGGCAAGACACCAAATCTGATGCATACCTTCCTGCATAAACCTGGTTCTGGTGCAGTCCTACTGTCACCTTGCCCTCTGAAAAATGCACCTTCGAAACAGGAGCAGCGTTGCCAGCTAACAGTGCTCTGTCCCTCCTCCCCTTTCCCCTGCAATATGAACCAGTCGAAGAGGTACCTCTGTGCGCCCACTTGGTTTAGATCGTCATTGATGTCCACCCCAACTTCTATCAGGAAGTTCAGTTCCCTGAATGAAATAAGCTTTTACAGGCAAGAACTAGTTTTTTTAACTGTGTCCATGCTAGCACTCCTTCTGACGTTAGCGATGCTGCACGAAAATCACACCTCTAACCAGCTCTGTGCTACACACTGCTTTACCAGCAAAAGTTTCTAGTGCCATCCTGCTGTCATGTAGTCCTCCATGTCAATGTGGTGCTAAATATAGGTGTTACGTGTGAAAATTTTGGCCTACCTGCTGTTCTTAAGAGAAGTCAACAATAAGCCTCGGTTGGACAGAGGTTCCTCTAGCGAAGTGCAAACATGTTACCAGCAAAACCCCATCATATCTATGGTTGAGATGACCACAGGTATTATTTTTTTAAACAAGCAAATGTGACACATATAAAAGTGCAGGACAAATAACATGTAGATAGGCTTAGAAGGCCCTGAGCAGTGAACTTCTGTCAGTAGCTTCCTTGTTAGCTGTCAGGACAGACATTTTGTGCATGGGATCTCAGAGATCCCATCAGGACTGACTTCCCTCTGCTCCCACTGAGACTAGTGGGAGGTGAAGGTGTTGAGTAAATTGGAGAAAAGAAAAATAGCTCTAGGGCTGAGCTCTCTCTTAGCAATTAAAGACAGCAAAAACACATGTTAAAGATACGTGTTAAAGATAGCAAGAGCCCGAAAAAGACACCTAATTTTTAGGCTTTATAATAAAACTGAAGCTGACATATTGGCACCCTTTCTACCCTGCACCATCTCTGGTGCTCTCCTGATCCCATACTGCAGTGGTTGAACTTGCTGAACCAACAGACCATTATGCAGCAAAAATATTAACAGTTTAAGTGCTGAATTTGTAAAACAAATTATCTCCAGAGCTGCTGCCATAGAGTGGAAATGTAAGGCTGGAAGAAGTGATATGGCATTGGAATGTACTGGCAGTGGAAGAGCAAGGGGGAAATATATCACTCCTTTCAGGTGATGGCAAGTTATTAGAGCATCAGATGTGAGCTTTTCCTGTATTATCAGCAATCTTGTATTTAATTCTGCTCAAATCTTATTTCAGCATGCAGTCTTATCAGTCACAAACTCAGGGAGGTATGCTCAAAATTTTATGATAATACAGTAAATCTAGGCTATGTTATGTCTTTCATAGGTCTTGCACCAAATGCCACTGTCAGAGAAAAGATATGTGAGTTGTTCAGCAAGTTGAATTTTTATTTAGCTGAAAATCTTGCCATTCTAGAATGATTTACTGCATTGATGAAAGATAATCAGAATGAGATACTGTTAAGGAACAAATTCTGAAAAGTCACAAACTTGAATAAGTGGGAAATATAAAAATTTGGGGTTTGAAATGAAATTATCTCATGTTAAAATAAAAATTTCAATCTACTGAGTTGGAAAGGTGGAAAAATTAATGAAAATCACTGCTTTCCTGTGGAAACTGTGAAAGAAATGTATTCATCTAATTGGAAAAAATGAAATCTATTAAATATTGCTGTACATATTCATTTTGGCATTCTGAGTATGCTCCAATTTATCTTATAGTCTGTCTGTCTTGTATCCTTCCGTTCTTCCTCTTCCCACCTCCCTTGTTACTTGTTAGGTGATTTACTTAACACTTTGCAAGTGCCTCTTCTGTGCTATGCATATTCAATTTATCAGAGCTTCTTAGAACAGGTGTCCTCAGGAGAGGAAGTCTTTTTTCTTCCTGGCCACACTTTCTCTATACAAACAGCAAACTGCAGTAATTGTCTCAAGAATTTAGAGTCAGACAGCAAAGAGGAAGATCCTCTTTTTTGCCTTGTCTAGCAGATGTGCTCATTCACTGCCATTACCTACTTCAGAGAGCTAGTTCCTCTTCAGAAGTAAGATAATTAAGATTCCTCACTGGAAGGAAGGAAGGAAAGAGGCTGTTTTTTCTTGCTTTTTGATTGGGGATTCCTACTGTCCTGGCAGTCTTTAAGTTGCATTTCTTTTGAGAATCAAATTTCTGGAAGGACACAATCCGGTTACAGCTTTGCTTTTCTGAATTCTTGAAAGCTTTGTAATAGCTTCAGTGGGACAAAATCAAACCAACAATGGATACAGTGCAAAATCCAATCCGGTATCTTTTGTATTTTCACTGTTGTCTTCATGTGTCTCACATCTCATTCCCATTTTCAGAGATGGCCTTCAGGAAGAGACAAAAATCAGGCAGTGAAGTCATGTTAAAGTGTGAAGGGAGTGTTCAAGTCAGAAAGAAATTTCCCTCTCTTTGCTTTCTTTCACCAGTCCAAAAGTTTACAAGCCTCTTGCATCAGCACTATGCTGCTTTGCCATGACAGTGTTTTTTCATTACTCTTCCATGTGTGCTTTAGCTTCTGTCTATGGCATGGCACAATGTAACACATGGTAAAATAACTCCTGTAGTTCCTGACTTGGAAAAGCTTGATCTTCCACCATCTGATTCCAAAGACTCCAGTGAATAATCTTGTGTGAAAGCAAAACTTTGTTGCTTACTCAGGAGTTTTTGTCATGATTTTAGATGCCACTGTGGTTTAATCTAATTCAAAGCTTTTATATTTATAGATATTTGCATAGTAGAGGATTTCATTGTTCCTCTCCTTTCCCTTTTTTTTTCTTCAGTAATTCCTTTTCATCTTTTTTTGCACATTGAAAACAAAGGAATAAAGGTAAATTAAAAGCTAACATGATGGAAATCAGCTGCAAGTTTTACACTGCAACATTGGCTTGCTTTTCATGCAAGAAATCTTTTGTACAAAATAAATCTTACAGGAGGACGAGAAGTCTGGAATTTTTTATATTGTGTTATTTCATAAGAAATCTCTGGTAGCTCACGAGCCCCATATACACCCTCTTTCCAAATAATTTCAGGTATTTGTTAGTGCCCCATAGTTAACCTCATGAGCTGTTCTTTTGGTTGTTCAACTCAGAGTGTCCCCTCAGCTTGGGCACAGAAAAATCAGACACTTCACTGCTTTGAGAACACACTAGAGTGCAAAATGGGTGAGCGTGTGCTTAGCTTGACAAAGCACAAGTTTGATTCTGCAAAGCCATGAATGCTGCTCCTGACCCAAGTAGAGTTGTCCTCAAACGTGTGTATTAATAACATAATTATTATGTACGTGTAGGCTGGGGGCTTCATTCTGGTGGATGTCTGGACTGAAAGTGGGACAGGGCAGACTACAGGATTTGTGTACCTCATGGTTCTTCTTGGAGCTACAGCACAGCACATGAACAGCTTTGAGAAACCAATCTCCATTTCCATGAAAAAATTTAGTCATCAAAAATTAGAGAGCACATGTGAAATCATGAACCTGGGCAATGCTGTGGTTTTCAGTGTGCTATCAGAGCCCACTAAAAAAACATATTTTGCATACTGAAAAAGAAATCAGATTTTTCCAGACTCACAGAAACTACTAAAGGGATTTCCTTACCATAACCAGACAAGCATTTAAAGTAAAATTTTGTTGCATTTTCTGTTAGCGATGACTTTTACTAAGAAACAAAACTGAAAGTAGCATAACTTGAAGGCAGTGAAGCTGTTAAGGAAAGAGAGGATAAGGCAAAAGTTTAAGACCTTTTGAGATGTGGGCTCTAATGGATTTCTTTGCAGTGATTTAAGATACTATTGACCCAAACAACTCTACCACTCTTTGGCTGGAGCTTGTATCTTCATTTCTAAGTACAGATAAAAATCCTTCCTTGTGCATCAGGTCCCCGGGATCTCATTTCAGTGTATGAGTGCCAGCCCACCCCTTCTGGTAAGAGAGTAAACAGGAAAGAATAGGGGAAGATTGAGAGAGATAGGTGAGAGGTATGAAGGAAAGTAATTAAAGTCAGTACTGTCCTACATCTGTCAAAAAGAAATAGAACAATTATGTGCTGTGAAGATAAAGAAAAATATGTACTTAGTAATTTTCTTTCAGGATTCAAGGTCAATATTCTTCAAAGTGTAAATGAGCAGGTTAATGGAGATAATTAAATGAAAGGCCAAGTCCTGTAACACAGCATTATTCTTTCACTCCACCACAATCTGGTTTAAAAGGTAGCTGAGTAAGTCCCACACAGATCTACTGGACTGTTACCAACATTTACGGGTAAGGAACCAGCTTGGTAATTTCTGTTGAATTCAGTCACTGCTAGTCTTACAGCAAGAAGAATCTGGTGTGACTGGGAATCAGGGCAGTCGCTGCAGTGACTGTCAGCCCCAGTACTGGCTTGTATGGCTGTAGAAGCCTGGCAAGAATCTCACCAGGACTGTAAATTGTCATACAAATGGTTCTGCATGAGGAGAAGCACCCAAAACCAAGTCAAGTGGCAAGAGCTTTATCTCCTCCTAAAGCATATGGTGCACTACATGTTCACTGAGTTTTGGTGAAAGTTTTGCTGGAGTTGGAAAGGTGGAAACTGGCTTCTTTTGCCTTGTCGTGGTTTGGAGAACACATCTAACTTCACACCATTGCAAAAATCACAATATGCTTTGATTGATCCTGATGATAGCTGTCACGTGGGAGACTTGCAGAATTCATGACAGTATTTTTTTTTTAACCAAGACTTGTCTGTCTTTACTTTGACTTCGGTTTTTATTGCAATGCAAGCCATGATGAAGTGGCAGGACTGTGAAGCTTTCACCTTTATTTCATGGTGGGAGGGAAGAACACAGAAGGGGAAGAAAGAGGGCACTTGTGGCAAGAAACATTGTGTGGGAGAAAGTACTTCTTCTAAGTGAGGTTTCCCTAGTTATGTTTTTGCTGCTTTTTTTTCAGTAACTCTTTGGTAGAAAGATTACAAGACAGGTTTTGCCATGACCTTCTGTGTTGTTACTTCAAAATGTGCTGATTTGTTTTTGAACTGGCCACATATTCTTTTACGTATCTTTCAGTATGATACTGAAGCCACAGAGAACTGCCATGACAGGGTAGCTATCCTCCTCTGCTCTTCGCTCACTACTTCCATGCGTCCTCCCTTACTTCAGCTATAGCAGTCATTGTGCTCTCCCATGAACCAATTTAATTCACTGTAACAATAGAAAACTGTCGTGTGTTTTTCCTATTTTCTTTCTGTTTTAGACTGGATCTGATGTGTAGAATAGCTGGTACAAAGCCATATATGTGTTGTAAAACCAGGCTCTAAGAGTGTGTCCTCCTATAGACATTAATGAAATTTTGTGCATTATTTTAAATGGTGGGATTTTTTTTTCCAAATGTCTTAGACTTAACCCTAATTATATCATGTCAACCTTGCTACCCATATCTCAAGAGGCTCCAAATAAACACTCATTCCATCTTCCTCAGATCTCCAGGCATTAGAGAGACTTAGTGCTAAGACAAAAGGAAGGCAAAGGGACTTACACTGATGTTTCTAATGCCCAAATGGCAACATTAACCCTCTTGTAGAGAGCCAGTGCCCACTTTTGGCAGTAATCAATTGCCAGTTGGCCAGACAAGTGATCACTGCATACATGCAGAGAAGCATCTGTGGCTTTTCGACATGTCTCAGACACCGGGGATTCATGGCACATGTGGAACAGTGGGATCTGGGCATGGAGGGCATGTGTGAGAGTGTCCAAGTCCATTCATACATGCAGCAAAGCTGAATTATGGAAAGACAAGTAAATCCAGAAGCGTGTTTGTCTTACTGAGCTAATCAACAGAGATTGCCTAGTAGGCCTCTGCTGGATATGGTCAGATTCCCATCACTCTGTTCATGATAGATGTTGGGTGAGTTCATTCAGTCAATGCAAGCTCCAGTTTAACTGTATTTATCTGTAGCTGTTATCAACATCCAGGATTACGGTTATTCTGCGGTGTAGACATAGTCTTATCCTCTTACCTCAAGAAATTGTTAGTGAGCAAGGTGGGAATTATTGGAACATGTTTTCCTGCCATTAGGACAGCTTGATAATTTGGCTTGTTGGTAGTAATGATCAAATGTTCTTTAAAAAATATTTTTTTAAGAAGTGCATGGAAGTTCCCAGGGCAGGAGCACATCTATCTATTTGTTCATTGAGGAAAAATAAGATGCAGTAGGGTGCTTATTTTGTTATGCAGCTGTTGATCATGGCACAAAATTTAGGAATTATTCCTCTGACAGTACTATTTAGAGACAGACTGAAGAAGGAAGAGCTGAGAATGGATGGGAAAGTGAGTGACCTGAAATTTCACATTACTGTGAAAATCAGCCTTTACTTTATTCTGTACAAAAGAAGACCAGAGAAATAGGAGCACTGAGGTTAGTTTAGGTAATCATCCAGAGAGGACAAAGAATGTTAAAAAGCTCATAACCCCCTCTCTGAATCACTGCCTCAAAACCCAGTACTTGAGACCTTGCAAGCCTTGAAAACAGGCAGACATTGGTTCTTTTCTTATTTTGAGATTTTTTTAAATATAATCATAGAATTTTAAGGTTGGAAAAGATGTCTAAGATCAAGTCGAATCTCCTCCCTTTAATTTGTTCAAACTTAAGTGGGTTACAGGACTACCACTATTTTTTTTCTGTTAATGTTCTCTTCCTTTGATGTAGGCAGCTTTTTAGCTGGAAAGAATGAGAATCATAAAGCCATAGAATTGTTTAGGTTGGAGAAGATCATGAAGTTTAACTGTCAATCCAGCACTGCCAAGTCCACTACTAAACCATATCCCCAAGCACCACATTTGTGCATCTTTTAAATACCCTGGGGATGGCAACTCCACCATTTCCTGGGTAGGTTGTTCCAATGCTTGGCAACCCTTTCAGTGGAGAAATTTTTCCTAATATCCTATCTAAATTTCCCCTGGCACAATTTGAGGATATTTCCTCTTGTCCTGTCACTTGATACTTGGTAGAGGAGATTGACTCCCAACTGGCTACAACCTCCTTCCAGGTAGTTGTAGAGAGCAATAAAGTCACCCCTGAGCCTTCTTTTCTTGAGACTAAACAACCCCAGCTCTCTCAGCTGCTCCTCATCAAATTTGTGCTCCACACCATTTACCAGCTTTGTTGCCCTTCTCTGGACACACTCCAGCCCCTCAATGTCCTTTTTGTAGTGAGAAGCCAAAAACTGAACACAGGACTTGAGGTGTGGCAATTTTTTTTTTCTTCAAATAGTAGGACTTTTCTTAAAATAGTAGGACTTTTATACAGGGAAATAAAAAACCATTGAGCTTTAGTTCAAAACCCTTCAGATCAGCCCATATGGTAGGAATGGAAACATTCATGTCACCCTTTGGCACCTTTGATGCCCCTTATGTTCAGATCAACATGTGGCATGGAGACCTTTGGAGCTGTGATATGTAACTCAAGCATCTTTACCTTGGGCTCCTTCAATTTTCCTTTTGGTCCTTTGATAAGGATGTTGTAGAGGTGATACCTTTATATAAAACTTGTGCAAGTCTCTCTGGGCAGATAACTCAAGGCAAATTATTTGCTTATGCAAGTTAAATAAAATATTCTCTCCTTTGGCAGTAAGTTCATCCCATCCACAAATGCCTGTCACTTCATGTCCTGATCTGTGAGTCTTGTTTCTACACTGCAAACATGTTGATGCAAAAGTTCCTCCTGACACTATTCAGTCCCGCTTGTTTCAGTCTGTGCTGCATGAAAGAGACATTTTCCAGCACCTGTGTTCTCACTGGTGCCTTCAGCGAAGCCCTGCAGATGAACCATTAGAAATACGTGCTGACCTTAACAAAGAAGGAGCCGACATACTTCACTCATAAGACCCAGAGAGCAATCAGACAGCATCCCAGTGACATTCATCACAGCTGCTGGCAACAGCCTTTAATTCATCTGGTATTTAACCAGGGTGAAATACCCTGTAGCTATATCATATTTGTTGGTGTTAGATGAACCCAGCTCATCACCCGCTCACTAAAGTTCAGGATTTAACACCAATCTATGGTCTGCAGGCAGTTCATCTCCTGCACAAAACACTTGTCTCCTCTTTGTCCTTTATTATATTTTTTATTCAACACAACCCATTTTCTAAACTCTCCTCCGCTCACCTCCAACATGTAATTGAATTCTGTTTCTGTGGATTTGAGAGCTGTGCTACATTTTGGCACAAGTCAGACATGCAGCCCATCAATGACATAATTAAGCTCAATGATTACAGGCAAATTTTCCAGTTTTCATTGCTGAAAGTTGAGAATATTCAAGCAGTGAAAACTGTGAGTGTGTTTTCAATATTGAACACTAAAGCAATGTGGCTGTACCATCCTTTTAAAAAGATAGATGGGAATGGAAGATAATTAGGAACAATAGCTCAGATAATTAATAGCTGTGTGTCTCATACACATTCACTACTGAGTCTTTAAAGAAATTAATTGGATTTCTTTCATTATGATTCTGATCAAGAGAAGTCAATGAAAACTAATTACTCATTGGGGACTAGAGCAAATCTAGTGGGTATTAAACCAAGTGGCCTCATGCAGTCCTATAGGATGGCCTCCCCTGATTTTGTGATACTTATGTTCTTCTGCGTATAGGATGTGTTCTAACTGAAGGCTCGAATGCTGTAAAATTGGAGAAGTAAAACTTTCTGGATTGAATCCTGGTTCCATTGAAGTCTAAAGGCTCCTACTGATTTTAATGGGACTGGTTTCATGCCCTGTGTAAGTCTAGGTACAAACCACATTATTGTTCAAATAAATTTTTAGGGGGGGAAAAAAAGCATGTAGCCTACCTTTGAACTCTTTACTTATACAGTTCCATCTGCTTTGAATCTAATTTAGCTATCAACATATCTAAAAGATTTTAACAAGTAATTTTTTCTTAAAATTAACCATGTGTATAAAAAAATTATCTCTAAAGACTTCCTTCACAGGCCAGCTTCACCAACTTCATTAGGCTGAGAGCCCTAGACAAGTAATCTTCTTCACCTAGGAAACAAGAATAGGGACACAATAACTGTATAGAAAACACAAGGAGGGAGTTGTGAATCTTATATGAACAACGATAAAGGCAGAAGAAAATCCACATCACTCAGAGGTGGATCAGTTATTCTGGGCTATCTAAACAGTTAAAAATAGTAAAGTACATTTTTATGGTTCCCAGCATTCAAAAAAAGAATGACTGAATGTCCCCAAATAACTAGATTTAAATAGTGAATCTTGAGTACTTTTTTGGGCATGGCAAGATTTGCTTTCTGTTTCTGAATTTTTCATCACAGTGTTGAAGGGTGAAAATGTTCTTTTTTTTTTTTCCCCCAGATTAAAGAATACTGAGGCTCCTGGATGATCATTTGACACTGGGAATTCAGTACATAGACAGAACACCAGGTATGGTGAGATTTTTGTTAAAACCATAGCAGGTAGCAAAGATTAACACTGTTAAAAATAGTGGAATTAATTTTGAAAAGTTGGTGCAAGAGGTTTAGTTCTGTTTTCATCAACACTGAACAATCACCTGGCAGTGCTGAATCAGGCATTGTTACTCTTGAGTTAAATTAACAGGAGAGCAAGATGTGGACTTTAAGCTATTCATAGACATGCAGGACTTAATACTTGAGTGCTCTGAAATCTGATGTATTGCTTTGTGGCCACTCACTTGGACTGTGTTGAGGTGAGAGGATCTCCAGTGGTTAGTTGTTCTTTGTATACAGCAATACAACCAAGCCAGGAGAAGCAGTTTATAAACTGCTGCTCTAGGTGAGATACTTACCTGAATATACTGTCATTATCAGTAAAACTCCTGTGGTATAAATGGCCCTTTATATAGTGCTGAAGACCCTGAGTCAGTTGTCATGGGTGAAAGTGTTGCTACCTTTCCCTTCCTGTCTGCTGGAGAGATGACCCAGAGCAGGAATAGCACAACAGGGCTTTCTACTCAGCCAATTTCACAGCTTGGTAGTTAACCTAAAGCAAAACCAAGGTTGCATTACATAAATGCTGCAGCACCTGTTCCTAAGGTGCTGTAATCACTGACAAGTATTTACCAATTACAGTTCCTAAGGTGCAAATCTCTGACATCCATGGGAAAGGGGCTGTGACCTCTGACAGGAGGTGTATGTGGGCAAGGGGGTGCAATAACTGCTGTAGCTGACCCACCAGAGATGGACACAAAACCCTTTCGACCTCTGCCCTTTACTTGGAGCAGTCTCTCCCCCTACACTCTGCAAACACAGATCATTCAACACATCTATAACAAGGAAAGATGATGTTGTTGCAGGAAAACTCTGTGCATCTATGGATTGGTGTATTCAAATAGTCCTGTGTGTGACACCTACACAGACAAGTTCACTTAACACAGTGAACATAGAACAGATAAAGCAGTTATTTGCTAGTATCAACCCTCCACTGTCTATGTGTTGACACTTCCCACATGCCAGGATCAATGTTTTATTACTGTGATTTCTTCTCAGTCTTGGTGTTCTGAAATGACCCTTTTAAACCTCATTGGTGCTGCATAAAACAGTATTGGAAGTATCTTGGGTTTGAAATGTGTATGGGTTTGAAATACACACACATTTATTCTCATATGTTGCCTTATGGGTAAACTCAGGATGAGAAAGAAAGACCTTCTTAAAATATCTTTAAGTATCCAGGTGAAAAGTACATCTAGAACATGTATTTAGGTCCTGTGGTGTTTCCTAGGCATTTGACAGTATGTATGAATATTCTGAAGGCGTCAGTCACATAAATTACTGCAATGAAAGATGCAGTTTTCATGGAGATTCAGTGTAGTAAAGCCTTGAGTGAAACAATGAAAAAACCCTAAAATGTCCCAGCACTTGTTTGGAGTTTCTGAAGCTGTATTTGACATTTAAATCAGAATTGGTGCTAGAGTTTCATTTTTAAGAACCAGGACACAATGTTAGAAGGAGTTTGTGTAGGTGGTTCATTGGAAGTTTGTGTTAAGATCAACTTCAGAACTGTCCTGCTTTGTCTTTGTATTGAAAGGTAAATTGTGTGGTTTTGCAATACCAAGAATTATGGATGATCTATTAGTCTGAAGGATATTACAAGGGATATCAACAGAAGAGATACTCATTACACTGGTCATTCTTATTGTGATTATAATCATAACATTTATTCCATATTATTATGGATTTGCCGTTAACATAACATTTGCTATTAATTGCTTCTATTTCACCATTTTTCAGCCTGACTGCTGTAGTTGCTTTGAGTTTTCTCCCAAAGTAGATCAGTCTGTAGGTCCAGTCATTGCAATGGTGCAGAAAACCCTACAGTCCCCGCTCCCATCAAACACAGTCACAGATCCAGTTAAATTCAGCGCTGGTCAGGGATGTTTCCCCTCTACCTGTCTGCTCAGGTACAAAGCACTGAACGATGCCAGCCCCCACTTCAGCGTGCAGCCACACAGTCCAGCTTGGCAGTGCACATCCCGCTGCGGCTGGCCCTGAGCAGGCAGCGCTGTCACTGCTGCCACATCAGCTCTGATCTAGTCTGATTCAGCCTGCTGCTATGGAGTCACTTGAGGGGATGCTTGTGGGGATACCAAAGCAAAAACACTTCTTGCTTCTAGGATGAATGTTTCTATTTTGGACAAAAGGATCTCTCCTTTCCTCTTGTGGGATTTGGAGCAAAGACCACTGGCAGTTGTACCACCTGCTGGATAGAGCTGCTGGAGGGTGTCATCTCCCCAGATCCCCTTTTGCGCAGTTCTACTTACAGTCTGGTATAATATATATACACACCAGATGTGTTTTCACAAAACAACAAAATACTAGGCCTAATTACAGGAAAGCAACATTTTACTTCATGCAAAGAAGTTTGGCCAGCTCATTCCATTGTTGAGGAAGCACTCTTTTTAACCCAGATGCATCACATGAGTAAGTTTTGCCCAAATGCCAGACACATGAGGCATTCTACATTCTTGCAAGATATTCTGCATTTCTTCCCACTGTACTGGAATGCTGAGCAACAGCAGCAGCAGCAGCATGAAGCTACCAAGGCAAAAATGACCCAACAAAGCTGAAGCCACCACACCACAGCTGCTTCCAAATATTGAAACTTAGGTATCTATAGATTAAATTGCCAGTTGCCTAAATTTCCTAATTTTTGATGCAGATTTCATCCACAGGACTACATTAGTTGTGCATTTTACAATGGCAGAAAAAATTGTGGGGACGTGCCACTTCAAAAATTAGTAATTTGTATGGTAAAACTTCAGGCACTCTCCTTTAAATTGTGATCCTGTTAAAATATCAGGGCATGGGATTGGGCTTGATCATTCTGTTACCTTTTTATTTGGTGGTAAACGTGACTTAACTGTTTGAAGTTTGTTTTTCCCAGATGGATGTTCCTCCAAGGATAGATATTGCCTTTGAGCTGGATTTCGCAATTGTCATTGGCTGCATCCTTGATTACTGAAATTAAGAATGGCTCAGACTCTTATCTAAGAAGTGCAGGGCGGAGAGCTAGGTAAATGTTTCTTCTCTTGGCCTATCTCCATGGTGGGACAGGGAGGGGTTTGTTTGCCTAATCAGCCTGTGATCTGAGGGTTTGTTTTGCAAAGGAGCATGTGGGTCTGGTGTCCTTGGGTTCCTAGGCCTGAGGCAGTAGTGCTGGGAAAAATGTAATTGGGGCCCATCCTTAACATTTATAAAGAGGACATGGAACTTTTCTTTTCCTTTTTATAAGCAAAGCCAGTCATGCAGCAAAGCAAAAGTATGTCAGAAATAAGTATTTTATTTATAACTCAGTGCACTAAAAACCAACAAAACAACCCCAAATATAGTCCAGTTCAACCTTTGTTTTATGTCACCATGT
Source organism: Pardalotus punctatus (assembly GCA_013400915.1). Taxonomy (NCBI): domain Eukaryota; kingdom Metazoa; phylum Chordata; class Aves; order Passeriformes; family Pardalotidae; genus Pardalotus; species Pardalotus punctatus. Next base: position 322,199 of record VZTX01006369.1, on the reverse strand, counting down.
TGTGCTTGTTCTTCCTCTTCTCAAAATGACAGTTCTGGGATCTTGATGTCGACCTGTGGAAGAGTGATTCCCAGACAGAGCATCTGGCTCCTTGCATGAGTCCTGAGGCGGTTGGTTGTGTTGGGGGCCATGGAGTTGCCTCTGGCTCTGACATGTGGTTGTGTGAGTTGCTTGATGGAGCTCTGTGGCGGCTCTGCCCTGCTGAATGCTGCCTTGTTTTGACTTCCCCATCTCAGTCAGTTTGCACTTCTTAATTATTTCTGTAGTGACCGTTCCCTTTAGGAGGTATTGCCCTTCCCTCCCAGCCTTTTCTATTCTTCCAGCTGGGTGCAGTAAGAGCAATGCTGTAAACAGCAGACTCAGCCTGCTGAGGGGCACAGCCTTCCCAGTGCTATATCTGATAGACAGAGCTACACATTTTACCTTCACTTTGTAATTTAAAGCACAATACTTATGGCTCCTTCTTGTCTGAGGAATTTTGAGAAACTACATGCAGGAGTGAAGATATGGATGCTGAAGGCATGAGGGTGGGGTATTTTTTATACAAGTAATGCAAGGAGGATTTAAGGAAGTGTCTCCTTAAGAGGCTTTAATTGCTACCAAGGCCAGAGGAAGAAAAGATTCGGTGTGTGCTGTGTGCCCTTACTTTTGCTGATCTGGTGTGGGAGTGGTACACAGCATGGTGCAGAACTGAGCCCCTCTGGTCTCAGGGCTGGATACTGCAGATACATCCACACTGGCACAGAATTAAACACAGGCCTTCCCTTTAGTAACTGACATACGACACTTTTACATGCTAATTAGATTCATGTCAACGATTTATCTTTCATTTATTGACAGGTCCTAGACACAAAAACAGGTCCAAGCACAGAAAATTTAATCCCCTTCCCCATCCAGCCGAAGCCATTTTCCTAGATCAGAGCCATTAAAGCTGCAAGTGCACAAGGAGGGTATGTAACTCAATTACAGGCGAGAAGACTATACCCAGCTGCAACTGATGTGGAAATTGGGTATGGCTACTGCAAATCACTGTGGAATTATACAAGCTGGCGTTAAACAAGCAGCAGGGCAAATTAGCCCTGCACTGAGCTGCGTGCTGCTGTGCTTACACAGCTACTCAGTTAACATGTTTAAATGCAGCACAGCTATCTCTACATATCTCTGCAGTTTGCTTGTAGCTATATCCAGTGGGGACAAAAGAATAGGAATTGCTTAAAATAAGTGGTGTGCATTTCAGCAAGTTTAGAATCTTCCCTCATCTCAAAGTCCAAAAGACTATTCTGAAGCAGGGGAAAGCCCTGTTTGTAATTAACCAGCCCTTGCTTGTGTTCCCAAGGCCACTTTTCTGCAGACTAGTTCCCTGGCGCTAGAGCCAAAGAGTGCTGCATTTGTGTTTTGAAATGGGGCATGCTGTGGTTGCAAATCCTGTATTTTTAATTGCTAGAGGCCATGCAGCACTGCCCCATGAATAGTAGCGTGGGACCCAGGAAGAGGCAAGAATTTCTTGGCTGGGATTCAATTCCATGCAGTGAGGCTGGTACATGCAGAGAGCACAAAAGGTGTACAAGAGGTAGCTGGAGAAAGTCTGGTTAGGGATGCAGAAGAGAAAAAGGGTTTACAGGCAAAAGCACTTTTATAAAAATAAGCAAAGTACCAAAATAAAACAGTATAGTAGGTACTTTTAACAAGAACTACATAAATTAAGAGGGAACTAATTTTTCTTGTGAGAATACCTATCTTTTCATAATGCATAGCCTTGATGTCTCTTTTTGGCAGTGCAACAGAGATGTACTGAGTATTTTTTAGAAATAATGCCCAAAACAGTAGAAGTTGAATCTTCCAATTAGATGTAGACCAGCAGAGCCTCTTTGGTAGAAGTCACAACTAACATTAAAAGCCTGTTAATAGCAAAGCTTCTTGCCTTGCTGTAATTAGCACTGTGTGGTTTTCCATTTTGCTCCTTTCTCAAAAATCAGTTATTTCAGAAGTAGTTATAAAGGTCAAAATATAAAAGAAGAGGTAATGGCCTTTCTGTATGATAATAATTGCTGGCAAGTAGCTTGAAGCTTAGATACACAAAGACTCTGTCAGGCAGCTGCTTTGGGATGGGCTTGAAAAATGTATTTTGCAAAAGCTCACAGTTTCTTTGTCAAATGCTTCGTTTTCATACCATTTTTGACTGAGCAGAGAGAAAGACCATCTTTAAGGGGCTGGATTGCCCATCTGGGGTCAGTGCAAAAGAAAGGAACAGATTTTTTTAATAATTATTTATAAGATGTCTGCTTTCATAATGCTATTCCTTGAGTGTCAGACGACCTCGGGGGCCCTTGGCCACCCCCCTCCATGTGTTGGTCATCAGTAATGATTCATTCCTTGAAGAGCGTGGAGCAGCTCTTAAATCCATGTAGGTTCCCCTCTCTCCCCATGTTACCCATCTTCTGTTGGTACACTCCAAGCAAATTGCTAAGGATGTGCAATTTAAGACTTAAGGGTATCAGGAGCACAGCATTTCTTCAGGTCTCTCTAGGACTCAGATGCTGTTTTCAATGGAAACATCATTTGCAATGTATTTGTAAAGTTCCTTTTGACTCCACAGCCCCACCCTGCCAGACGCTTCTCAGAGGTGCACTCTGGGCACTGGCATTACCTCACTCACAGTCTAGTGACTGCTCCCTTCTGCCATAATTCTTATTCATAGTTTGGTAACTCTAGTGGCCCCAATCATTGTGCAAGGTGCTGCACAAATCCTTAGAGTTTATCTAGAAAACATTTTACATTCCTAGTTTAAATGGCTTGGCTGATTGACTGATAATGTAACAATGTACCAGGCTGGACAGACCATTGATCCTCATTCCAGGACTCAAATGTTATTGTTTCTCTTTACATTTACTGTAAGTGCTCCAGAAATGATTGTGCTGGGGGGGGGGCAAGAAAAAAAAACAAAAAAAGAAAAAAGTGCAATGTCTACCTCTTTCAAGTATATTGGGAACAACAATCTCAGCTAAAAATGTAATCTAAACTACCAACCTAGCTGTATCTTCCAAGAACTGATAAGGTTTATGGTCTAAGACCATAGCTAAGGGTCCTCTTGCAAGACTACCTAAAGTAGTTCAAGCACCACCACCCCATCTCTTCGTTAAAATACTGAATTTGAACAGGCAGCTGCACCAGAACTCCTGATTCACAGTGCCAGCAGAATCAGGTTCATTTGAAGAGCCTCTCTCCTCAGTAACTTCTTGAATTGCTACAGCTATACTTGCAAAAGAACATAAGAACATCTCACTATGGCTGGGATAGACAAGACAGGATCAGAAACAGCCACAAAATGACTGGTGGTTTTGTCCTTGGGTTTTGACCATGATTCCTAAAACTAGTAATTAAGATGTTCCTAGAGTCTAATGCAGTTTCCCTCTAAGGGAGGGAAAAGCTCATTGCTGAACATGTCCTGGTGAATGGCCCCTGCCCAGAGTAGGTGAAGGAGGGTGAGATTTTAGCATTTTGTCCACTGTCATGAGGTGGTAACAAATTAAACACTGGATGAATGTGTCAAATTGGTCTATATATGCTTTTGCAGCTAGAACTGTAAATACTTCAAAATGCAGTCTGCTCTGTACTGCTCGGAGTGGATGAATGCATTGCTTTGGTTATACCATTTTCCAGCCGATCTACAGGAAAACAGGGACAGAATCCCACACAGGGGGTGACCTGTAACAAGGACCTGCTGAAAATTTTCTATCAAGTTCCCAACGTTTTCATTAGAGGTGTTTTGGCTGGTTGGTATTGTCTGAAGATTCTTTGAAACCTGTCTTTTTCACAGAGAAGAATGGCTTGTTCACAATTCTTGGCAAAGTCAGCTCATTTTGGCAGCTAACTGTTAGAGACTGCTTCTTATGGAGCTCCACTGTCTGCGGATACAGGTCAGTGTAGGAAGGGAAAGGGTAGTCAAAGAGGATGAATGCTTGTCAAGGAGGACTGAGATTGACAGGAACATGCATTCTTTTCTGCGACCTGGAGGTGATGTCACATTTGGTCAAGTTGGGGGCACTTTTTCTCTCAGGAGGCCTACTGATTGGGAAGGTCAGCAGGTCTGGAACAGGGCTGTCTGATTCAATGTCCTGCCACAACCTGGCTTTACACAGAATTGAGGTTATACATGCTATCTTCTCTCTTTTCTGGCTGCTTTGTGCTTTGGCTCCCTTCTGCAGAGCACTGAGGAGGAAGGCACATGGAGTTCCATGTGGAAGCGCCTTCAGGGTACAGCAGTAGAAATTTGAAATAAATGCACCACTAGAGGGCATCTGCTCGTTCTCACAGCTGGAATGGAATCCAGTTCACAACTGCAAAATGTCAGTGCAGCATTTACAGCCAAAGGTATAAGGGTCTGGAGCTTAGAGCCTCCCGATTACGATTTTTTTTTTTCTTCAATGAACACATCCTTGTGCTTTGTGTCCTCCAAAGAAGAGCTCACTGAGATGTGTTAATCAGCAAAGCTTAAGGTGGTATATCAAGTTCTGCAGGGGACCAAGGCATAAAGTTTGACAAAGATCATCCCGAATGAACAGAAATGGATGTTTACTCATTTTCCTGTGGGTTCAGAGAGAGAAAATGGGCTTTGAGAGAAAGAGGGAAGAACTAAGTTTGCCTAGTGCCCCTATGAGTACATTTGGAATTAATCTATACAGAGATGCTGAAGAAAGTCAGGAGAATGTTCTCACTAAGACAGTGGCCTTTTTTTTTTTTTTTTGCTATGCTTTAATTCTTTCTGAGAACTAAAGAATTACATGACTTATAAATTTTAATTTAGGTGTGCTCACTTCACGGGTTTTGTTGACTCCCTTTGCTTTTCTAAGTACTGCATGTGGCTGTGGCTTCACCATGGTATACTAAGTTTTATGAGCCCTGGGGAGCTCATGTGGTAGCTTCAGAGCAGTCTCTGAGCCACACTGCAGCAGGAAGACCTGCACATGACTGGCCAGAGGTTAGTTGGATGCAGCCCTCAACACATCAGTGTGGCTACTGATTCATCTATGTTGAGTTGTTTTCCCTTGTGTGTAGACCTTCTCCCCTCCTCTCTGAAAGAGGTGCCAGCACAAGGTACCTCAGTCCTACTCTTTAACACTGCCATCTCCAGAGAGGAGGGAAAGAATTTTATTTCAACTCTGAAATAAAACGCCAATGTTCTCCACTTGACAGATCTGATTCCAGGTTAAAGATAATCCAAACTTTCCTGTCCAGTCCTCTCCAGGCTTGTTTTCTGAATCTAAGGAATGATAGTCCTGCACCAGTGCAGGCTAATCTTCCTCCCTTCCTCCACCCTTTCTGAGCAGAAATCCTCAGACATGCCATACTGTGCCAAATACTTTACAGTGATTCTGTGATGTGAGTTAGTATCTGCTGGAGATGCTGAGCTGAGATGTGAACTCGTTTCACAGAGGGCTCGACCTGAATTCCCTGAAGTGAGAGTCTCGTCCTTTTACTCACTGAGCTCCCTCTTTTTGTACTTAATCAAATCCTAAATCCTCTGAAGTGAAAAAATGCACATTTTGTTTTCAATGACTTGCTGAAGCTGAATGCTTCTCACAACCAGCAAGGCCTATGAAACTAGTATTTATTAAGGATGAGTGATTTCTCACACTTATTTTGTTTCTATCCAAGACTGCCAACTTGGTCCACCTGGGTTTCAGAACTGAGATATCACATTTCCCACATCTCATGCCTTCTCTATACTTGCCCTGCATTATTTATTAAGGCACTGAGTGCTCCTGGGGTTCATTGTCAGGCAGGGTCAGACTCCTTTGGGCTCACCTCTGCTGCGGCAGTGTTGGAAGACTGCTGCACCAGCCAGTTTATTGAGCAGGCTGGTCCTGCTGCTGCTGCTGCAAATGGAAACTTAAAAGCTACATAGTGAACAAACTCAGAGGAAACTAAGAATCAAAGCAGAAGTGAGGAGCTGGGGTTTCTGATTCCACAGGAAGATAAGTGGTAGATTAATTGGTGTCTCCCTCAGAGCTGTTTTGGCTATCAATTCTTGCAGGGCAGGCAAGGCTGCAATATCCCTGCTGGCAGTAACACTATTAGTGATGGAGTTGATCAAATCAGTGTCATCAATTTAGACCTTTCTTGCCTGGTTGGGATTGTAAAAGAGTTTCAGCAACTGTTCAATTTAGAGGCTTACCAAACTGGCTCAGAGGGAAGAAAACCGCTATTTAGCATTAAAGGTTTGTTGCTATTTCTCAACTGCTGATTGGATGCCTCCTCTGAATCATTCCAGATCAAACATGCATGTGGTTAACTAAGGCTCTAATTTGGAAATTTGTTGTGCTACCTTTTGTCCCAGTGAAAGAAGAGTTGTAGTGGCATGGCCTGTGTGGACACTGTTTTCCCTACACCTGTGATATTTCTGTAATTTAGGAAGAACAGTGGCTGATTACAATAGGAGAAAAGGGTAAACAGACATTAGCAACTTGGGGAAAAAGGCTCTCGAAAAGATTACAGACCTGTTAGTTTTCATGGTGTTTCTTTAATTTCCAAGACATAGGCAGTGTAGCCCAAATCTCTCTGAGATGGTGAGGAGTGTGAGTGCCCCGTTAAAGCTGATGTTTGGATGAGACCATAAACTACTGCTAGCAGCAAAGGAAGATGTGTACATGTGGTTCATCCTTAGACTGCAGAAGAGGGGCAGGCACTGACTAGATCTTGCAAGTCAAGTTTCATATTTTAAAATTCTGGGTCACTTCATTAATTAAAAGATTATGTTTTAAAATTGTTTCTAATCAAATGCACTATGGCATTGGGAGCCAGAGTATTTCTTTGTCTGAAGCCTGTATCATCTATCAAAACGTGCTTTGCAAAAACAGCTGGATCTTGTGTTTGAGTCTTCATCACTGAACTGAATGTTTAGACTGTCTCTTTCCATCAAATGTGTGATTTAACAGTGCAGCAGTGGATGAATCTAGGACAGTTTCTGAATTGCAGATTTCTGTACTAGCCGTCTGCAAAGAAGGAAGAAAAAGAAATGACAGACTGCTGGCAGAAAAGTACAATACTACTACAATAAGCTTATACCACACTCCATTTGATGGACAGCGGTGCCTATTCTAATAGAAAAGGGCTGGAATTCATGTGGATTAGTTCCTTGTGAAATGTGCATAGAAATCCAAATATTCTTTTCTCAAACGTGTTGGTTGCCATTCTGTTTTCTTCTAGTCACTTCCTAATATTAGAAACGGCAAAATGTGAAACCAAAGTTCCAGGAAAGGCATTGTGTGTTTGCAAAAAAGACCAAATTAAGCCTATGTGGGTCCATCCTGCCGTCTTTCCTCCTGCAAAGCTTCCCATAGCCCTGTGTGTGTCTGTGTGCATGCCCATGCACGTGGGTTCCTGTTTGCTACAAATGGCTCTGTCCCTTTTCTTGGGGATCTGTCAGAATGAGCATCTGTACAATGTTCAGCTCTGTGCTTGACTGAAAGCTTGAGAAGTTAAAAGCTTTTAGAACAGTCTCAAAAAAAGAAAATCAACAACATGCACATATAACTAAAAACACATGAGAGATGAGAAGACGAGAAATAATGCAGCATGCAGTAACATTTGGAACCTTTCTCTCTTTTTAGCAGTATCAGAGAGGCTTAGCAAGAAAGGGACCCCTGGAATCCACAGGGTCCCTCTCAGAAACACAGCAACAGCTGAACAGTGCATGAGAGCTGAGGCTTCAGGGAAAATGTCCATGAAAAATAAAAGGAAGGGAAAGAAAAAGAAAAAAAAAGGTTTTTTTTTTTAAAGCTCTGTACAGATGCAGTGACAATTTGATGAGTCCTTCTGCTTTTTTTGCTTTCATGCAAATTGATAGCCTGCTCTTGGGAAAGGTCTACAGTGGTTGTGAGCATCCTATTGTCTACTTCAAGTTACAAGCTGACTGGATAAGCTAAGAAAAGCAGCATTGTGGAAAAGCGAAAAGGTGTTTGACAGTGTCAGGAATTCTGTGTTGTTGGTGGCACACGCACTCAGAACTAAGGCTCATAGGCAAATTCACAGCATTAAGTAAAATTGCAGTGGAATCAATGTAATGCCAGTGCCAAGCACTCAAAAGACACTAAATTTTGCCTCACAGGATCATGAGAGTATTATAATTCTGCATGGCTTTTTTGGGGTGCTGTTTTGATTTGCTTTCTGGTTTTTTAACTGCTATGGGTTGTGTTCTCACGGTTTGCCCTGCAACCACAGGGATACTTTTTGTATTGTTTAGATGAAAGCTGTTCCTTCAGCTTCTTCAAGAAGAAAATTGAGAGTGTGGCCTTTAAGAAAATGATCAAATGTGACAAGTGTTGCAGTAAAGTCATAAAGAGTGAACCAGTTTTTATTATGAGGATTTGGCTTCTTATGGATGAGAACACTGTTGCACTTCTGTTTTACTTGCTCTCTAAGGCCTTGTGTGTGTAATCCCTGCCTTCCTCTGTCATACCAGCTCTTCTCTGACCCCAAAGAGGACAACTAGGCTTCTCCGGCATGGTTAGCTAATGTTGCCTCTGTTGCCTCACCGCCTGTCAATATGGGAATAGATTCACTGCAACATTAATGTGGATGAACATCTGAGCTTAAGCTGTTGTAGAGGGTGAGCAGTCACAGTGCAAAACCAGTTACAGGCGCTACAAGGGCATATGAGGATTTGTCCCCTGAAATTTATGAGTGAGGTAAGCTGAAGTGCTATGTGATCCTTTCCTAGTCCATTGTGAAAGGGTTTCTCTTCCCATCTCATCACAGAATGATGCAGAAGATGTCAGAGGACTACTGACTACATGGAGTAGTTTTGTGTTTGTTGCAGAGAGGGTTAAGAGACCCCTTACTGAAGGTTTTACTTGGGAGTTCACACCCTAAGGTAGGCCAGGGAGGCTGGACTTAATTACCCCAGGTGTAACTTGGTATCAGCTTTCTTGGCAAGGGAACATGCGAAATTAGAGTGTGAGTTAATTCTGCAGCTAATATGTGCGCTTGTGAAAAAGTGGTGGTGACCATATTTTACACTTTATTTATGTGGCTTCTCTGTTGGGGAATTACTGTATTAGTAGCAGAATGGTGAGAAATTTACAGAGGAAAAAACCTTGGTTGGTTGGACTTCAGTACTTTGAACCTGGCTGTACATCAAAGTACCTTCACCTGTGTGTTTTAGTCCAGAGCATGTTGGGTCTGAACTTCCATTGTCCTGAAACAAAAACAGCTTTTTACTCCTATGACAAGTAAATAAAAGAAGGTGTAAGACAGGACTGCTCTCATGTGGTAGCATTTCACACCCACAGGTGTGACAGGTAGAAGTGACTGTACAAGATGCAGGACCACGGAAAACCAGGCTGGTTGTTATAAGGTCAAAGCCACAACCCATGTCAAGGCTCTGAGCTTGTCTCCCCTTGAAAACATTAACTGCTAGAAGTGTACAATAAAGCCTCAGTGGAAACTCAGCTTATATAAGCACAAGAGTTCCATTACAAAACAGCCTCTTTGCAAGAGTTCAGTTTTACACATAGAAAAATAAGAATGAGTTTGGTTTTGGCACCTGGAGTGATGGCCCATCCCGATCAAGTAACATCATCTGAGGCCATGAATTAATCTGCTACTAGGTTTCTCCTATAAGCTCTCTAGGGGTTCAGAGTGCAAGGTATGATCGGCAGTTTTCTAGTACAGAAGATAGATGAAGTGTAGATAATGTTTGCAAGGGATTTCCTTTGGGATTGTAGATGCCCACATTAAATTAAATAAGCTATGATGACAAAAGGTTGGAAGTTCTGCCCTTTTATTTACTAGCTTTTTGCCAGCACGGGTTTTTCAACTCTGAGCCAGCACAGCTATACCCAGGAAAGCCTTTCAGAGGAACCCAAATGCATTTTCTTAGCCTGTGTAGACAAGGCATCAGAGTAAGGCTTGCAATATTTTGATTGTAGTACAGCAATCTGAAAGTTCACAAGGTGAGGAGCACTTCTCACCAAGAATATACACTGCAAACTGTATTTAGAAATAACATTTTTTAATTGAAAACAGCATTTCTGATCCTGTTGGCAGTAGCTATGGGGCATAATTGAGGATATATAATCTGACAGGAGATGTTTGGACTCTTGATGCAAGAGACTGCAAACCAGTCTCAAGCCTGCTTGAATAATCAAATTAAGAACTTCCCTTCTCAGGCATATATTTCTGAAGTGGCACATGCAGGTCTGGCACAGAGCACTCATTATTGCCAATAACAGCTGACATCAAGGGCTTTCCTGTTATGAAAATTTGTAAAGATGCAAATACAGACCCTTTGTGTAGATCCTGGCTGTAGTTTCACAATATACTATTTTTGTTGGCAAAAATATCTTTAAAAGTTCTGGCTCCTGGTTCCCAGAGCTTGTTCCTGTCTTTGTGCCACAGTTCTCTCTCTGCTGTGTTGCCACACTGCTTTAGGAGCCAGGAGAAAAAAACTGAACACTTCTGTTTTTAGTTGGGATTATTTCACTGATCTACTTTGCAGCACAACCCCCTGAACAGTGACATGTGGCAAACTGTGGCATGAAGGTGGCAATTTGTCATTAGGAGTGGGATTAGATATGGGTGGGATCATCTTCCACCAGCTTTGTGATGGAGGCAGGGTCTTGTGAGACTGCACAGTATTGGGAAAGTCTGTCATTGGAAGTCCCACCATAATCTCCTTGGCTCTAGGGCTTGCAACCTCAGCCCTGGAAACCTCTGCATAAGAGTGTCTTATCTAGCCATCTCCAACTGCAGCACCATTTTATCCAATCTGAGAAAATGGACCTTGGATCGATTGCTTTTTTATTTTCTTTCTGTGAATTCAAGGACCCATGGGCTGCCAGGCCCTTCCCAGTATAGCTCCTGCTTCTCTTGGGCTCACAGCATCACCTCCAGTGGAAACAATAACACTCCTGGCTATGGGCACTGCACAGTCTTTGCTGCCTTGTAGGGTTGCAGGCCAGCTTTGGGCATTGCTTGCACTGAACTTACTAAACAGAGCCTCACACTGTAAAGGAACAGACTCCCTGTGTAGGATTTGAGGCTGAGACTCATGCAATTCAGGAGTAGACCATCTTATGGCTGGGGTTTGTGTCTCTTGTTGTGACCAGTGGAAAGTAAGGGTCCAAGGCAAGAATCTCTGCCCCATCTACTGACATGTGGCTCATCATCTTCCTGTGCTCCAGGGAGATTTGAATAGGAGGCAGAGAGGTATCTCTCTGGTGTGATGCAACACCAGAAGAAGGGACAATTCTTGGGGAAAGGGCTTGTCCTAGTCCCAGTCACTTATCCCACATGCCTCAGCCAGTGCAGGGTGGCAGGGAGGCAGCATCAGGGTCAGGCTTCTCCACCAGTGCCACTGAGCAAACACACGTGATAAAGTCTCAGCCCTTGATCCCACCCACAGCCCCTTTAATGAGGGGACCTTTTTTTGATCACCCTCCCAGCACTTGGATGCTCACTTGGTGACTTCACTGCCCTGGTACCCAAGTAGCTGGCAGCAGGCATTTTCCCTCTGGCCTGTGTCCCAAGAAAGGGTCATTCAGGCCTCCCTGTGCATCCGGCAGGCAGCTCCAGAAGGAAAAGACATTATACATCCTTGACAGTGTGAATGCACCTTATTTTAATCTGCTGGTTTATCTCGTCACTTGTCATTCAGCACATAGCATGGTGAAAACTAGAAAGCAAGCTGAGTGTGGTAAATAAAGGCAGTAAAGCAGGACCTTGAACAGTAATCTTTGTTCCTCATTTATCTTAGTGCATCTTGCCTTGCCAAAACTAAAGAAAACCCCAATGTTGTGTAGTTCTGAATGAGCTACCAGTGTTTTGCATCTACAGAGATTTTAATCTCTACTGGGACATGCAGCATTAGGAAGGGGTCATGCAAATGGCCCCCAGTTTAAAGGCATTTTTGGTCTTTTTTTCATCACTCACTGCAGCAGTGTTCACCAGTGGAACAACTGGGTCTGCTGCTCTCATTCAATGTCACCGTCTTTACTGAGTATTCATCTCACTTCTGTCACTCTAAATTAGAGGCAGGTTTATTCCATTCAGCTTCCTATGCCCGATTCAGAAAAGCTACAAGAGTCACAGAGAAATCTGAAGCTCTCTTAGCTCCTTTGGAGTATGTCACCATAAATCATCCCAGCTAAAAGGCCATATGCCACTTTGTGCTACACTCAGTTAATAAAATGCGTTAGATCTTAATGCCTCGGGGCAAAAAGATGAGTCTAATGGATCATGCTTTATCTATTTCAGGACACCAGGTAAACTGATAGCTCTGCATTAATGATGATTCCTTTAACTTACTTCACGCTAAAGAGCCACTAAAGAAACATTTACAATATTTTTGATGGTTGTTCAAAGCCTTCAGCCACTGCCTCAAAAATGCACAAGGAAGGAGGATAGTCAGTTAAAAATCACAACATTTTGCAAATGCATAAGCAGACATGTTCCACACATATTTACAAACCTCAGAGTAGTGTTTCCCATGTTTTTTAGGCCTTTCATCTTCACCTTTTCTAGCTATCCTTGCAAAACATAGAAAAGTGATTTAATTGAAAATATCAAAAGAGGAGCAAAATCTCCATTTAATCTCAAGACTTGAAAAAGCAGTACTAACAGATAACTTTTAAAATCATTAATTAATGCTAGAGCTAGAGATAAAAATTGCAAGGTTTGACAAAACTGATAACACAAATAATTTTTACATTTTCATTCTGAAAGGCTATCAGGGCAAACCTCATTTGTGTGGAATGCTATAGAAATATAAAAGAAGGCTGTTGACAATTTAAAAGATTCTCCTAAAAGAAGTAGAAAATGTTATTTTGGCATCATTTGAGGAGCTCTCTATTAGCTCAAGAAAGGCAGTCCAGGGTACAAGTGTGTTCACAGGTAAGATTTCTCTTTTAGTTATACACTTTTTATACAAGTAAGGCAAAGTGAAAATTAATTTAGGTTCTCCTGACAGTTTTAAACAATTATCTTTCCTATAGCAATAAGCTCATTTTATCCCTGAACTGTTAACCAAAATAAGTGACAGAGAACAATTACACCATTCATCTCAATTTAGGATCCTAATGCATACCCATGGTCAGAAGCGCCCAAGTCCTTAATTTTCATCAGCATTCATTTTTAAATGCTTTAATGCTGCCTCTGATTGTCAAGTGCTAAAATATGAATCTTCCCACTCGTGAGTCACTGATGTAACTAAACTGTGACTTTGGCATCAGAGAGTTTCCTGGGAGTAATGCAAGCTGGGGCCATGAAAACATCTGAGTCATGATTTCCAGGGTAATTCTAGCCCACCTTTGTCAAAACTGAACAAACTCCCACGTTCTCCCTCTTTGTCTCACCAGCAACCCCCAGCAGCTCCCTTTGGTGGTGACTGGGTGGTTGACGACTCGATTTTGGGTTTTTTGAGAGTGAAAATTACTCACTGCTCCTGCCTCTTCTGACAGCATCAGCACTGGCTTCCATAAAAGCATTAAAATACATGTCTTTCTCAGATAGGCAAATTCCTCTTGACAGAACATCCTCAACAGGTGATGTACAGGTGAGTGGGAATAGGAACAGGTGCAATTTTGCTTCAGGTCTTAGGCCTGATAGTTGTGAGCGCCTTGTGTCTCACACTCCCCAAGCTACATGTGTGTTGTAAAGGGCTGTAGCTACAGCCTCAGCTGGACATTTTTAGAAGCAAGTGTTTGTAAATGAGAAAAGATGGAAGCTCTAAATCAGGAGACCAAAAATATTGTCTCTGGTGTCAGTGTAATGAGCTAACTACTCATTTTCTCCCAGTAATAGGGAGGAAAATGAGGGGATATTTTGTCACATTGAAGAAAACAATAAAAACATCTTTCTTCCATGCTCTGCAAATTTAGAAAAAGAAAAAATCATCAGTAACGTTCAAGAAAATGGTTTTCTTTCTTTTGATTTTCTCAAGTGAGCTTCTGGAGTCTTCTGGGATTAGCTGGGTTAAATAGATGGCTAACTAGCAGATTTTGTGATGGGTTTTTCATTGCATTAGAGGTGTAGGAAATGAACCACAAGGAGGAAGGAGATAGGAAGTGAAAATGCAAGAAAGTGGATATTGTCCTCCCAATGGCCTGTCAAACCTCATAGCTGGGATGCAGCACATACTTAGCTATGCACACTTTCTCCAGAAAATTATTTTTCTGGAACAACTGCTGTTAGTAACAACTGGGACTGAAGCCCTGAGGTCCTGCCGAGCAGCAGAGGAAACTGCAGTCCACAACTTCCTTGGGAGCCACGGCACTTCTGGCCCAGGAGATGTTAGCAAGAACAGACAACAGTACCCCATTTTCCCACTCCTTCCTGCAAATCACAACTCCTTCAAGGGCTTACTCACCCAGAAGCCTTCATGAGTTCTTGCTGGAAGTTTTTCTTTGGAAAGGTGTATTTGAAATGTTCAGTCTCTGACTGGCACTCTTGTGTTCAGACTCTGTTCTTGGCAGGGCTGTGGCTGCAGCCTGGCAAATTAACATTCCTATCAAGTGTGAAAATTAGGGAGGAAAATGCTTTTGAAATGCTTTCTCTCCTCAACCAAAGATATATAATTGTCATTAGCAATTGTAGAACTAGTCACTCTCTATGTTACATCAGTTATTTCTTCCATTTTTTCACACTTACATTAAATATATCTGCTTACAAAAACAACGAACCTAATCTCTCCACTTTCTGTCCAGCAAGTCAGGCATAGTGCATGGTACATATTAGTACCAAATCTATACAGATAATTGTGCAGTTCTGGTTATTAGTATTAGTGTTTTCACCAGAGCCCAAATATTAATTGTGCTGCTTTCAGGAATGAACCAGTACTTCAACTCTCCTGGAGGCCCTTCTGAAGGATTTAGCCCCAGTGCTGTTGTTTTGGTTTGGGTTTTGCAAGAATGGGTAACTAAAGAGAGAAATCTAAAATTTGGGTCAGATGAGAGTTCACTATGAAAATAGTTCACAGTGTCATCTGTATCTGACAGAGTTATGTGCAGTCTTGATCACTTCAGTTACACCATTTATGGGTACAGAGATCTGGTTTTGCAATATTAAGGATAAGGACCAAAGAGTTCAGAAAAACTTTCTCCAACAGCAATTTCTGAAGCACACAGCTAAACCTGTTAATTGACTGCTTGCATGGAGGACTTCAGTGGCCTAAATAAATACTTTTCTTCCTTTCTAGAGATTAATTTTAATTTCTAGGCAATTATTTTTTTGGTTTTGGGGTTTTTGTGGTTGTTTTGTTGGGGTTTTTTTGGTACTCAGCTGCTTGCTTTAGGTCAATCAATTAATTTTTTTAAAAGCACAAAACAAACAAACCCATACAAACAATAACACACCTAAAGCAAACAATTATTCTGGGAGACACCATTAAGATTTTCCATGGTATGACATCTACACACTGTGTGGGCAAAGTACACAAGTAAATATTTTTTATTAATGCTGAACAAAATTGATGTCTAACATCAAAGCATTTATTTCTCTGCAAGGGCTAGCCATACATCAGAATTGTACTTTATGTTTTGATTGATGGCGAATTCTGCAACAAATGGCTTAATAGCACAATAAAATTGATTGCACAACTAAAATAAGGCCAAATGTTGGTTCTCTGTAGGCTGCAAATGAAGTTAATCAGAATCTTCTGTGGACTTCTGGTGGGGTCCCGAATTTGCTAGAAAGTGAAAAATCTTTGGGTGGAGATGTTGGCATTTGGCTACAATCAAAAGTGGTGCAGAACACCTGGAGACCAGTGGCATCAGCTTTACCTTACACGGGGTTGGGCATTTGTCTTTCAGACTAGGATGAGGTGGTCTCACAGAAACATAAGAGGAAGTATTTATTCCTCTGAACCTTTCCCCATGTTTAGCACTGGAAACTGAGTGAGAAATTAAGCCTCCTTCCAGTGCTGCTGGTGGAAAAATGAGTTATATACAGTGTCTTGGCTGATGCTTGTATACAGCAGTGCCTTCGTATGTGACTGCACCTTTGGTCCCTGCTCACCCTCCCTTGAGAGTTACTTTCATTTAAATGGTCCTAACTTGGCTTTGAAATTAATATTTCTTTGAAGGGAATGAAGTGATGTACTTATGTCTTCAGTTTGTTTGCTGGCTGTTTTTTACAAGACTGGCTTAGTAAGGAAGCGGAATTCAGGGAGTTTTACTTGGGCAGTAATAACCCGCAGGACTTCTACCAGCCTCCTCTGTCTTCAAAATCCTGTGCAAATAGAGGCTGATTAATCACACTGATGAGTGCCCGATAAGCCATGGGAAAGAAAGCGTTTTGTGGCGTAGGGAAAAAAAGAAAAAGAAAAAAGAAAAAAAAAACAGGGAAATGAGCCATTAAAAACACAATATCTCTTTACTCCACCAGTGTCTAAATAGATTGAAGCTTCAAATAACTTAAAGGCACACCCAAATCTGCATACATTGGTGATTCAAGGAGTTTTGTTCCCTCTCTCGTACCTTCAGTCTCAGTTAATTTTTCTCATTGTCCTTACATTTCCTAGCATTTGAAAACTTCAAGGGTGTAGAGGAAAAAAACAGCCCAGGAATTCAACTTCTTTTCCACCTGGCTGTTAAGATAATCACTGCGCTGTTGTTTTGAGAGGAGAGCCAGACGGGCTGGAACAATAGCAGCGTGTATAAACTTTCCCCATTCACCTCAAAGGGCTTCGGTTCTAACACCTCATTACGATGGTTTAAATGCTAAAGCTGCCATTTTGTTGTTGATTATCATATCAGAAACCTTCACCTAACGTATTTAATTAGTACAGCTGCAAGCCCTGGCATGTCTTCTTGGAGGTTTCAAGTTTAAGCTATCTAAAGACTGGAATCGAAAGTCAAATGCTCCTTAAGGCTGGTCGTCCACAGCTGGCTTTGTCAATGCTTGTAGTCTTTCTGGCTTTTCTACTTTTCTTTTTTCATTCTTGTTCCATAGACATAATTTTGTTTTAGCCCATGTTCAATTTGTACCCACATAACACCTATCATTAAGATCACAGCTGTATCCCTGCAAGAGCTGGTAGCTAATGTTTTCATGCAATTCGGTGTGATGTATAATTTTGAAGAGGGAGTATCTTCCTCTGTCTTTCCTTCCAAAGACTCATTGTAATAGGCACTGCTAACTTCCTCCTCCGTATCTTATTAGTGAGATTTGAGCTCAGTTTAAATGGGGCTTTATTGGCATGACAAGCTATGCAAGTGCCACCAAAGTGTCAGGGAGAAAAGAATCATGCTGCTCTGAGCATGAACCAATGACAAGTGCTTCATAATACAACCATCGAAATAATACAATCATCAGTCAGAAAAAGGAGGGGTGACAAAGGAAAGGTTCAGGAGCTGAGCCCTAGTTGGTCCCAACTCTGTGGATTTGCTGGGAACCAACTTGAGGCAGCTCTTAGTGAGTGCTGAGCTGTGCCTAGCACTACTGGGATCTAAGGTGGCCAGGGGAAGAGATGTGTCTGAGCAAGGAAAATGCCAGACCTGAAACATCTGTGCTGTAGTTTGTGAATTCCCTAAATAGCAGTCAAATGCCATCAATGCCAGTGTGCTACAAACACCTAGCTAAGGCAGTTTAGGAGACTGAAATTCATTAGCTGTCTTTAAATAACCAGGTGGACAGATAAGATCTTCACCACACTCAATCTGCCTGTCCTATAAGTGCTTTCTTTCTGGATACCCTGACCATCTGCATTTCTACAGAACAGCACATCTAAGGTGGCATCTGGATGCTGTCTGAGAGAAACTATATGTGGTAATTCCAGATTTTTACCACAATTGCTTGCCCTTTTGGCCCCTTGCATCCCCAGTTTGTTTAGTTTGCATTTAAATACACGTAGCACTACCTCTATCTGCAAATGGCACTTTCCTGAAAGTCAAACACAGCCCCTCTGGCTCAGAGAGTCCCAGCACTTCTCGTTGCTGGAGAATGGATGGATGGTTTGTGATGCATCGCTGCCACTGTTGGAGGGGTAACAGTGGGCTCCGTGGACTTAGGTTTGAGCTGGTAAGACCATTCTTACACTTTATGTCAGTGACAAGCACAGGTGAACAGTCATATCCTGCTGTGACAGTTCATTCACGTTTGCCTAATCCCAGTTTGACCGTGCCAGCTCCTGCTTGGGCTGCAGTTTGAAACAATCGGTTTAGCAACATTGTGCTCCAGCAGAAGGTTTTCTGCATCTGCAGGTACTGCGGCCACCTGTTGTTAGTACTGACCAGTTTATCTAGCGTAAACAGAAAGTAATTCTATTCAGTCTAATTGTCAGCTTGTCTGTTGACTCTGCTAACAGAGAAACAAAATAGTGTCAGTTACCAAGAATATTTCTAGGGGAAAGAAGTGGAAGGGGGAGGAATGAAGCCGATTTATGAGGTTCTATAGAGGGACCAGTAACCCATCTGACACTGTACACAACCAAAGCTTCAAATACAAATTATCTTGTATGTAGCTGGTTTCTTACAGTGGAAGACTTCTTCGTGACTAGGTTATCTCATTTTTCTCTTCCCATAGGGACAGTGTCAACCAGCTCCGAAAGAAATAAGCTAGCTGTTGTCATGGACTTACAGCGATCTTTTCCATTTTTCCAGCTCACAATGACAGACTCTGGGCTGAAGTTTAAGCAATGAAGCACACATGATTGATTTCACATGGCTGTGAAAGCTTGTAGCATGAGCCACTGACATGACTCTCCTTTGAATTGAGTAATGTGGTAGCTGCAGTGCTGAAATGAGCTCTGCTGAAGTGAAGTCTTTTATATTCCTCCTTGAAAATATTCCTTCAAGCTCACCCTTATCTACCTTATCTACCTCCAGTTTTCTCTGCACTGTAAGATACATTTTTACCTACTGGACTTGAGAAGTAAAACAGTTCAGTGGGAGCAGCTTACTGCAAGTGTAAAGCAAATTCAAAAAAGGCCCAGACAAACCAAGAAACTTGATTTGTTTGGTCATCTGTTGGCATATAGGTCGAAGTTCACCTATGACAGCAGTTGTTGAGGAATAACCCAGGAGGATTTTTCTTAAGACCATATAAGTTTTCACTTAACTCCCAGAGATCTTGAAGGAAAGTTAGAGGAATAAGCCCTTTGAAACAGGAGTTTTCATCATAAGTTTTTTTAGGACAGACCCAAAGTATGGTAAAACCATGCTTAGGCTAGTTCCTAGTCATTAACACATTAGGTACAAATCAGGAATGAATTTTTAGTCCTCACTCATGTTGGGGACCACCTGTGTGAGTAATACCTTGTTTGACTAGAAGTGGTCCTTGGGTGACTCAGTATTCATCAGTATGACTGAGTTACAGTCGCGTCCCCAAATACTGAGGAAAGAATTCGTCAGTTGTGTGCACAACCTTCATTGAATTAAAGATGGCCAGTTGCTAGTCCTGCAACAAGAAGTGTTTCCATTTTGTAAGTGATTTTTAAGGAATTGCTTCTCTCATGGGGAATTGCCATTTCCTCATGCACTAACATATGATTTTTAAAATAATCTAAGAAGAAAAGCTGCTTCAGGAGGATTCAGATTACCACATTAGTTTATAATCTAAAAACAAAGCAGGAAGTACAGACCAGTATAAAGCATAGAAAAGGGATTTAAAGTGCATCTTTTATGGTATAGAATGTAATTAAGAAGTAGTTAATTGTATAGATATGATTTGTTAAGGGAAGAAGTAAATCGGGGAGGAGAAACTTCTTTACATCTCATGTCTTTTAAATTATGACTTCTTGTAAAATAGAGGAAAGGACTAAATTTACAAAGAAACAAAAGAGAAACTAGAGTGAGCAACAAGGTAAGGAGGAAGGAGAGCTTTGTGGTTATAACACTCAACAAGGACCAGCTCCGTAGATCTGGGTTCATTTTCTTGATCTCCCAGAAGTTTCTTGCATTTGAGCAAGTCACATCTTTGTAATTCAGTTCTCTCTTTATGTGAAACAGTGGAACACTTTTTGGGCTGAAATCTCATCTGGGCTGGCCTTCTTCTTTACCTATATGTACCTGTTACATATAGACAGTTATTTTACAAATAATACATCCTAATATCCTTAAAGTGTTTTGGTGAACTTGTTTGTGCTTTTATAGAATTCTTGTTATAGACTGGCTTTTGATCATCCAGTAAAAACCTGATGGTGCCATTTTTCCCAAGCCCTCAGTACAAAGTCTCTCAGGAAAGTGGACAACTTCCACAGAAACAGATGAGGAAATACAGGAGGAAGTGCAATTACAAACACATCAGCAAATTTATCAATTTTTTGCAAGGTAGGGATCTTTGATGCTTCTCCTGCACTTGCTGGGGTAGTTTTTATAAGAGCTGCAGCTAAGCCTTATGACACCTGTCACGGTGTAGAGAGGGAAAGCAACACCATCCATTAGTGAACAGGTGGAACTGACAGGGAGGCTGAATTCAAACTCGAATTACCCAGGAACTTAGAAAAAAAATCAGGAATAAGCCAAACTCTTTTCAGTCTGTGCATTATTTTACTCCCTAAAAGTTTACTTCAGCTCACCTAACTTTAGATGAGAGCACATGGATGCAATAGAAACATCCTGTGAATGATGGAAGGAGTGATTTACCCTAGCATCTAAATCACCATCACTGTAGGAGCATCTATTTTCCACTGAATATACAAAGAACCTCAGTGAGATGTTTGAAATTATGTATGTAATTTGCTATACCATTTAATATTTTCATTGCATAATTCTTTCTTCCTCAGATATATTCTTTGCTACAGAACAGTGGTGTCAAATGCCACAGTTTTGGCTTAGACATTGATGGCATTACTTCTGTTTTGATGGTTTAAATCATTGTTATAATTAGATAATTTGTCAAATCCCAGCCAAGAGATATTCTGAACTCAGGGTGCTAGACAATTGAAAGAAAAGACCTGGAAATACATGATTTTTTTTTCTCCCTAAGAATCCTAAAATATTCTGTTATGTAAGTTGGAAATTTTAAACACGTTGTTGATTGTGTGAAGCTGCTTTAAAATTCATTAATAATTAACAAAAATAGAGTGGCAGGAAAACATAAGAGAGGGAGAGAGAAGATTTGCTCTGATGTTACCAATATCAGGGGTAAAAACCCCAGAAATTTACCTGTGTGCCATGCACTGTCTCACACATGCACTGTGTTCTGTAGAGCTCTCTTGGTTTTAAGGTAGTCTGGTGTTAATAATTCCCATTTTCTGTTTATTTCTTTGTTTTTCTTACAATTATTTTATCTAAGCTACAGTCCACCTGCTATCAGAAGCATTTACTTTCATTTTCACTTCAAGGCATTTTGAACTAGGCATTAAAAATTTCAGAATCACTGTGGGTACATGTGGATTGCTTTCAGTAGTGTGTAGCTGCTCCATTAAAAGGAGAAAAAAAAAGGTGCTACAGTTTTGTATCTTGGTGTATCCCTTGACATAGTTTTTCATATTCCACCAGACTGGTTTTACTGTTGTTGATATCCCTATGCAAAATATAAGAAGAAATAAGCTCACTGTCGAAACAATGGCATTAATTAGAAAAGCTTCTTGTAAATGGAGAAAGTTTGTAATAAGGGAGATCTGAAATATTTTAAGATTGTTTCTTGGAACATCAAACTGATTATACAAAAGAAATGTGAGGAAAAGCAGAAAGCAAATAACTGGGGGGAGGAAGATCAGTGAAAATTGGGCAGCACTCAATTTACTTACATGTATAATACATTTCCTAAGACATTATCTTTAAGTGTTAGTTAAGACAAGAGTTAATAAAATAACTCAACTCCATTATAGTTTAATACAGAGAATTTTATGCTTTATTAAACAGAGATTTTTCTAATAAATGCTGATGATCAAAGCAGTATCCAGTAAGACTGCACATTCATCTCTATATTGATACAACAAAACAAGAGGCAGCCTGAAATATTTTAGCTTCAATGCTTTTTTCGCTACTCTTAATCCCTTTAGGCAATAGCACTTTCTGCAGCCTGTATTTGTGTTTTAGCACAGGCTGTAAAGAAATAGCCCTTTGAATGCATTTCTGATAGTGCATCTTTAAGTGCATCTCTAACAGGATTCATTTACTGCTAATTCTAACTGAAAACCTTTCTCCAGATTCTATACAATGTTTATAAACTACATGTCTTTCATTTTTTAATTAACAATCTCCCAGTTGTCCCAAGTGTAGTGCAGCTAACTGAGCAGGTGTGACCTCAGTCTGGGCACTGGGCTCAATGCTGCTCCTGTAGGAACAGCTAACACTAAAAAACCCAGACGAACAAGTTTCTCCTCCTTGGTATTGTTTGCTCCTGTGGGGCTTATCCCATGTTTCCTGGTCCTGCAGGAACCTGGCCTGCTCTGGGAGACTTTGCTAACAAACTGGTGTAAAACATGCCTGGTGTTGAGCCACGGGGAAAGTCGTGGGCAAGTGCTGGAGGACTGTTAGCATTCCACTGGGTTGCCAGGCAGCTTTGCTGCAAAGTGAGCAGGTTAACTCGAGTGAGAAAAATGAAAGCAAACTTTAAGTCATTTAGTGACATTGTTAGCTGAAAACACCAAAAACATAGCTAAGCTTAGACCACAGATTTCTTTGTGTCGGTGGGGCTGCATGGGGGACAACTATGGAGCACTAGACTTGTTTGGTTCTGCAACCAAAACACGTAAATAATGGCTAGCAAAAGCCCTGAATTGTGTTCTTAAAGCATTTTCTTCTCCCCCCACCCCCAAACAGTACCACAACAAATACTGAAAATCCAAATGGTTATACTAAAGATATGACAAAGATAAAAGGGGAAACAAAATTACTCTGCCAACACTGCCACATGATTCGTCTAGTGAAAACAGTGTGTCATGTCAATGCTTTGCTTAATTTAAGAGACAAAAGGCCAGACAAAAACCTTTGACTCTGAATCATGTAATCCAACGCTTCTGGTCTTCTGTTGCTAGAGCTGACTTATCTTGGTTTATGTCTAAACATGTTTCTGATATGGTTTCTCTAACAAGCATGAATCTGATTTCAGGGCTTTTCTTTGAGAACTGTGTTAATCAAAGGCTATTAATGAGTGTCCCCTAGTTAGTCTGTCTCTGATTCCAAAGGACTAGATTTATAGTCACAGTGTTTCTAGTACAAGTGTTGTGCTCACTCTGCAAGGTTTAATTTTTTCAAAGTGGTGAAGGTAACTTTGTCCTGGCTGGCTCTACACTAGATCAGGTATTGTCTGTCATGTTGTGAGGAATCACGGCCAGCAATGTGCTACATATCCCAGTGTCCTTTGAATTTGAATGGGGTAAGGATATGGATATGTACAACTGGTGGGGACCAGCTGATGATTTTTAAGTCCACACTATATTATGGGCTCGCTATTTCATTTGTCCGTGTCCTGTATATTAAAACGTGTTAATTACATGTCCATATGTCAAAGGTTTGTATTCAGTGGGAACTATTCTGGTTTAAGTCAAGATACTAATTTTAACAGATGTAGTTAAAAAGATGTGAATTTATATAGAGATCCTGCCTTAAGGAAGGTATATTTTAGGTTGGTAGAAATGGATGAGAAAAAACTTTACTTCCAAATACAACATAAGCGTACCCCCCACTAGAATACTGTACATCATTCTGCTGCCTGCATGGGGACAATGCAAAGGAGGCTGGAGAATGCACCTTCCAGTGAAGCAGTTTAAAATCAGTTCTTCAACAAAAGAAAAATCAAGAGCTACTTTGTTGTAGTGTGTATATGCCTAAGTGTTTAACCTAACAAGCACATAAATAAAAAGATTCAGTGACTGAAAAGGAAAGCTAAGTAAATTCATGCTAGAAATAAGATGTGCTGCTTGGTTGGTTAAATTGTGATGAGAATAAATGATTGGTGAAAACCCCTGGCAGCAGCTGTAGACTTTCAACTTCTTGGTGTTCTAAAGAGACACCAACGCAAGGTGTCTCTTTAGAAGATTTGCCTAATCAAGTGAGCGTTCCTGGGGTCCATCTAGGTGTAACTCTGTGACGCTCTGAGTAATATATATAAATATTATATAGTAACTTGTCAGCTGGATGAATAGCATACTAACTTTTGCATAGGGTAGGACTGTGTGCAGACAGGCGTCTACCCAGTTTGGTTGCCTCTCTCTGAAAAGACCTCATGACATTTACTTCAGAGTGGCATTTGACCCATGCCCCTCTGCAGTTCTGCCACAACTAAATCCAAATTCTTATCTGCAGCATGGAAACTTAACTGCTGGATCAACTCTGGTTGGCAAAAGACATAGATTTAGTATGGTCCTCTTTGTATAGCTGTGACTGTTTGAAGACCCTGTCCATATTAAAAGTGGGACTCAACATCTAATCAATTTGATTGACAGGTGTATCAGAGTTTGCTGTGGCAGTGTACAGGCCCATTCCCAGCCATTTTGCTCACAGTGATGCCTTGCAATTGGCTTCTGCTTTGACAGGAACATCCCATTATTACCTGGGGCATCACCACCTGTGTGGGGCTGCATCCCCATAGGCACTGTATTGGCCAGGATACTAACTGTGCATCACCTCTGGCCTGTGCCATATAGGCAGAGTTGGAATTGTAGTTAGTCTCTGGGACAGAAATATTTTGACATCATCTGCACCAAGGTCTTATCCACTGTTGTTGTATTGATCAACACAAAATGTTGCGTACTGAGGAACGAGGATCGGGTGTTTGAGCTGGGCAGTGAAAAGAGGGCAAATTTTGTTTCCAAGGAGTAGCTCAAAATAGAAGTGAGACTATGCAGCTTACCTTGGCTGTGTCACTGCCCACCGCTCTGCCTTGAGCAGCTGACGGTACAGGTCCTTAATGCAAACTGAGGATTTGTGTTTACCACTTCTCAATCATTCCTTCTATTCCATACAAGACAAAGTGAGTGTTATTCTTATTTTATTATACTTTTTGTGCCTTGAGAAAGCGAACTCCTGGAAAAGGCCATGGAGATGGAAAATTACAATAATTGTGCCTGGAGAAGACAAAAGTGTGAATAAGACTTTCAGCAGAAGTGTGACTGAGACAGTGTTGAATATAGGGCAATATAGTGAAAGTGTTAATAAGCAGATTTACAAAGACAGGAAATGTGAGAAACAAAGGTAAGCTCAGGATCAAAAAGAACAGATGGATTTCTTTCTTCAGACACAAAATGGCATCAAAGACTTAAAATTGCCAACACACAAGTTAATGACATTTGCACCATGGCCACCACTAGGGTGAAATGGAAAAGATAAGTCAGAATTAGAGTAAGATTGATCCTTGCAACAAGGTAAGCGGAATCTTCTTAACTTAAACTAACATACAGCTAATGGATATATACCTGTTTGTAATAGATATCAACAAAGACTTCTGAGCAATAACAGAGTAGAAAGTTTCACTAACCCAGCAGAGAATCTCCATGGAGGGTTGCATGCCCACAAATTGGCATCCTGCGACAAGAGGCATTTTCGTAAAAAAATCCTGATTGGCTTTGATTTCTGGATTTCAAAATATTGTATTTTCTGATTGGTTTGCACTGCGTCAGGTCACAGTGAAGCTGCTGTGGTTTGCACTGCTTCAGGTCACAGTGAAGCTGCTGCAGTGTCTAGCAGTGTTGACAAGGGCAGCCTGCACCTTCAGCAGCAGAGACATCTAATCTCTGTGCTTGGAATTATGCCGGTATGGTTTTGTGTGCAGGAATGCAGTTGCCTGCATAAGGTCCCAATACAACCAGTACAACCCTTTTTTCTGTGGGATCAGTTTGCAGTCTGTTTCATCACCCTACAAACAGTGTGTCAGCTCAGGTGGTTGAGGAGAGCTATGCAACAATATTTCTGAGTTTCTAGCCTTTGCCAAGGCAATTGCTTCTCCCAGCCTCACTACATTTCTCTCTAAATTGGAGAGAGATGGATTTGATGGGTGGACTGTTTTGTGCATGAGGAACTGGTTGGATGGTCTCATCCAGAGGGCAGTAGTCAACATCTCAGTGTCCAGATGGAGATAGGTGGGTCCAAATGGTGCCCCTCAGGGGTCTGCATTGGAACCAGTGTGGTTTAATATCTTCATCAATGACAGAGACAGTGGGATCAGGTGCTACATCAACAAGTTTGCCCACAGCACTAAGGTGAGTGGTGCTTTTGACATGTCTGAAGGACAGAGTGCCATCCCAGGGGACCTGGAAAAGCATGAGAAGCAGGCCTGTGTGAAACTCACGAGGTTCAACAAGGCTGAGTGTGGGGTCCTGCACCTGGATCAAGGCAGGCTCTGGTATCAACACAGGCTGGAGAATGAGCACATTGAGAGCAGCCCCACTGAGAAGGACTTGGGTGGACTTATGGATGAAAAAAGGGACATATCCAGTAGCGTGTGCTCACAGCTGAGAAGGCCAACCATGGCCTGTTCTGCATCCAAAGCAGCATGGCCAGGAGGGCAAGGAAGGGGATTCTGCCTCTCCATTTGGGTGAGATCCCACCTGGAACACTGTATCCAACTCTGGAGCCCCCAACACAAGGACATGGACCTGCTGAAGTGAGTTCACAAAGGTGATCAGAGGGCTGGAAACCTCTCCTATGAAGACAGGCTGACAGAGTGAGTTGGGGCTGTTCAGCCTGGAAAAGAGAAGGCTCCAGGGAGACCTCATTCCAGGCTTCCAGTACTTAACAGGACATTTCAGGAAAGATGGGGACAAACCTTTTACCTAGGCCTGTTGTGACAGGATAAGGCACAATGGTTTTAAGCTAAAAGAGTGTCAATTTAGACTAGATATTAGAAAAAAATTTTTTACAGTGAGGGTAGTGAAACACTGGAACAAGTTGCCCAGAGAGGTGGTGGATGCCACATCCCTAGAAGAGTTTAAGGCCACGTTGAACAGGGCTCTAAGCAACCTTACCTATTTTTGATATTACATTCCTGCTCATTGCAGGGTGGTTGTAATGGGTGACCTTTAAATGTCCCTTCCAAACTAAACTATTCTATTTTTCTGCATCTAACCAGGAATGTCTGACTTTTTTCATCTAGCAGCAGTGCTACCCTGTACATTCAGGCCAACCAAAGCTGATGTGTAGCTACTTTAATAGGCTGAAGTGGTGTTTTAGGATCTGGCTTATAAGTGGATCAGATGGCTCAACAAACAGTGGTGTGTAGTGGACTATTGCAAACAATACCAGCCCTGGCTACCTAAGCTGCCCAATATCTGTCATCATTCTCAGAGAGGGATCTGTTCCCCAAGGGTCCATTTAACTGTGGTCATGATGTGGCTATTAAATTGCACTAATTGGTTACGACATGAAACACTCCTGGGATACCCCAGATTTCCTTTAATAGGGAGATTGAATTTGGAAAAATATTCAGAAGACAGTCATTACAAAATTGAATTATATGTGATATTGGAAATTGCTTTTACTCTCTGAGTTTCACCTGTCAAGGTTGGGAGTTTGACAGTCACATTTTCCTATTTTTAATACATTTTTCTCTCCCCTGTTGCTGTGTGAAGCCACACAAATGGTGGGCAAAGCTGATGGAGCAGCCAGGGTGGGGGAACTTGAATTTGTTAGTACACAAAGCACTGCCAGATGCAAGCACAAATGGAAACCTTGCTTCTAACAGTCCCCCCTGCTGAGGCTCATATTCAGTTTTATTGCCATGAATACAGACTTGTCTGATAGAAAGTGAGCTTCAGGTTTTCACAGCACTTTTTTTTTCAAGTGGCTTGGGTGGAGATCACAGAGGAAGTATGTGACCCCCTTCAACTTTATTACCACAAGGTATCAACTGAGATAAAACCTAAAAAGAGCTGTGCCAAACTTCCCCAAGATTCTCATACAGAACAAGACTTTCAAATTTAGAAAAGGGACTTTCAGCTCAGAAAGAGATGAATGAGGATCATTACTCCACCGCAGCCCTTTCCACCCCGTACCTACCCAAGCAAGGAGGCACAGGCAGTTCTTGAAGTCCCAGAGCTGTAGTATATCAGAGGAAGAGTGAGTGAATTGTGGTTGGACAGAGTAAGAATGAGATAAACCTACAAGGGTGTTGTGCAAATTATGTTTGTCTTTGAGTTTAATCATAATGCTAGAACCTGAAGAGGACTAACTTGAAAAATCATTTTCTTTTAAAAGAGGCAAGGAGAGGCCAGTACCTTTCTGGGGTCAGTGCAAGGTGGGTAGCATTATTTCCCACAGATTCCCCTCAAAATGTTGTCATTTGAGACCCAGCTCCATACCCACCCACACCATAGCTATTTTTCAGTACCCTTGGTGCAGGCTCCTGACCTTGGGGACAGAAGGGACCTGTAGTGCTATTGGAAGTCTCCTCTCCCTTCCAACTTCCAAGCTGCAGCAGTCCCACAGGTGCTTTGTACCAAACTTTGCTCTGTGTGGATATATTGAGAACAAATCTATAAATATGTATTTTCTGACTCCCTAGGCTGGATTCTTCCCCCCACGGATTCCTGGCAACAATGTCTTAAAATGACTGTGACCAAAAAAAAAAAAAAAGTATTAGCTGTGACAGTTAGTTGAGAAGAAAATACTTAAACTGAGGGCAAACTCTAAGCTTGCTCCTGGACGTCTCCCTTTTGAAGCTTCCTTCCCT
Organism: Pardalotus punctatus; assembly: GCA_013400915.1. Taxonomy (NCBI): domain Eukaryota; kingdom Metazoa; phylum Chordata; class Aves; order Passeriformes; family Pardalotidae; genus Pardalotus; species Pardalotus punctatus. The sequence goes on along the minus strand of VZTX01006369.1, from coordinate 293,648 downwards.
ACTCAAGCATAGAAGCAAGGGCAGTTTGGAAACCAAGTCTTTGTTGCTGGTCCTGACTTCATACAAACTCCTGAATGCAAAGCAGCAGTGTATTTTCTTGATATATTTTATACCTGGACCACTGGCATATCACCTCCCAGTTCCTTCTGTCTAAATTGGTCTTCATCAGTTTCCCATCAGTTTATCAGTTACTTCTGCATTATAGATGTGGGATATGTACCATGAGCCAACAGGCAAATAGAAATGCTGTTTCCTGTTGAGTTCAGCTCAGCTATGATAAGTATGACCACAAAAATGTCTGCATTCTACACCAAAATAGTAACATTGAGTTTCCTATATAACCCACAGAAGCCAGGAAATTCATAACCTATTCTAGGTTAAGCATAAAAAGGGGATTGTAAAACAAATATTGAAAAAAAGAAGAAAAATAAGAAGAAAAAGGCACTACGAATACCAGTATCTGAATGTCAGGGCAGAATTTTAGACAAATTGTATTAACAATAATTGAGGAGGGTGGAGGGGAGAAGGAAGCATTCCCAATAGCTATCCCTGAAAACTGCAAGATAGTCCCAGGGCTGGACTGAGGCCCCCCAGGGGAAGGCTGGGATGGCTTTGCTCACTAAATTCTTAACAAGGCACAGTCAACACTTAGCTCCCACTTCTGTCTGTTACTTGTTTGGTTTTGACATTTTGTTGTTACAAGAGCTTAAAGAATTTTTTTCCATCTTTCCAATTCTTTCTGTGGAACTGTTGACAGCCTTTGGTGCATACACATTTCCATTGTTTTCTCTGCTTAACCACTTAGTCAGATTTGCCCATTTGTTTGTGGGTTCTTCAACTGGCAAAAAAAAAAAAAAAAGATAATGTTAATATATTTTTTTAACATAGGAAAATGTGATGCAAAACCACAAACATTGTTGGGGGGATTCAGGGACAGGTGTATTGACTAGGACTGACATTAAGTTTTTGAAATGGCCAAGATTTGAGCTGTTTCTCTGGTTTTTAAGTGTTTTAGAGTATGAATGACAGGGAAGACAGTAATTGCTTTCAAGTTTCTAATTATAAATAATAAACAGAATTCACTAGAGCAGAGCAGGAAAAGTATGAGGCAGGGGAAAAGAGGAGAAGACAGCCACTGACCTCTCTTTCCAGCAGAGGTGGAGATTTCCACGAGGGCAGCCCTTCCAGCTTAGTGCCTCCCACAGATTTCACTGGGAGCGCTGAGCTGTCCCTGGACTGATCCTGCGTAGACACTGTTGGGTTTGTGTTTTGGAGTGGGACAGTGCCTGGAGACACCTGCCAGTGCTGGTTAGAGATAGTGCTGGGTGAAAGTGAGATGATCTTGGAATAAAACCTACACAAGCTGGCTAACCCTGCTGGGGCAAATGGCCTTGAGCAGCATCTCCCTTGGCTCATGCAGCCCCAGCCCCCATCTGATCTGCCTGTTAGAGAGGAGCAGCTCACCACCACATGGATCTCCTGCATGCAGAGACTCTGAAGAAATACTGAATTCAGATTGTAGTTTCTTCAGTGACAGCTGGAATATCTTCAGTGGGTGACACTGAGGTTGCAGGAGGTCAAAGAGTATGTTACCCAGAGATTTTCAGCAAAAGTGAGACCAGGGCTTTGGGACAGTGGCAGAGGCACGCAGCAGATTGAGAACAGTGACCACTTTATTGTATGAAGATGACTGAACTGGCAGGATGACTGAGTGTGCCCTGAATTTTCTTGCTTTTGTTTGCTGGTTCTCAGACTGTGCAGAGCTCAGACAGTCCAGGGCATTAAGTCTCTGGAGTCTGTGATTTCTCAGTTGTGAAGAGCTTTCCATACTGATAATATTCAGAGGAGAACACAGGGGGAAAATCCATCCCTTTAATACGTATATGCAAATGTTTGCCTTTGTGAATGTATATTAGGCATAAATAAATGCAACAAAAATTTAGGGGAACCTCTAGTAACACACATTCCATTTTATAGCTAAGCATGCTAGATAAATATTGTGGGAAAATACAGACATATGCCAAAATTAATGTTGTATTTGGACTTGTACATGCTGAAATAAAACCACATCGACAACCACATCCATTAGCTAAAATGTGCAGAAGAAATTGCTTCAGAAGCAACTGATCTCTGTGCAAGAGTGCTGGCTCTGTGCCTACCAGCATACGACAAAAAGCGAAGAGGGAATAAGCAGCGGAGGTACCAGGGGCGTACACAGTCATACGTTCCTCTTTTTAACCTCAGTAACCTCTTTTCTCCCACTCATACCTCCACCCTCACCCTGAACACCCAATGAGTATATGAAATAAAAACCGTGTTTGTTAGTTATATGGTTCATGATGACTAATGGAGACTTGGTTGAATAAAGTAGTGGGGTTTTATTTTTTTTTATTTGTGGTAACAGAACATTAAAAAATTACTCCTGAGCTGTAAATGGGGACTGTTTGAACCTAATATTGGTGAAATTAACTTTATGTGAATGGGTGAGCCAAAATGAAAATGATCACTTGGAATCAGTTTTAATTAGCAGAATTTAAGTCTGAATGGCTGTAACATAGAGCTCAAATGTAATGTGGGAGACTAGTTCTCAGAATGAGGGTGGGCAGGCAGAAATGGACAAATTGGAGAAAAAGATAATTCAATATAAAGTATTAATTTAAAAAATCAATAAAATCATGCACAGAAATATACAGTGCTTTTAGGTAAATTATTAATTTATGTTTCTGTAAAAGCACCATGCCTTTTCTTTGTACATGTTACCATCTTTTTTTCATGTAAACTATAATCAATATTAATTGGAAAAAAAGTTTAAAAATATATACATAATTAAGAGAAATGGGAAAGGCTGTTGAAATGGCGTCATATTTTTTGTTTGCCTTTCTCCCCCTTCACCTCTGAATCTCAATTTTTTTCCCAGTTGGCTTTGACTTTTTCCTATTCATAAATTTGGCAAAATAAATCACAGAAACCAAAGTTCAAGCTCTACATTGACCATGTTATAAACACCTGTGTGGGCTGTTTAATTAGCATGAGTGAATGCAGATCTGCTTTATTCGCCTTTTATCTTAAAAAAACAAAAAAAATTTTAAAAAACCCAAAAAAAACACCAAAAAAACCAAGGAGCCAAGGATCTGAGCTTGTCATCAAGTGACATGATTTTAGGATACAGACCTTTAGGAAAGGAGACACTTTCATGAGACTTACGATAATCTGTACAGGCTGACAATGCTTAAAGTCAGCAGACACTGGTTGTGATGTGTAGGCCCTTATGATCTAAGGTGCTCATTTCCAAATTTAGGTTCATTATCGAAGTATTTTGCATTTGTCTCTAATATGGTGCTTGGATTTATGGGAAATAATAGTAATGTGAACATTAAACCCAAGTACTTCATAATAAAATAATAAAGTGGAAAAGTGTCCCTTGTCTGAAGCCCATACCACAGGGGCCAGTAGCTATGTTCCTTGAAGTCCTGAAAATATTGATGATCTTGTGTACTGACTGAACATTTTGATTTAAAGCCTTTCTGTGGAGGACTTCCTCCTGGTCTGGAAGTGGAAACGCATTAATGTATGTTGAGAAAAAATGTTCTCACAGTGTTTAGTGCCTCTCACATCAACAGCTCACAGAGATCATGTTCTCTTCTTTGGTCTTCACGTGTTGCTTAGAAGCTGTGAGAGACTGGGGTAGTGTGTTGAGCAAATGCCCCAGCACACAGCCAGACCAGCCTTAACCTCCTATCAGCCCTGACCATCACAACTTCATAGTTAGGTGACAGAAGAACAAATGTTTTTCTATTTAGTCAAAAACATTGCGTCCTTGAGCTTCTTTCACAAAAAGGAAAAGGAGGTAGGATGGGAACTGCAAGCCTCAGAGACAAGTGCAACCTGGGGGGTTTGCACTGCACTTTTCAGTATTGCAGTGGTGAATGAATGGTATTAATTGCACAGACCTAATGACACCCAGCTGAAGAGCTTTGGTTGTCAAATTGGCATTGGATAAAAAGTGATCTTAGGTTCTTACATACCACTTCAAGGTGTTGGCCTGGGGACCACAGTGCTCAGCTGTGTGTTCATCAACTTTTGAGGCTCAGAGTCACGTTTTCATTTATTCCTCAGATGCTGGGCTGATCTGGAAACGGTCAGCATTTCTGGAAACCAGGCAGTGACTGTGGGGGCGAGGGACTTGCTGACTCATTTCTGGGTAACTCATGTTAACCCTCGTGTCACATCCAGCTCCCCGGGAAGGAGGAGGAGGAGGAGGAGGAGTAGGAAGAAGAGGAAGTGGTGGTGCAGGGGCAGGAGCTGACAGTGGAGGGTTGAGATTGCAGCACGGAGAGGTACTGAACTGTTGGCGAGGAGGCCGGTGGTAGACACAGCTTTGGCATAGCCAGGGCGGTCTGGAAGAAAGGATGGGCTCCATACGTGCTAGACAAAAGGGATGGCGGCTGGCCAGGGGCTCTGCAAGGCAGCAGCGTGTGCTTGTTGTTGGGGGTGAGTGTCCTTGGCACAGGGCCGGAGGGGCCCTGCCATTGTCAGCCTCCTCTTGATTGCTCTGCAGGCCTGGAGGGGGATCTGTTGTGTGTTTTGTTTGTCATCTTTTGTTTGCAACTTGAAGCAATCCGGCAGAGGGTAATTGCACTGTTTGTTTCTGACAGCCCTAGCAGAACATCCTCTGTTGTTTGTCAGGCCTTACTAGCTCTCCGGGTGGGAACCTGTGGAGGGAGGACAAGACAGCCACGGATCCCTTTGTCCAGTGCCTCCGCAGCCCGGCGGTGTGCCTGGACCAAGGGGAGTTGGGGCAATGGTTGACCCCGGCTCTGCCAAAGCACCGCTGCAACCGGAGCTGGCTCCTTCCCCCGAAACCACCTTCCTGGGTGATCACTGGGAACGGCAGCCGGGTGCAGACGGGCCCGAGCTGCTGCGGGAGGTGCCAGAGCACCAGAGGATCAGCAGCCCAGGGAGGATACAGGTCACCACCCCATTGTCACCACCAAACACATCATACCATCAAATCGTAGCCACAGGAGGTGAAGCTGAGGCCCAGCTCTGGGTCACCTCTCAGGGCTGAGCCTTTGTGGTAGCTCTGTCCATCCCTCATTTTATAAATAGACAAGGGACACATTCCTGCTGCAAGTAACTTAGGAAAGAAGACACCATGGAAAAAGCCAAGACTTCCATTAGCCCATTCCACTGCCATGGGATCGCACCATCCTGCTGCATCCCCCTGGTGTTCTACAGCCCTGCCTGAAATGTGAGGCATTCTGAGGTCACTGTCCACAGCCAAAAAAAAAATCTCCTCAACATCTCCTTGTGGCTGACAAGGAGGAGAGCTGCCAGCCTGCAGGGCACTGCGTGGTGGAAATCTTGTGCTGGATTGCTGCATGTCATTGCAGAGCCTGCTGCAGTCAGGTGACTGTGGGGCTGGTGCTGGTTCCATCAGTTGGCACAGACCCGTGTCTCAGGCTCATGTGGGACGGTGCTGACCCACAAGAGGGTCAAAATCAGTCATGCCCTGAGAAGTACAAGCCACTTCTCAGTTTGCAAGCAGCAGGGTCCCCTTGGTGGTTTGCACCTCTCTGATTATTTTTAAAAACATTTTGATAGCCTGCCAGTTTTAAAGAGAAGTGGTTTCTGTCAGCTGCCTGCTTTTTTTAACAACAGGATTTTTAACATATTAATGTATAAATTATTTGCACTTTGATTTAATGATTTTTTTTTTCTTTCCCAGACCTTGGTTTTGCCTTGCCTGTTTGGCACAGAACAGTGCAGGTTTCTGCCACACACATGGCCCTTGTGGCTTTTGCTCTGCATGGAAACCATGAGGAGCACTGCTGACTTGCCATTTGAAGGGGTTCTCAGGCACTGCTCACTTAATGCAAGGACTGTGCAGGTCCAGTCTTGTTTGCATCACCTGGTCACAAAGACCAAAGCTAATTCAGAGAGATCAGGGAGTTAACATACCCATCATCTGCAGCACTTGGAAATCCCTTTTGAACTTAGTTTTCTTGCCATAGGGCTCACTACTTTTTTTTTTTTTCCTCTTATTTCTGGTGTGCTTATCTCCATCCCATAAAAATCAGCTGTGAAGATCTGAGCTATGTCACTGCTGTGTGATACATTAAGATGACATGCAAGTTTTCCTTATTTTTCCATTGCCTTTTTCTTCATAGAAAGATTGAGGATGCTCTGGTTTTACTTAAAATCATGTTTTACTTGTCTCTCTCACCTTAAAGTATTTAAACTGGTGAATTTCTAAGAATGATGTCCCTTCTCTGAAGTGCTAATCTAGAATTAAAGCTGCATAAGTATAAAAATAAAAACATGCTAGACTCAAGACTTTCCAATTAAGGTCCCATCCACAGGAGTCAGGTCTCACTTTTCTCCTGTGTCTTCTGTATAAATTTTAGCAATTTTCTAGCCTCAGGGACTAGAAAAATTTATTTTGTATGCATACAACAATCAGAAGCCTTACTGCCTTGTATGTTTTTTAGCTTTTAAAAACCCTCAGGCACTATCTATGGATAAAGAGAAGCTACATCTTTCATAGATCATATTAAGAAAGTGCCTGATCACAACTAACACTAGGTTTATAATTTAACTGTTTATTTTTAGTGGACTAGGTAAAAAAATTAAAAGGTAAAAGAAGAATAATAGGAACTGCTGTGATACATGAAATTATACGGTTTTAAAACAATTAAAGTATATGTGACATCTTAACTATTATTTCAAACCATGTTCCAAGATGCATGTGGTGATAAAGCAGAATGTATTTGGAAAAAAATGTATATATTATTACTGATAATCTTATATTCTAGCTGATAAAACATAATCTAATTACTTTAAGTATCTGTGGAGATTTTTGTCTTCCTAATTTTGTTGTGGAAAAAGTCACACTTCTGGCATGGTCTGTATTTAAATTGGACAGAGACAAACCAAGAACCAGTGCTCTGAACTTCTTCAGCTTTTGAAGCATTGCCTCTGTGAGAAAGGGGCAAACTGGTTTTGAAACTTTGAAATTGTTGAGGAATACTAAGAATCTACTTTGGTTTAGAATCCTGTAGACTGACAATACTGACTGGGTTTTTTTACTGGTTTAATTCTGTTTCCACATCTGTTTGAATCGTGTTTTGAAGTTTCTGTGAGCTGAAAACACTGTTAAACAGCTTTTTTTGGTTTTTTTTCCCTGTGGTTTTGATTTTGTTTAAATGTAGATTAAAAAAAGAAAAAAGAAAAAATCAAACAAACCCCAAACCAAAAATTTTGCAGATTTTCCTCGAGATACAGACTTCATCTTGACTGAAATTGGCTTTGTCTTGACTGAAATTGTTTTGATGTTGCATTTCTGTTTTCCAAGGCAACTGCTTTTCTGGTTTCACTGCTTTTGAGTCTGAAGGCTTGTGGGAATGGCTGAGTCCTAGCCTCAAGGATGTGGGTTCAATCCCTGTATGTGATTCATTTAAGAGCTGGACTCAATGATCCTTATGGGTCCCTTTCAGATAAGAATATTCTGGGATAACTAACTGATTTTTTAAATACAAATTCTAATTTAATGCTAGTCCTGTTATTCTTGCAGTCTGTCATCATGTTTCATTTTGCCTGGGTGTGCTTTCTGAGCTTCCTTGTATCTTTGAGGAGGGGCTGATGATTGAAAATATACATAGCTCTGAAGAGCTTTTGTAATGCCATTAAAGCTTTGTTTTCATTTGATAAAAACTTCACTTCGGTACAAAAGCAGCCTTTTCAGACATAATTGAAGAAACTTCTACTAAGCAACTCAATAAGAAGTCATGGGACCTGAAAAGATGGCCTTTGAAATAATTACAGGCTTGCAATTGTACGAAGCATCACTGTGCCTGATGCCATCAGAAAGTCACTTTATTTTGTAATGGGCTTTATTTTATAATGAAGCTCCGAGTTTGCAAGGGGAAGGTGGGGATGACTAAAAGCAAATGGCTGGGACTTACCCAGAAAAGTGAGCAGAGCCCAATGCAAATTATCTTAAAGAGAAAGGAGGGCTCAAATTTGTCCTTTTGCTTCACCTGCACTTCATTGCTGCTCTTTTTCCATTACTAGTGTTTTACAGCTCTAAAATTATTACAAGTTTCAGAATCTCCTATAAAGCAATATATTCCTACTGGTTGTTGCTTGGCTGAATAACAAAAGAGAATAAAAAAGACAAACTTTACTTAAATCTGAGTTCTACACCCACTCGTAACCTTTTGACTAATAACATAACCTCTGAAAAATCCTGCTGTATGCAAGTGCCTCCATGCCACCCCACACACATTGCTGGGTAGTACAGCTTCTGAACTCTGTGCAGGTAATTTTGTCCAGTCTTCAAACACACTTCTGCTTTGTGCTGGGCTCTTGGTTAGAAGTTCACAAATTAGTCTGGAAAGGGCTGAGAGTGGCCTAAAATGGGGAAGATTATAAGTCAACTGTCCCATTTCTTCTGAAGGGTCAAGCTAGGGCAACCTTATGCTCATTACATTTCACATTCACTGCCAAAGATGCAGGATGGACCTCCTCAGTTATCACCTGTAAGTTCTCAGTTGTTTTTCTCAAGACTTCTTCAGCAAACACATTTTCATTGTTGCGGTAACTGATCTAGCACAAAAACAGTAAGGTTTCCCCATACCTGCCAGTTAACTTTAGATTAATAAGTGGATGTTAGATAGATAGACGACAAAAGGACATTAATTTGAGGAGATCTCTAATATCTGTTTGAACTAGGTCATATTTTTCAGACGTGTTTGATTTAAAGCTTTAAGGAGAAAAACTGAGCACATCTTCAGTTCATCACTTTTCCTATTGTGAGGTGCAATAATTAAATTCAGGTCCATCTTGAACCATTTTGTCTATTGCCTGGGGATAAAAAGAAAGAGCAAGCCCAAAACCTGACCTAAGTGCTGCCTTTTCTCCTTGTTTTTCACTAGTGGCTTCTACCTCCTCAGATAGCATGTGACCATGCAGTCAGCTGAAGTAGGATTTGGCACATCTGAGGGAGCAAAAATATCTGCTGCAGCAGTGGGATCTGCCTCCACTGGTCCACTTGGGGCTGGAGTAAAACCTCCTCCATGGGCAGCAGACCTGATGTATGCCCCACACTCCACCCCTAGCTCTAAATGGGGACAAAGGGGAGCACATGGCCAGAGAAATCTTAAAACTATGATAAGTTAGGAAATGAAGCATACTGTGGAAGCAAATATTCATAATCTAGTCTTGTGTAGTGGGTATTATCCAAAAGCACCTTACTTCAGCTCTATTAGCCCTAGCATGGTGTTGTGCATTTGCAAGCTCAATTAAAGAGCCCTCTACTGCTAAAAATCTACTTGACAATGTGCTTAAACTGCTGAAGTGTATTGCAGATAATAAGGTCAATTTGCCTAGCTAAAGTAATAATCCTCCCTGCAGAGGCTCAGGTCAGATTAAAGGCTGTAGTAATTTTGTAGCAACTCTGGTTGAGGAAGGGAAATAACATGTATGTCATAAGGTGCATTTATATTTATATACCTCCTCTTGCATGATATCTTCCTGATATACCTGTGTGTGAAAAGCAAGGCTCCTCTCCAGCATGGTTACCACTTTCAGGTTTAGAAGAGGCTCTACAGGAATGGAGATGACACCTGGCCGCATGGACTGTTCTACATGTCACATTGAAAAACATCGACCTGTTGAAGCGCGTCTGGAGGAGGGCCGCCAAGTTGATCAGAGGAATGGAGACTCTCACCTACGAAGAAAGGCTGAGAGAACTGGGTTTGTTCAGCCTGGAGAAGAGAAGGCCTCAGGGTGACAAAATTACAGTCCTCCAGTACCTGAAGGGAACCTGTAAGAAAGATGGAGAGGGACTTTTTACAAGGACATATAGTGACACGACAAGGGGCTCTGGCTTTGAAGTGAAAGAGAGTAGGTTTAGATTAGATGTTAGAAAAAATTCTTTACTGTGAGAGTGGTGGGCCACTGGTATAGGTTTTCCAGAGAAGTTTTGGATGCCCCATCCCTGGAAGTTTTCAAGGCCAGGTTGGATGGTGCTCTGAGAAACCTGGTCTAGTGGAAGGTGTCCCTGCCCATGGCAGGGGGGTTGGAGCAAAATGATCTTTAAGGTCCCTTCCAACCCAGGCCATTCAATGATCCTATGTCATCATCTCTCTCTAGGTGATTTTGTTATTGGATTTTGTTTTCTTTTTCCCTACATTACACATCCTTGTAACAAAATGGCCTCAAACGACTGTGACATAGCTTCTGTTAAAACTATGTGAGATCATAGCAGTGTCAGTTTCAGGATGCTTTTGTGTAAAAGCAAACCATCCAAACTATCACCATCAGTCTAGACTTGGGGTCCGCTGTGGCCTTGCTTCAGCTTGCCAGTACTGATAGACAATGCATTTGCCGTTTGTGGTCACTTAATCTACTCAGGGTCAGGCTGCTGCCCCTCTTGTGCTTTAAGTTATATCACCAGAATTCAAAAGCCACTCTTATGACAAAATAGCTTAAACCAGAGCTGTTGTGGTGACTCACATCACCAATACACTGCCTCTGAAATGTAGTGGTTGGTATCCTCAACCTGAGGCAAAATAAAGGGAAACCTGTCACCTGTCACCATGGGTGCTTAAGGCAAAGAGTTTAACTTAAAGCAAGAATTAAAGCAAAACACATTCCCAATAACGTCTCCCAGAAGTTGTGTCTGTACCTATTGAGGCTCAGGGGCTGCTGCTGTCAGGTGGAGACCAAGGAAAGCGGCTGAGACAGAGCTCCCAGGCTGCCTCATGTCTGCTAGGGGCTGTCAGACTGCTTTAGCTCTGTTAGTAACACATTATAGTTTGAAGCTTCTTGCTTGTGCCTTTTAAATGTCATCTCTGAAATCCTCTGCCCACTCACTGGAAGCAATCTCAGTGGCTTCAATAGACAATAGTGATGCCAAATTTTGAGGTGACCATATGTTATCTCTGTATCTGCACTTCTGTCTTTGCTGCTGTTTGTACACAGAAGAGATGGGGGGGAGCATCTGACTGCAGTATTTCACCAGGACAGCTTCATAACAGTTAAATACATCTCAAAAATATTTTTCCTTTTATCCAAGAGAGAGTGAGAGTTGCAGAAAAAGGTAAATCCATGGAAATGCAGGTTAATACCCAGTTCCTAAAAATATGACTAGCTTCAGTCAAAATGTGGTGTGGATGACAGAGCTGTGTGTAGGTTGTATCTGACGGATGTGAATCACATTGTGCAGGGCAGGACAGGGACATGGGAGAGAATCCAAAGGAAGCTTCTTGGTGTTGCTCACGAACCCAGTACGTCCTGAATGGTGTCTGCCCTTACATTCCTGTTCCATCTCTTTTTCATGAGAGGATAAACTGTTTAGAACAGTACAAAAGCCACTGTAGTCCAGTGGTGGATTTGAAGAGGCAGTCCAAGGGAGGGTTGTTTTCTGGTGTGCCATCCCAGTGGTGACTTCTCTGAAATGTGGCTGAGTGGCCTTATCAGCTCAAATGTTAATACATCATGAAGGCGCACTGCAAACAGTGAAATAAATAAAGTGCAGAAGGAAACCCAAGAATACCTTAGATTTGGTTCCATTTTTTATTACGTTGAACCATTCTTAGCACACAAATATGGATGTGCCCTTGCATTTAGAACTCACTTAAATTTGTCTGTGGTTGTGACCATGGGTTTCCAAGAACACAGAAAAACAACTTGTATCATGCAGTTAACTTTTCAAACAATGCATGAGAAGCACCCCCTGAAGGAGAAGTCTCAGCACCAACATGGCCTCATTCCTTTTTTTTTCTGTAAGAAATCTGTAAAAACCAATGCTAGTTAGGAAGGTGATTGGATCTGATATGCCTTCAGGATAAACCTGAGGCCACTGGTGACTTGATTGATTGGCTCCATCACTGTACATCAGTGGCATTTGGAGAATTTATTTTGCTTTTGCCTTTTAAGTCACTTAAGTGGTTTAAGCTAAGTTGTTTCTCTGATGTCCTCTGTAGACAGTGAGGCACCTGAGAATCTTTGGAAAACCTTCCAGCCCTGTCCTTCATTCTGCTTTTCTGCACATGCATCTAATGTCCTTTTCCCCCAATACAAGAGGTAGTTTGTGCATAAACCTTAAAGTTATTCCCTATTTAACTCTGGAAAAACTTTTGATGGATAAGAAGACATGGAGAACACAAGAGTGAAGCTATTACATGTGTATATGTGACAATTAAAAATTTCCAGCTGTTTAAGTATATAAAGCAAACTTCCTTGAGAATGTTCAGTGTTCCTACTTCCCCTAATGAGAAGTGTCTACTTTGCTTTTTTCTCTCAACTCTTCACTGAATGCTCCCAAGCAAAAACCAGAAGTGTGGCATTTTCCCTCATATGCACAGAAAGCAGTGAGAGCCTTCAAGGCTGGATGAGAGAACCTAAGGTATCTGGATTTGAGCCCTTATTTCAGCAGAAAAAAGTGAGAGTAAGGGAAGGCTGTGGAATTCTGTCATTGAGTAAGAACTCAACACTTAGTCTGCACAGTGGGAAGTTTCCTGTAGTTCACTGATACATTCAGACTTTTAGGATATGCAAAAGTTTGGTCTAACAACCATCAGAACAGAAGTATAGCTGCTATTTTGGGTTGAGAACATTACACTGCTGTTGGTTTTGTGTGGTGCAAGCAAATAACCATGTCCTGAGAGAGGAATCATTGTATTCAGAAGGTATTTATTTTTTACTGTGAGAATCTTTAAACATGCAATGTTTATTTATCCCTTAAACTGTGACTGCATCTCTCCTTCCCAGCTAAAAATTGTCCACGTGACATTGTCATTTAGCACTTCCAACAGTGCTGGTAATATAGTACATCTGTCTTGAACAGGATTACAATTTGGTTTCACACATCAGTCACCTCTTAAATCTTTAACAATAACAAAATCACGAATTCTGGGCAGAATAAAAATGTGCTTATATTTCCTAAACATTCAAGATATTTCATGGCTCTCTGAAATCCCAGCATGAGAGCAAGAACCTTTTCAAGAGATAATAAAGCACCCATCTTGATTTAATTCTGATCTAATCAAATCTCATTTGATCTGATATAATCTAATCTCATATCTGTCCAACCAGTAGGCCTTTGTTATCTGCAGACATGATGCTCACACAATAGATTGGGAAGTTACCCCCTGCTTTAGCCATGGGTATTTTAGTAGCTGGGCTGGTTAGTACTCAAGTACTGGTTTCATGGGATTATGCCATGGGAAGGGAAGCAGACTGCTCTGGCACTGGTATGGAGTGTTTGCATCATGTCTAGAAGCAGCACGTATGGTTCTTTTAACTGATCCACTCCTCTGTAGAGAGTAAGAGTAATTTTAATAGTAATAGCTGGGCTGGTCTAAGGAAAATCAACACAAGGGGGAGGCAATTCATGTTACTAGCTCTAGTGTTAGTTGGAAAAAATGGATAACCTTTTGGAAACATCCATTTTAAAAAATTATTTTCTTTAAAGTCTGTTCTTTTCGGCTGTCTTAATTGCTCTGGTAAAAATCATTATTTACTCCTGGAGAGCTTTCCTTGCTGTTATATTCTTCTGTGGTTTCTCCATTTCCTCATCTCTATAGAGCTGACAAGTCATTGAGAGATATGTCAAGTCACTGAGGGGATATGACAGACCTTCAGGGACACCACTTTCACGCTCAAAGTGGGCAGGTTCTGGTTAAATACTGAGTGGACATCGTGATGACTACCACACATATGCTGCAAAGCTGCAGTAGACGTCCAGAGGACCTGCTTTTCCTACTAGTCTGGCACTTCACTGTGGAAAAGCACAGAAACAGGACTACTTTATCCCAGATTTTAGCTGACTCATATGCAAGCATATGTGTAAATGTTTTGCTGAACTGTTCTTTGTGAAGATTGTTTACTGAACTGAGCCTACGGAGTCCTAGTCCTTCTGTGCAATAACGTAAGTGAAGATCTTCCTCACGTGTTGCAGTCTGTGCACACACCTTGTCTACGTCCATCTGAGTCAAAAAACAGTGGCAGGGAAAATCCCTGGGACGGGAACTCGGTCATCTGTGCTGATACCCGGTCCAAGCAGGCAGCAGCCTTCTCAGCAGGTTGCAGGCAGTGCTTGGGAGCCAGCATGGGCCATTCCCAGTGACCAGACCGGAGGCAGATTTTGGAAGAGGAGAGCAGCCGGTAGCATAGACGCAGGCCATACTGTGCTGGCTGGCCTCGGAGGCCAAAAGCAGTCCCCAGCAGGTTGAATTTAAAGCTGTATAGGTGCAGGTTTAATTTAAATCTGTACAGGCACAGTTTAAAAGCTGAAATGTCTTTGGGTGACAGTGGGATGGCAAATAGTTTCTTTGTGCCAAATATTGATGGGGGTTTAATATACACTTTGGGCACATGCTGTGACCAGGGAGGATTGCCTACTGATGTTGTGTGAGTGCTCCTGATTCCTGCAGTGCTGTGGTGCGGGATGAGCATGAGAGAGGAGAATCACAAGTGTAAAGTGCTTTAAAGATCACACTCCAGCAACTCTTACCAGAAAAATACTCTTGATTTGAAGTGTGATTTTTTTAACAGCAGTTCTATACTATCAAAACCCTTTTGTGGATGATGTTACAGTAAGGGAAAAGTAAAAGCTTTGACTGGTACAGCTTATTTGGGGTATCCATGTGAGCTGCACTGTCAGAAGCCTGGTGTTGTAGGCAGAAGCAGTTCCTCAGGTGGAGGGCACAGCCAATATTACCTGGTCTTCTTCTTCTAGTGCAAATTTATCCTCCCTTTGCAGCACGACTGAATTTTTGGTTACAAACCATTTATGCATCTGTTTCCATAGGTAGTTGTAAAGAGTTGTCTGTTCCCAAACTGGTGTCAATTCCAATAACCCTTCCTGCCAACAGCAGCGAGGGGTATGGTCTGAGCACTAGGAGGTGTTGAGGACTGCCTCCTGCCTCTCCATACCTTATCTCATGACCATTGCCCCTTGGCCATGTGGTTCTATCCCTCTTCCCTGGGTGAACAGGATCAAATACTGCACTAAGCCTGCCCCCGAGGGTCAGTTGCTCTGAGTTTGCATTGCAGCAAAATTACATTGCTTGATTTTTCACTCCAAATTCAGGAATAATAATTATTCTGAAATCAGCCTGAAGACAGAAGTGAACCAAGTTTAGAGTACTTCATAAAGGGAACTTAATACAGGCGGCTTAGAAGTCTCAATAAGATGCCTAACGTCAAGTAGATGAATCTTTCTCCTTCTCCAAAGAAATTTTGTGTACAGTGGAAGAACTTCTGGAAATGCACTATATGTAGTATAAGAAAAGAAAAAGACAAATTCAAAGTGACACGATGACTGGCTGGTACCATATTCTGTTATGGATTACAAAGGGTTTACTGTGCAAGCATCATCCATCTGTACACATGTACACTCCCTTGTGCCTCTGGTATTAGCAGTAGAAACTCACATACTCATACATATTTCTGGTACAAAGCACATGGGGCTTAAGAGGAAAACTCATCTGTAAGCAAATTGTGCAGTGTTTGGATCACTCATTAACAGTGCTGTAGGGCCATCAGTAGGTAGGTGGTCCCAGGAACAAAAATAACATATCCATTATATTTCCTGTTTCTGAAAGGAGGATCTGATACCCCAGTGCCAACACACCACTGCCTCAAGCCGGCAAATGTCTCTGCATGTGCAGGAGATAGAGCACAGCAGGGAACTGCAATGCTGGCACTTAGTGGATTGCATGTCAGCCTCCTCTCAGTGGGCTCTGCAAGCCCATCAAGGGCACTGATAGAAGAGAGGGGATTTGCCACTTACTGAGAGGCTGTGAGAGCAAAATGCAGTTACATGAACGCTCTTTTCCTCTGCAATAGACATGGTGTTTGAAGAGTCTCAAGAGCAAAGGGCAATGGGAACCATTACTTGCCCCATGTAAAGTGTTCGCCCTGTAGTGCAACAAAACATTTCCGAGAAGACTAGTTGAAGTGATTTGGGCAGAATTCTTTTTTTCTACATGCTCTCTGTATGAGAGATGAAAGATTGGTCTGTGTTTGCTCTCAGGTCACAGGACTCCACTATACCAGCAGATGGGCAGATTCCCAACAGGAAGATACTCCCCACCTTGGAAAACTCATGTTCTGAAAGCCAGACAAGAAGGTCTGAACAGAGATGCAGGTATGCCAAACAGTCAGAAACAGGGTGTTTCTGCTCATTACTCAAGCTGCATACTCACCTTAATGAAGAAGGGTGGGTTGGGAATAAGATTCTTGTTTTTTGATGTAGTTTCGTGGAAATGCATCTCAGCAAAGCACAGAAATAAGAATGATAAGGGTGAGTGAAGGGAATTAATCAACCTGGTCACACTTGTGTGGGATGCAAGGCACGAATCTCAGTGATGAAAGGGTTACAAGCCCCAGGGCAGATGATGATGACATGTCTGTTGTGTGGTGGTCTCAATGCTGGGCTGGATTGTTTCTAGCATTTCATGTGGCTTAAATGAATCCTTGAGCCGGGCATGGTGAGGGAAGGTGACTCTTGCATAAGAGTCATCACCTTTGACATCAAGTCCTAGCCACAAAACCTGTCAATGTAACAGCAAATTAGAGAAGGCAAGGCTACCACCCTAGTCCAAAGAAGGCTGTTTGTCTGCATGGCTACAAGCAGGTCATGCCAAGCACTGAAGGAGATGCACAAACCTCTGCATGGCAAGGCTGCAGCGCTGCGAGTACAGAGACCTGCGCTTGCTCTCGCTTTTCCTGGCCATAAACACCTAAGGTCTGATTCTTCTGGCTTTGCCCTCTGCGTAGTCATTATCACTGCTTTGAAAAGTTGGGTTAGTGGGTGTAAAATACTACCTTTAGTAAGACATCATTTTACCACCACTTCACAGAACTGTAAAATGAGAATCTAGGCTATGGAGCAGCAAAAACCTGAGCCCCAAGTATTCACCTCATTAGAGAATCCTTTGCTGTGTGAATGGGAAATAACAAGGGCAAATCCATCTGTCCTGGAATTACACAGGCTGCCTGAGTTTGGTCTGAGATTTTAATGGGAGACCAGAGCAATAGAATAGAAAAATTATTAAATTAATATGCAGTGCTAGTGGATTTGGAGCAGAGACTGAATTTAACTTCCCATTTTCCTGCTTTTATGTGAAACTTCAAGCAACACCCTGCTCTACTGCATTTAAAATAATTTGTATAAATATATAATAGATACACAGACAAGCACATGTGTAAGTAGGTAGCATAAATACATATTTGGAGATGACACTATTCTCAGTATGTTTTCCAGGGAAATTATGCTTGAAAAAAAATATTTTGCCCTTTCATGTGGATTCTCCTGCACTTTGTATATGTCTTGCCTGTGGAAGGTAAGTACTAATTTTTTTTCTTTCTTAGCTTAGTTTGGGTGCTCTTTTTTTTTTTTTTAGGTCTTCTTTGCCATAGGCCTTGAAAACAATAATAAAAAAATACTGTGGCACTTGCTTCCATGTGGCTTGCCGAAGGGGTGTTAAGAATTTTTCCTGGTTGTTCTGTATGTGTGAGCTGCAAAGAGGTGATAAATTGCTGAAGGAAATTAAAGCGGGGGGTTGAAGCTCAAGTTTTGTACTCTTCTGATTCGGGCAGTCTTGGATTACAAGCTGCTGGTTTTGTTAGAAATCAAAAGTTTAGTTGCTCTAAACCCAATGGTGCTGCAAAGACAGATTAATAGGTAAAAACATCATGCAGCCTCTGGTGCTCTCTACGCTTGGTTTACTCAGATGCTGGATAAAGAAACCACAGTATAATCAGAGAGGAGCAGCTGAAGTCGTAGTGATAGTACTTTGGACAAGCAGTCATTTCTAATCGTGGCGCTTCCCAGAGCAGGGCTCTGCGCTGCCCTCCTCTTGCTGCCGTGTGCAGGCACCCAGCCCCTGCGCCCGTCCCATCGGATGCCGGCTCCTCCTGTGCAACTGCCTGGCTGGCAGCGAAGGAGGCTGGGTTTCAGCTGAAAAATTGTTTCTTGGATTCTTTCAGGGCGTTTAGCCACCGCTACCTCTCAGTGAACGATGCTATGCTGTGAGTGGGGAAGTTGTGGCTGCCAGTTGCGGCTGCTAGCTGGTCACAGCTCGGCTATTTTGCTTTGCTGTACAATGGCCTCAGTGTGCCCACCCTTTCCAAAACGAAAATCTTTTTCAGTTATGCATTCAGCTGTGGTGCTGGCATGAGTCCACTCGAAGATGTTTTCTTTCCTTCTCTGCTTCACCTAAGGGTTGTTGCAGTTTTACCTTCAGTATCATCAGCTGAACACCACTAATGCTAGCTCTTAGCTAGAGCTTTGGGTCCAAACATTTTGCAATATTTCATGGACAATGGGAAGTTTTGTGGGCTCTGGGTTGCAGATGGGGACACCAAGGTGTGGGGCTGGGGCAGGAGTAACCCTGCATTATTCAGCAACAGGCAAGGAAGCCTGGCCAGGCCAGGTGATGGCTCGGAGCAGCGTGAGGTTACCCTGCTAGCCAGGACCTTCAGTCATTGCTACACCATCTTGCTTTAAACCTGCCTGAAACTTGCTTCAGCCACAGCTCTGACATGGCCTGAGAGCTGCCCACAGCAGCATGTGGGGTTGCACAAGCTGCTGCTGTCCTGCTCTGCTGCTCTGGCTGGCTCCTCGGCCACAGCAGCACTAGGTTTAGACCATTATCTGCAGCCACAGTTCACACGCCATCCCCTTTCTGCAAGCTGGCTTTCTCCTCCTCAGTGGCCGTAACTTGGGAGCTGGTGAGGTGAGTCAGCAGCTGCCGCCTGCTTTTGGGGTGAGAGCAGAAAGGCAGGGGCAGTAACACCTACAACACCCAGTATGCCTCAGATGTCTGCAATTCCCAGCGGTCCAGCTTACACATGTTTTCCTGGACTTGCTGCAACTGTGAGGACCCAAGAGGAGAGTGGGATGTACCTCTTGAGATCAGCTGCAAGTAGTAACGCACAGGGCAGGGGCTTCCCAGGCTGATAGACTGGAGCTGCAGTGTTGATGTCCCAAGTCTTCCACTTCCTTGTGACAGTATCACTGCTTGAAAGAACCATGCTTTTTTGTTCATTTGTAAGGCTGTGGAAATACAAACGTGCACAAACACATACTTGGGATGAGGCTGAAGTGAGGCTGAAGTGAGACATCAGTGCTCAGGTTCCTACAGATGTGTGTGAGGCTCAGGCACTGGCTTACTTGTGTGCAGCCTGGCATGGTGTACAGCAGTGCTGCCCACCAAACGCTGCTGGGCAAGAGGTCCCAGCCACTTTGGGCCAGCTTCAGTGCATGCAAAAGCATGTACTACCTGGCTGCGAAGAGGCTGTGTGAAGGAGGAAAGGATTGAGTCTGTCCTTCATCTCCCGTACCTTGGCCCCATGAAACACCCCCCAGTGCTGCTGCCTGCTGAAGGCCCTGTGTAGCAGGCTGTGATGCCCAGCAGGTCAGGAATTGCCAATACAGAGTTTAGGCACCAACCCAGAATCAGGCATCTCCTCCATTCCTCAAGGAAGCAGGAATTAAAAGTGGGGGAATGTCCCTGTAAGCTATTTGTCCCAAACACTTTTGTTAAGATACATATTGCTGTTTGACAAAGAAAAGCACTCCATTAAGGCAAGCTGCAAAGCCCTTCAAAGCAGCAATAGCAAAACATCAAAACTGAAAGTAACAGCATATTGCCCTCATATTGCCTTCTTTGGCATTCACTTCTGAGCTATGGGACCCTGTAAAACACCAGCTGCATAGGGGGAACCTGGTGGGACAGGGTGGGAATTTCTGTGAGCACAGATGGTGGCGTGCTGGTGCATCTGCCACACTAATATGGGACACAATCATGGACAATCTTCAAGGGTGTCCAGCTGTGGAACATGATAAAAAGAGAAGTGAAAAAACATTATGATGTTCATATTGGATGGTGTTAGGTCATTCATTGAGAGTTGTAAGTACATGTGTAACCAGTCTATTGACAAGCCAGAGCTTACATCTTGCCCACAACTTGATTTGTCTTACAGTTTCAAGCAGTAAACCAATATAACCAAAATTAAGTTGCTCCTTCACAGAAAGAAGGAAGGGAAGCTTTGTTTTCTCAATAATATCTCAGGAATATTGCCCTCTGCCCTCGCACAATGCAGAGTAAACTTGCTTATAATTTGTGCTGGAGGGGGGAAGTCACCTCTCTGTCTGTGATTCATTGTAAACTTACACTTAAAATCCTTTCCTGGCATTGATCCCGGCTTTGATATGCATTAGTAAACATTCATGACACCGACATTAATCCAGAGTGAGCTTATAGTCATTTGTTACATTAGACACTAAAAAACAGTCATGAGGCCATGATTTGATAATGTTATCTCAACACCTTGCGTAGAGATGCAAGGCTGATTTGGTGACATATCATCCTTGACACATGACACATAGAGACCATGCTTCAATCAACACGCCGTGCCTCTGGGCAGTGTGGTGTTACAGCCTCTGCAGGGGAATGCCGCTGCCTGCGAAACTGCCTCTCTTGCAACTAGTGGGGATGGCACAGCTACAGAGACTGGGAAGCACAAACTGAGCCTGGTATTTGAAAATCAAATACACCAAAATCTAACAAGTCTCCTGCATGCTAATGATGTTTCATTATTTGCAGGCATATCTAAGCAAGGACCTGCCTTTCTTATAATTACTTATTCTGCAAATATATTCAGGAGTAATGATCTTAGTAGCTCGATTTGCCCTAGATCTAGCCATAAACCCATCATAACTTGTATAATTTTGTTTAAAATCTCCCCTAAATCACTGTTTATTTAAATTCTAGTCATCCTGATTTACTTGAGCATGGCATGCCCAAGTGATGCACCTGAAAATAATATGATGGTTGCAATATATAATAAAAATAATATAATAGGTTGCAAATGGAGTTGCATCACCAATGGGGTGATGTGGTGACCAGTAAAATTTGCCAGGTATGAAAAAAAAAAGAGTATTATCATTCGTTTAGAAGTGTGGTCAGGATGTGTTTTCTTAAACAGTAGCAATCTGGTTTCTCTGTGAGCAGGATCTGGCCTAAACTGTCCATGGGCAAAGAAACAGCAGGTTTCATTGCTGCTCTCCACTGATGTCTGCCTTCCAAGAGGGAGAAGAGCCTGTGACAAGCCTTTCCTGGTGGTAATTGCAATTGGTTATGATGTGAAAGCTGGCAGAAAACACAGGTGGAAGTGCTTTTTTACACAAACTGAACTTCATGCCCAAGCTCCCTTTCAAACTCTTGAGAAGATCCTGTGTTTTAGTGATGTGGATATGCCTGCTGTATGGCTACACTGGTGGTAACGAAGGGTTACAGAAATGCTGAAACTCAAAAATACAAACATAAATACCAGGCCTCCGGCCCATCCACTGGGCATTTCTAATTGTCAGGTGAATGGATGAGAACTGTTGTGATAAATGTCATGTATCTTTTGGGTTGTTACACAACAGTGATAAGGAAAAAGGCAAGACACAGAAAGGAGAAAGCTGAGGCTGCCTGTCTCTACTTGGGAAATAACAAGCCCTTCATTAGCAATGTCTTTAAAAATGTTATCTGGAATTTATACAATGGTGTGGTCTGTCCTGAAAAGACTGAGTTTTGAAGCATCACTGGTGAATATTATGTTGCTGCCAGGGTTTTGCACACACTGACGCTCAGGCTCATTGACAGACAGGCAAAACACAGGTAAAGGCTGGACAGATGAGAAAGTGCTCCCGTGCTCAGCCCGTACCAGTCGCTGCTGTCAAAATGGCTTTCTGTCCTTGCAGGCAGCTGTGGGCTTCAATCCAGGGTCCTTGATGTTTAATTGCCAAAATGAAAACCATATATATATATGTATAAATACTGGATTGCTCAAATACCATTGCAAAGGGACAGGAATACTAACATAAGGTGGGACTGATATCAGTTTAATTTTCCAGGTTGCAAATTGTGGTGGCAAAGGCTTGCATACAATTCCCACCTCTCCTAATGCCTCCATATACACACATACAACAATAAACCTCCTAAATCACCCCAGAGGAACTTGCAGGAGCTAACAAGTCCTCAAGGATTTACAGTGCAATATTCAGACAGTAGAGTTTGCAGAAGCAGCATTGATCCTGCTAGGAGAGTTAAATTAGGACTTTGGTTCTCATTATTTCTATTCATAAGAAAACTTGCACGCATGATGAAATTTTTATACCTTCATGTATAAAATCCTATTCTCACATGCCCATTTCAAGGGAGGCTCTTCTAATGTCTCCTTTAATGTCTCTTGCCAACTCAGGGTGGCAAAAATGACTCCATGGCATGACATTAACTCCAGTCATAGCTTGATGTGTGTATGTAGGCTTTGATTAGTTACAGGGACTGATAAATGACAGCAATTTTGCTACTGTGCTACTGTGTATATGATGTGGGAGTTACTGCGGGTTATTGCTGAAATTTGCGGTGTTATGGGTAGTACGTAGGCATTCTTCAAAGCCTTGCGTACTCAGGAAAGTTTCAATGGTTTAACTTAAAACAAGTTTCGCACTGGGGAAAACTGTACAAGTACTTGGTTTCAGTTTAAACACGATTTATTTTAATGTCTCCCCATCTCTTGGGGAGGGTTATTTTTTCTTTTAGTATCAAAATAAGTGGAACAAAATGAAAGGTGGGTGCCTACAAGCAAGGTGCTGTCTGCCCTGGCACAAGTGTTGGGGCCTTTGATTTGCACAGAGGCATCGTTTTTCTTGAAAGCCTGTCAGTCAGTGTGGTCAGAGAGGAGTGCCAGACACATCCAGACACATCCAGACACATCCAGACACATCCTAACATCAGAGTGCAAAGGATTTGTCTTCTGAAGCCAGAGCTGAGGCCACTGTGAGAGGAAGAGCCAAGAACAGAGGAGTTTTCTTAACTTCACCTAACTTCTGAGGATGTGCAAAACTCTTGGTCAAAGACTCTGACTAGCTATTTCCAGCTTGGACATCACAGATTAAACTTTCTCCTTCTTGTTTGTCTTCCTTTTGCATAGCTCTCAGCCATGAAGCTTTGACTGGCCAATACAATATTGCCAGGCTGCTGCTGCTATGTGACAAATGAACCACTCTAAAAAGGTTGGACACATTTGTGAGGAAAGCCTCAAGTACTTCCCACATGGGTGATGATTTGCTCCCACGTCCAGTATTGTCTTAGCTGTATTTTTAGCACTTCACACTTCAGAAGATAAATTAACAGATGTGCAAAACATCACACAGTGAGTTAAGGACTTCCACCCAATCAGAGGTTTGTCCCTCTAAACTTTGACCCTGTGTTCAGGCCAATGCCATTGTAATGTATATTTTAAAAATACATGGGCTAGCATCTTACATCTTTATTAATATATTGAGACTCATTCTACAACATACACAGTAATTACTTTTCAGTGAGGTCCTAGACACATGAAAGATTTTTTTAAAAAGCAAGGCTTTACACTGACGGCGAGTTTTAATAAAATTAAAGCTGACTTATGACTGAAGGCGAGAAAAGGCCATGAAACAGGTATTTTTACTCAGCAAAAGAAAAATTTTTAGCTTCCAAATGTGCAGAGACACTAAATCAACTATCACAAATGTGTGCTGGTGATGCAGGCAACAACACTTAATTATCAGTTCTACAGGAAAATTAGGTGAGAAAATAACTTGTCTTTTTATATTTGTTTTATTTATAAAAGAACCCAAAGACAATGACAATTCTCTCACTACAACATGTTAGACATAGATGGCTTGTCTGTCTTTTTCGTCTCCCTCAGTGTTACAGATTGATAAATTCCTGTAATGTACACAATTTAATTTGTGTTACTTTTTTCAAAGTTTGGGGTTTTTTCTGCAATGTTGAAGGAAGCAGTTTGGTAGAGATGAAGCAGGCTCATCTTTTAAAAGGTCTTAGATTAGAAATATTTGAGATATGGAGACAAGAACCCTATTTGGTCTGATGCATTGACCTTCTTTTCAATGTGTGGGCCGTTGTTTTTGTGTGTTGATATTATTTGCATATGAATCTTGTTTTTTTCTTCCTCATAAATTACTTGGTTCAGTAAGCAACATCTAGGCATGAAGATACTGGTCATATTAACATGGCTTGATATGTCCTCTGACATCCCATCCTGATTTTTTCATCCCAGTGTAGGGGCAGATATAAGCAGCCACAGTTGGAGGGAAGAGTAGGGCAGAGTCATGGATGGCACTCCAGCAATACCACAAGCCTGTTTTGTCACCAAACATTTTGTATCATGAAATCACAGCCCCAGGGATCATGGAAACAACAGGACATGCTCAGTGGTTTCAGGACTAGATCTAAATTTTTATCAATTATTTGATTTGGACTATGCTAACCCTGGAGCATGGAACAAAAAATCCACACTTTGAAGGTGCCTCAATATGTGATTAACTTGGTGTGGCAGATTGGGCTTTAATTCCTTTATGCCCAGGTGTGTAGTAAAACGGGAGTCTGTACCGACACATAGTCTGTGTTTGGTCTGTGTTTGGTCTGTGTTTGGTCCCATGTGGATGTCCTCTCTTCCCAAATGGATGGAAGTCACCTAAAACTCACTGAAAGCTTTTGTGCTAGCAAGCCTGGCTTTCTCCCAGAGGAACTCTAGAGGACAGAATTTACTTTATTTTGTGTTTTTAAAGGTAACTTAAATGGTAATGGAAGAATAGTCTCAGCCTGAAAAGGTACTGAAGCAGTTGGAGATAAATGATTCCATGGGTGGCTTATTTTGTCCCAACAGTGAAGTGGACTGAAGCAGCACTTGCTTCCCCTCTGGCTACTTGTTCCTGCCCTGCAGCAGCTCCTAGTTATGACAGAACAGGGTTTTGTCCACCCAGGAGTCCATCATCCCTAGGGGTAATCTTTACATTGTTTTTCGCTTTGCTGTATTTAAGTTGAATTGGTTTCTCCATCCACAAACAGATCCTTCATTCTAAAGCCTTTTTTAGAGGCACTGAGTTGATTGTTAGTTTATTGCTGCATTCCATTTATCTTTAGTTGGCTGACAGTAGATACATGCTGATTTCTTCCAGCTTGTATCTACTAACCATAAGAAAGCTAATCATGTATAGGTCATGTCTAGGTGATAAGCAAAGTAAGCTGTTGTGTAAATTCCTTTTTACTGGAAAATCAGCAAGAAACTTCAAAATTCTGGTTGCCTGTATTCTGAGAGGCAGGTTAAGGCAGAGCAAGGTAATCTGTAGATTAAAAAGACAAGGAGTTGATTGACTTTAAAATTGCAGTTACAATTACGGTGTATCAAAATGAATTTGTGTTAAAAGTGGTCTATTGTGAAAATCCCTTCCCTTGGCCTGTTGAATGTAAGTGTATCTCAGGATATGAATTCTTCTCAAGATGAATTAAGGGGAGGTGGAAAAGCAGGAAGACAAATCATTCTCTCAACATTAGGGTAAGAAATAAATTATCAGGAAAAAAACTGGTTTGGATTTTGTCTCTGGTGCACATCTGTCACCATGACCCTATGTAGCTGCTGCGCAGGAATATGGCAAGAAAAATCCTGGCTCAAAAAATTTTATTGCACATAAGATTTACATGGATGATGAGAGCAAAGAGAAAGGTGACCTTGAGTGGGAATAGTCACCTAGGTCTCAACAGTCAGCATGTTTCCATCAAGTATATCATCCTACACCAGCAGCAACTGCCTGCTCACCAGTGGTAAAGGGAGAGTGCCCCTGGGACTCTGTGGCATTTCAAGGAAAGAAGATCATAGGCAGTGTCCTTTCAAGAATGGGTTTGGTTGTTCCTTGAGTTAAGTAGGAATAACAGTGCCAGAGCAGGGCCATAGGATTCCCAGGGTGGAGAGTAAGAGAAGTTATTTAGAAAAGGTTTGTACATCAATTAGAAGCAACACATTAATTTGCCCTTGATTTTCATCAGGTCCCAAACTATTAAAAGCATATGTGGTAGATTAAAACTGGAAGAGAAAGAGGGAGAGGGGCAAATCTGGCAAGGGAGGAAATGTAAAACTGAAGCAGGCTTCCTTCCCAGCAGCCTTCCCTCCAAGTTGCTCAGGTGGGCTTACTGGTGAGCCAAAGCTCTTCCTTCCAATTATACACAGAAACCCAGTCAGCAGCATCCTTTGGAGCCTGCCTGGCCCACGATGCTGGAAGCATTTCCCTTTATGTGCTCTGTTGACTACCTGCTCTGGCAGCAGTGAGGACTTCCCTTCCTCTGGCTTGGGGCCAGGCCGGGTTGTCTTGGCTCAGGGACACATTTATGAGTGGTCAGGATGTGCACCAAGAGGTCAGGGTGAGCAGGGGGGAGAGAGGTGGTGACATAGGTCTGTCCCCAGTGCAGCACTGGAGCCAGGTGCCCTTGGGCAGTGAGCTGCTGCTTCCTGTGAGCATCCCAGCGTGTGGATGTCACCATGGCCAGGAAAGGAAGGGGCTGCTATGTGGTGGGCAGTCTGGAAGAGTAGGCTTGTGACATAGCAAGGTTGTTCCATGTGTAGGGATGTCCTTTTTTAATTTTCCTGATCATTTGTCGACAAACTTGTGTAAGCAAGGTCTAGCTGGCTGTTGGCATTGGTATCAGTTCTGGTGTCCAGTGTGGTCAGCCAATTCCTATATCTATGAAGGTACATGCCATTGCAGCCAAGGAAATCATATTCTTCTGGGACTCAAACCGAGCAGTAAAAGGCCTGGTGAATAAAAATTTCTGCAAGGTTTATTTTCCCCTGGGAAATTAAGTATTGTATACCACAATGTGCCTGGCATATGGCTGCCTATCCATGGAAGCACTGAATCTAGTCCCTGACTCAGCAAAATTCTATAAGCAGTGTTTAGTTGTTAGAAACAGGACTTAAGCACCGGTCTAAAGTTGGCCACATGGTTAGCTGAATCAAATTCATTTCACTTGTACACAGAAAAGGTAAAACACTGAGATTTGTATTGTGACAGAAAGCTAGTTTTTTTTCTTAGGTAAGCACTGCATCAGAAAATGGTCGTGAGCCCATTTTCCAGATTTCAGTTTATTTTAGATGTGTGTTACTTTGTGTCTTCACCTTGCAGATACCGCTTGCAAACGAGACAAGGTACACAAAAATTGGTTTACAAGATCAAATGCACAATCCACATAGTGAAATAGGTCTTCTGGCTGTTATCTTCATTATTTGTATTGTATCACCTTGTTCCAACTGCAGAAGACAATAGCCATATACTTTGCAGAGAATGGTTAATGAACTGACAATCAGCCAGATTTCTTTTCTTGGCTGATCATTTACAGATTTGTTAATGCTCTAATGTCAAAGTGTTTTTATCTTGGTATGTCTCATTCTCCAGGAAAGAAAGCACTCGTGCTGCCTGCCACCATTTAAGTGTCTATTTCTTCTTTTTAATGCAAATGGTAGGTTGTACCAGAGAACCCTACAACAACATTTTAACTCTTAAAAATCTAGTCTTCTTGATGGTTTTAGGCTATTTGCTTCTTAATTACTTTGCAAGTTTCTTTGCTCTTGCATTTTAAAAAAAGGACCTGAGATGTCTTTTTTTTTTAAACAGTGATACTTTGTAACCAGAGACACACTTGTGGGTGTCATTCTATGCTTTCAGACATCGCCACCTTTCTTTTGGAGGTTTAGAAATTGGTATGTAAATACCCAACACTCTTTTGCATCAACTTCATTAAAGCCAATAAACATTTCCCTTTAAACGTCAATGTTCCCAAATGGGAGGGTTGAAGATCCAGCCTGTTTATCTCTTTTCAAACAGGTGACTCCTTATTACCCTCTGAAAACCTGCAATACAAAGCAGTCTCTCATCTGTAGCTATTACAGCCTGTGATACAGTGCAGTGAAGGTTTATTTTCTCTCTTCCTTTGGTGGCCACTTGGCCATCAAATTCACACACACTCTCTTAAATATTAATGCAATCACTCCAGTGTCTTAATGTTTGCACTAATTTCATTGCCCTCCACTTTGCATTCAGCCTAGAAAACTCTTCAGACCCTTCACAGTAAATGTGGGGGACAAAGCAGCAGTGGCAGCTGGACAGACAGCCCATCCACACACAGCTCCACTGCAGCTGGATCATCAGTGGGAGCCTTTACAGAGCGTTTATGTGCAGGGAAAGGTGGGTGCAGTGGGGCTGAATGAAGGACACACCCCAAAGAAGAGCAAAGGCATGTAGTGCTAGCACTAAAACAGAAAAATGAGGCCTTGTGCTAAGCTTAAAAAGCAAAGATTTCTCTCTGCATCCAAGAAAGGAGCATGGCTTGCTGGGTAAAGTAGGGAGCAGAATCAGGACAGAGGTGCCATTTCTGACCTAGTTACTGGCTGTGGTGAGACTTTATCTATGGCCCTGTTTCCTATCTTTAACATGAGGGTTGTACTTAGTAAAATGGCAAGAACCAGTGGCTCTGCAGAAGATCTGTCTGACAGGCATAGAAATCTACTCGGGATCTCTTCTGTAATTCATTACAAATTTTAACTACACTTCTTTAAATTCACTCAGGTAAATAATTAAATGCCTGAATTTAAAAAGGAAAAAAAAACACATCAAATTTTAAGTTCATTTTTAATATGGTAGTTTAAAGACATCGGGACCTACCCCAGCAGTTGTTGTTCCTCTAGAATTCTTTTTCTTGCCAAAATAACATATGCAAGAAGTGTAAGTAGGAAGAAGAAGGGAGACTGTGCCCCTTCTCCTCCCTCACACTTGGAGCCAACAGCTGAGATTCAAATGCAAATGCCAGTATTCTCTAACTCTCCAGGAACTTTTGAGTCTTGGTGTCTTACACCTATGTGACAACTTAGGCTAAATTAAAAATCAAAGAGATTTCCCATGGAGTAAGGTATTGCTTGTTATGAGTGAGGATATCATAATTGGAGCTGCCAGGAGGTTTGTGAACTCCACTTGCTGAAGGAGGCTTTGGGACTCTGAAGCACTGGAGTCTGTATTTTCTGTCTGGAGTCGTCCCAGCTGCTGTCCTCCCTGAGCCAGATGTGTAAAACCAACAAACGTGCTGCAGGTCCCATTTAAATGCTAATACGTGTCTCTCTTCTGTGTGAACTTGATAGATCTGGGGGGCTGAGATTGTGCCCCTGCTCTCATCCTGCTGCTGCAGTAGCTCCTAGGTAAAAAGAGAGGCAGGTCCTGGGTGCAGGTGTCCTTTGCAAGGGTGCTGTGCAATCTCCTTGTCACTCTTGTCTGACTGGAGGTGCCTGATGCTGCAAGGTCAAGGTCTCAGCTGTAGTAGCTGCCAGTCTGTGCACTTCAAAGCTTTGATCCCCCCCTGCTTTTCCTCACCACCCCCTAAGCACGTGCCCACCCATTGTAGCAAAGTTGGTAAGAGTGGGGGGCAAACAGGTAGCTGTATTTTAGCAAATATTGGATGAGACATTCAAAATCAGTATCTAGGAACAGAGAGAGGGGTTTAATGGCAGAAGAAAATTTTTCTTTGATCCCTTTGTATCTGTTCTTCATCTTTATCTTTGCTCAGAAACTTAAATGACAGACTCTTCTGGAAGAATACATCATAGCTGAGAATCACATTCCAGTTTTTTGCTATATATGAAATTTAAGAATCAATTTTAAACCTAAATTAGGGCACAGAAAATATACTGTACCTCTGCTGGCTTGATTTAGTCATAGGAATCATGTCTGCATGCAACAGACACAGAGGGAGAGCGGAAAAAAACACTGATACTGTTTGAAAGGTGACTAGCCATGAAAACCTGATGGGAAAAACTCCAGCAAGTTCACTAACTTCTGTGAAGTAGTAAAAGTTCAGCTTCACTTGGCGTGTGATGCATTGGTGTTTCTTCATTACAGAGTAAGGTGGTTGAGGTGGTTAAGGTTCTCTGTGCACATGGAAAGTTTTTTCCAGGTTCCACAAAATTTTAAAATTAACTTTTGACAGGGAAATGGTAATTTTAAATGTAGAAAAATATTGGGTTGGGGTTTTTTTTTATTTTTTGGGGAATCTTCAGAAGGAATAAACCTTTAAAGAACAGAGAGATCTAGGACCACAGTAAATAATTTATATATGGTATTTCACAGGCAGAATTTATTAAGTTGTATGGGGTTTTCTCCACTTTGTAGTCACTGAGAAAACTTCCTGTGGAATCAGTTCACTATTGACTAACACTGCAACAAACATTTTTGATAGCAAACCACAAGTGTCAAGTGCTGGCATTTTGCAGCTGGTATCACTTTCCCCCAGTGCAAAGGACACTAAAGAAGACAGTACACAGAGAATCCAGCCTGTAGACACTAAAGATCAGTAACTGTAACCATAACACCTCACTGGAGGTGTTAGGCTCTGGCCCATGTTAAAGGCTGACACACATGTGATTTGGGAGATTCAAACTTCTATAAAAACTTTTATATAGGGGTGTGTGTGCACACATCACTGGGTCAGTCCAAACATCCATCTGTCTTCTCCTTGGCAGTGGTACACATGCCACACTTCAAGCAAGGAGTGCTTCCAGGGCTCCCTGCCTCACATGAATGTGCTTGGCAGCACCATCTGGGTGTGTTTTACCTGGGATATTCCAGGCCCTTTCCTGTCTCCCCAGCAATTTGTCTCAGTGCATTATCACCATGTTTGCAATTATCATAGTTATCCTTGTCTTTCTGCAAGTAAACAGTGAGGCAGATGAGATTTTTAGACAATGTGAAGTATTTTACCATAAATATTTTTTTCTTGCACTGTCAAATCTTGCGCCTACTTCTTTTCCATTTTCTACCAAGCTCTCAATGTTACAACTGCAGCACCTCCTCATTGGTACTCGTACAGGACTGCTAGTGAGGGAAGTCTCCCTGTACAAACACACTGACACATACCCTTTTATTTCCACATTCTGTATTAGCAGCTGGTTCCAGATTTTTATCTATTACTGCTAAAATAATTATTGGAATTGGGGGAGTTGTGTGTCTGTTGTAAAGAGAGAAAGCAAGTTCTAGAAATGTGTGCTTTATGCAGGAGAATTTACCCTCAGTCCATGCTGCAGGATGTATTTTTCAGATCTCATAGGAAAAGCATATAGATGCTGGGATTGTCTGATTAGATGAGAACCTCTTCATTTAAAAGGACATTGTGGATTGCTTGTTAATTCACTGGCTAAAACTTAAGTAAGCAGAGGCTAATGTCTTTTACAGGTTTAATTAACAACGATTACTTGTCTAAAGATAAGATATTTCAGTTAAAAGCCATCTCCTTCAACTCCAGATCAGCTGAGAATAGTTCAAATTAGTTTTAGGGTAGGGTCAAAGATCAGAATTTTAGAGGTTTGAAGTTTTTTAACTGAGCAGATCAACACATATCTGCCGTATCTGCTGGGGGAGAATCCACATCTAAGTGAAAAGGGGGAGGCTGGGATTTCCATCTGCATGGGAGTGGATTGTTTGGGGGCTTTAAACAAATGAGTTAATGAGGTGGCGCTGACACACATCTGTCCTCTGGAAGATCTGAAGTCCAGCACATGGTCCACTTGGCAGCACAAAAATAAGGGAACTGTCTGGACCAATCAAACCTCCAGTGGGCAGCACGACTGGTGGAGGACTAATTTTTTTTAAAAAACCTGTAAATGCTCCCTCTGAATGGAATTTTTGTTGTTGCAAACAGAAGCCACCTCCCAAGGCACCACTCCACCCCCAGGACACAGTGAATGAGAAATGGCCGATGTCATTGCACTGCAGCCTGCACTGCCTGAAGGCCTCGATCCAGGAGAGCCAGTCTCACTTGTCAGCGTGGCAGCTGAGCCACACACGGCTTGGGATGGTTTGGATGGATGAAGACTGCATAGCTCTGTGCTTCAGGAACTAAATCCCATGGCTGTGTCTGTGACTCTCCTTGCCTTCATGGGGCAGGGAAACAGGAGCCTAGGCTTCCCCAAAGTACTACACAGCCTTCACACCCTGCTCTGGTGTTGATCTCAAGGCCCAGAGTCCACAAATATTTGTACCTCCTGTGACAGATGTTTCTGGAAATGTTCCTTCAAGAGGAACATCTTGATCTTGAACTCTTGACCTTGAACCCAAGGTAAAGCTTCTTTTGAACTGTGTAGCTATGGACTAAGCAGAGCAGGGACAAGGTTCATGTCTTTTCCACCCTATGCTTGTGCTGATTCTGGTTTATTGGCTTGCAAAAAGTCCAAAGGGATGGCTGAGCCCTTGCCCCACTTTTTTGCAAGGATTTAGGTACAGAGCTTTAAAAGTCCTGAGGCACTTGGCTTCTATCACCTTGGGACTTGGATATAATAGTTTTTGAAGTTTGGTGCTGGATGACATTTTAGATTTACATGTTCTGTTATCCTGCTGTACCCTCATTCTCCTCAGTAGCGCTGCTCATAGTGTGTTTGCTGCCTTATGGGTCATGAAAGAGGCTCTGCCATGACACAGCCTCTTACGATGCCAAAAACAGGGCTTGCAGGACCACAGGAACCTTTCTGTGTCTTGCAGAAGTGAGAGGAGTGCACAGGTGGATATTGGTAAACTGGAGTCTTTAATGGCACATCCACAATTTCAGCTGGCCAGCCACTGGTCTCCAAAGTACTCCTTGTTTAATGGAGGGGGAAAATAATCTACTTCTGTTTCATTCACCCTGGTGAAGGGATGGGTTTGAGTCCAACAAACACAACTAGAAGAGAGCATGGATTCTGAAGTTTTCAATGCAGCATCTTTATCTTGACCACTGTGAATTGTCTGCATCTATCATCCTGGCGAAACCCCTCCCCCAGTGTGGCTGTGCTTTGTCTGGGTATGTGGGCCCAAGGAGCCAGTCTGGGAGTCAAGTATCTAAGGACCTTATAATCATTTCTGGTCATGTCTTTTTACACCAAGAACTACAGAAAATGGCACCCCAGAAGTTTCCTGGCTTTTTGTCCACATCTGCTTAGAAAAACCTCTACAAGCTTTTGCCTCCTTTCCTCCAGTTGTATTAGACAAAGCCACAGACAAATAAACACAAGCAAAAGGGGCAGGATACAGTTATGTGGCCCCTTCTTCCCCTCACCACAGGCTCAGTCTCTGGACTCAGATTGAATTTACTCCCTGGATGCAAATGCTCAGGGTTGTGCTGAGGATGGTGGAGATTTAATGACCCGTTTTTGTGTACAGATGTGAGGTTATGGACAGAGGGGCTTTCAACACATTCTTATGGCAAATGGAGAGGAGCCCTTATCCATCTCTAGTTTCCAGTTTCGCTTGACCATTGTCTGATGTTGCTTAGTGAAAGTCGGGCCCTGGGCAGGGAAGCGAATACTCTAACAAGTGGCTTGTTAGTGAGGAATGTCCTGCAGTAGGTACGGAGCAGCCTTGTCACTTCTCAGCCAATCCTCCGAGGACAATAAGGAAGGAGGACAAAATGAGTGCAGCCCTCCTGGGCCTCCCCTTAAGAGTTTAAAAGCAAAATATTGATTTTGAGTTACCCTGCTTCAACTCAGCTTCACTCTCCTGATATTTTTATTCCCTTGTAGGTTTCTGACTCCATTCGTTTTTTAAACAAATCACTGGTGAAATTGTGGTGTGCCCATGTAACATTGCTGCGCCTAAAAATATGGTCAATTGACACCTTGAAGGTTTCCAGGCAACTCTAACCATTTGTGACATCTTTAGCTGCATCTCCAGTATGTTCAAAACAGATGAAGTGAATGAATTGATTTTAGCTGCATAAAACCCTTGACAAAAATCTCTTTGTGGCCATCCAGTTAGTCTCTTGATGATTTGTAGAGTATTTGCTTATGCCATGAACTTGATCCTTCCCACCTCTCTGTTTTTCAGCTAGCTCTGCTGTGGGTTCCCTGCTCCTGAATGCACTGCAGTTGCCTTCCCCAGAGCCGGAGTTAGAACCAGCCAAACAATGCTGGACCTACAGCCCACAATGCCATCAGTTCATACCTAGGCATTATATATGCCAAATGTATCATATGAACAGCTCTCATTGGTGGCAACTTTTTAGGTGCTTTAAATTATAGTCAGACCCAAACTGCCTAATAAGATCAGCAGATTTGTGTAACTTGATTCAAAGCCCCAGCAAAGTCAAAATGATTTTTTGATTTGCTTAAGGAGGTAGTGGATAGAGCAACACAGCAAAAACCTTTTCCTTTGTCCCCAAAAAAATAAAAATTAACATTTGCATGTGATGAAACATGCAGTAGGCCAGGAATAAATTAAGTGCAGAATCTCAGCTCCTTTAATCAAATATTTTGACATTTATGTGTGTGGTCCAAAGGAAATTCTTTTGAAGACCTGTGGTCTTTTCACTGTATGTTATTTTGGATCAAGTTCCATTGTATTAACAAACATACAGATAAATTGCTGATGGGCTTGATTGTTTTGGGGTTTTTAAAGGTGCCTCTAACCCTGGGGATTCAGGCTTGTCCAAGTACAGTGCACAGTAACCACCCATAAGTAACAACACACAATAATTGCAGTGCTTAACAATTGGTGTCTCAGCTTCCCCTGACAAAAATGGAAGAGTGAATCAGAGACAGGAATTGGATACACTGCTGGAAGGGCTGGAGTGCTGATAATAATGTTTCAAGAAGTGCAAGACATTATTGATTAACTACAGAAAGACTTCTCTGAATTCAAGAAAACCAGCAAACACTTATTTTGGCAGTAAGAGTACACAGCAAAGTGTGAGCAGGACACTGAGGTCTGGCTTTGGCAAAATATTGAGCACATACAGTAGAATTATACCCTTATCTGGTGCCTTTGGCTGGCTAAACTGGTAATAACCTTCTGATATCTCTAACCTGGCTTCTCTGCAATACAAGACACATAGGATTTCTTAGTCCTGCATAAAGCACAGTCTTTTTGTTTGAGCAAGAGCATTTTCTAAAGGCAAACGTCAGATCTGAAGGAAGAGTGACAAAGTGTCTGGTAAGCTGATTTTCTAACATTAAAATCAATAAATAAATAAAAGTAACAAAGCTGCTTCTCTAAAATATCTTTAATCAGAGGAAGTGAGGTGATGCAACTGAGCTGGTCTCTGCCATCAACAGGAAGTTGTCATGTTCCCTTCCCCTCATCCCTTCTCTTCTCCACCTGCCCAGTCTGCTCCTCAGACCCTGCTGTGTTTCAACTCAGCAGAATGTTAACAGAGTAAATCATGATTTTCATGTGAATGGCCACAGGAAAATCATGTGGAGGATTCTCCATCAGTTGGGTGAATTAAAGGGCCACATGGACCTGAACAACTAGGAGTCTTTGAGACAAAAGCAGTGAAAAGGAGAAGCAGGGCATAGGCAGCATGGAGTCACCACTTGAGGCAGAAATTCATAAACTTCAGCTCTTTTGGGGCTTCATTTTTGGGGAAAAAAGGCTACTTGCATAATGTACAGAAACACGCTGGAACTTACATGTGCTACAAATAGTGATACCACTATGAAAAGGCTACATCCTCTCCCACTGCCCATGATGTCCACATTCCTGTTTCCTGATTGCATGAAAGTAGGCAAGACCTTGGGCTCTGCATACTGCAGGTGTACAGCTGTTGGCTGAGACCCAGCATGGGGTGAGAGCTGCTGGAGGCTTTGCCGAGCTCATGATGATACCATGCTGTTCTGCTGCACTGTGGCTGTCCCATGGCATATGGGGACATGTGGGCTGTGTGACATTGGTGTGTGTCAGCCTGGCCAGTGAGGACAGCTGAAGGAGCCTTTCCAGATGCATTGGGAGCTAGAGGAATGGCAGCCATGCATAGATGCAGCATCTGATTCATTCTGCATTGAGGAGGCGAGACTGGATTTCTACTGGCATGATGGCACCAGTTCAGGTTGGGGAGGACCTGGCACTGGTTCCAATCAGGTAAAAACTTCACCTGAGAGCAAGAAATGACACTGCAGCATGCAAGTGAAATGTGTGTGGCTGCTGCAGGTGGGGGTGGAAGAAGGGAGAGTTCTTGAAAGTTCATGGGTTTATCCTGCCACCTGGCCCATCACCCAGAGCTTCACCTCTGGCCCGAGGGCTGCATCATCGTGCCCTGCGTTTCTGGCTGCTCTCTGGTGCGTATGTGGCTTCATGTGGAGCCGTTCTGAATTGCGCTTGTTGGGAGCCACCACACCAGCCAGCAGCATGCTGAAAAGTGTCACCTGAGATGTCTTGGCTTTTGCAGCATAAGCTTGTTTTAAAAAGCTGTGATCATGTCAGCAAACAGCCCGTCACTTTCCCCCACCCTCCTGCTGAAACTGTGATGCACCCCATGCTGACCACCCAGCACTAGCAGCAGCCAGTTGCTCATGTCCATGTTTCAGGACAGTCCCAAGAAGTCCAGCTCTCCCCTTAGCCTTGTGTGGATAGACTGGGGTTTCACAGCAGCTGAAGTGTAAGGGAAGCATCACAGCTTAATGCAACAGAGCTCTTTGGGTTTGGAAACAGGCGTTGGAGTCTGGGCAGGCAGGGTGGGGATGGGGGGTGTTGGGATTTCCTTTCAACCTGTGTCAAATGACTTCTGAGGCTTTTCTTCCCCTGAGCCAGCCAAAGTGAGCTGAGGCAAATTTGCTGAGCCTATTACTGCTTCCTGCCCCTTGTGCTGGCACCAGGGAGGAGAGAGATGGGGACAGGGAAGCCAGAGCCCACGGGACACTTCCTCCCTGTTTGTCTGCACAGAGAAGACCTTTCACATACCCATGAGAGCGAGGAGGAAGCTGAAGAGCAGCTGTTTCTGTTCATTGGTGGATTTCTGGCAGAGCATCTATTTGGGAATTGCAGAATTTCCTCTCTGATTCCTGCCCTGCTGTGAGGGAAAGATGAGCTGGGGGAAGCCACAAGCAAAAGTGGGGCAGAGAGAAAGAGGCTGGTGCTGCCTACTGATGCTTTTGGTTTTGAAGACTTTACCACCTTTCTGTAGCTGTGTGGAGCATGTGCAGCAAAATCACAAGCTCTCACTCAGTCTCAGCCCATCTGCCAGGGTGAAGGGGGCAGGTAAGAGGTGCTGGCTCTCCCAAGAAGGGCATCAACAGAGCAATGCAGTCCAGCCCTGGTGATGCTCTCCTCTGCCCCAGTTACTGATGCAGTGGGTGTCTTGGGAGGTTTCTTCTTGGGGTTTTGGTTTTTCCCATCAGGGCACCCATCCCTTTGTACCCACACCTGCCCTCCTGCTTCACAGAGGAGATCTGAGTGAGTGAGTGGAGTAGTCACCATGCTTCCCCATGGGACAGGGTGCCCCATAGTTAGGAGGTAATGCTGCTGGCTGATGGCAGTACCCAGCTGCACAGGGGACTGGTGGAAAAAAGTGCAAGGTACAGATAAGAGGTCATACCTATGGTAAAAATAAGAGCTTAACAAAGTTGCAGAAAAGCATTTATCGTTTATGTGCCCTGCCTGCAAAGACACCAATCACTCCTCAGTCTATGAAGGCTAAACATGAAAAAAACTTGACAAAGTAATTTCAGAGTTGGCTCTGGTTTTTCTAGTTGGGCACTAGACTGGTCAACAACCTAACACATGTCTCTTCAAACATGGTAGTTTGTCACGAGCATTTATTCTAAAGAGAAAAATGTTATTCCAAGCCTCCGATTTAAATATACAGAAATCCTGGTGGGAGAAGTGTTAATTTGAATTTACACATAAGATATCACAGCCTGTAGGGGTTAAGGAAAAGGCAGGATAATAAAACCTGTACTTTTTTTTTCTTCTAAATAAATAACATGACCAAGATTTGGGGGGTTTTTAATGCTGAATTCCAACTGCCATTATTTTAATTGCTTCTGAAAAATGTATTTACATATAAGAGGAGTGTTTAGTAAGATTTCTCCCTATTTCAGTGTTAAGAAGGACAAATTATTTTGGTAGCCAAGTTCAACCTACAACTATTTCTGCACCTGTCCATTGGAATGTAAAATAATAAATTTTTAATATTACTCATTTTCAATTCCAGAGCATCAGCACTGGTGGCCGAACCCCTCTCATATGGCTGGTGCAATTAGAGCCAGAATAATAGCAGGAAAGGGCAGAGAAGTAGGTGCTCGGGTTATTTAGAACTGCTAGTGGCCTTTGGCCAGGCTGTGCTTTCAGAAGACGTCAAAGGTGAATTGCTCCCAGTCCAGGCACCATCTGCTCTGCTTTTTCCTCCAGCGGAAGTTTAAAGTGTTGAGACCATAAAAAGCTGGTTGTACATCCTGGAGTGCTTCAGTGCTGGCTGCAGGAAACCCAGCTGGATATGGACCACCACCAGATTAGCCAGCTCCCTGGATGAGATGTACTGGGAGGCTGATGGGGCAATGCATGTTGTAGGATGACATTAGGGCCTCTCAGCATGC
The DNA here is from genome assembly GCA_013400915.1 of Pardalotus punctatus. Lineage (NCBI taxonomy): Eukaryota > Metazoa > Chordata > Aves > Passeriformes > Pardalotidae > Pardalotus > Pardalotus punctatus. Next base: position 255,425 of record VZTX01006369.1, on the reverse strand, counting down.
AGCTGCCCTGGCCATCCCTACATAGCAGGGACACACAAGACAGTGCAGCTCATGGGACAGCAGGACACAGATCCAGAGCACTTCTGGGAAGGTGGGAAGTAGGTTTGAACCTGGGTGCTGGGACAGACTGGTGCTGGCACAAGACTACTTGAGTCAATAGTAAGGATGCCACAGACTTGCCCACAGTGAAAAATGAGAAGTAGGAAAGGTGAAGCTGGAGTGCTGGGGTTGGGTGCTGCTGAGGCAGAAAGGGACAGAGGGGCTGGGATGGGGCTCTGTGGAGAAACACAGTGGCTAAACTTAGCAGAGATGTTTCAACCCGGGTGAATCTCTGACGAGTTCATGAGAGTCGCAATCAGGGAGAGTTGTTCTCATTGCTATCAAGAAATATGATGGGGGAAACCCTGGGGTTTTTTTCATTTAGTCACTGGTTTATTTTCCTGTGAATGATAGTAACAGTTCAGCCTGGAAAGTTGATGTAATTGTGAATTTTTTTTTCAGCTGTCACAGTTCAAATGCCCCTGTGTGCATGCTCTAAAGCAGACTACGTTAACAGCAGTTTGGCTATACTTAATGCTTTTATATAATCTTTCTGTTTAACTCAATTTTTGTAGTGGTATTATACTGAGCATTTTTTAGTTCTTCTTGTTACAGACATCATTTTCACCTCTTGTTTTTTATAACCGTTTGCAACTTCTATTAAGTTAGAATTTCCAAAAGCAACAAGCTATTGCAAGACAAGTGTTCAATCAGGATTTAATAGACAACACCGTGGCCCTCTCTCCTTTGGAGGCTGTTCACCTGTGCCTTTCAGGGATTCACTATAGCAGAGTTGAGCACATCTTTTAATTCACAGACCTTTAAATAGTTTCTGTGAAAACTGCAACGTATTATTGAAAAAATAGTATATATTACTGAAGCTTTTGCAGTTTCACAGAAGATAATGTATGGCTGAATGTATCTTTCTCAGTCAGCTTTTGGGGATACTGTATTTGTGTCACTTGAAAACTACTGATACTCAGTAAGATAGGCTTTGCCTTAGATTGAAGAGCTTCACACAGACCTGTCACTAGCTGAATAAAGAGACTGAGGCAAATTTCATCTGAGTAGCACTGTACAGAGTCCACATCTTTGCAAAGAAGTAAGAAGTCTTTGGCAGACTCATGCTTATTTGGAAGGAGATGTTGGGTAATCTCCTAATAGATGGGGAGCAAATTCAAAGACAAGTTTAGTAAAGCCTTTGCTTAGGTAATGGGCACAAAGTCCAGCTACAGAGGTTTGCAAAGCTGTTGTTTCAGTGGACCTTAGTGGTCGTAGGGGTTCATGGGGTCACCTCGCGCCTCTGCCGTGGGTTCTGGCTCCTGCAGCACAGCATATGACCCCTAGCACTACCACATGGGGATCTGGGATATGAGCATGGATTTAAAGCACTGGTTTAGGTTTCTGGCTGACAAGAAGATCCCACCAATGGCTGGACCAGCCTACCTGACCAGACCACAGCTGGGAATAGGAGTGATGAAAAGGGCATGCCCCAAAGCAAAGTGCTGTGAACCTGCAGCAGCTTGAGCTGCTTTATGCTAACCAAGCATAGTAAATCATCATTTTAGCTCTTAGCCATATCAGATACCACTAGATTACACTTTGGTGAGAGAGACAGAAAGTGCAACTAGGCGTGATCTGCCACTGCCTATTACTATTCTGAACTAGCAGATTTTTGACTCTGGGTTTTATGCTAGTGAATATAGAGGAAGGCAGGCAGTAGAGAGCTGTTTCAGAGAGGTGTAATTGCCTCTGTCCTGGGTGTTTGAGATCAAATCTGGAGAGAGAAACCAGTGCTGGCTGCTTTAACTCTCTAGTTGCTGCCCTGCTTGGAGCTGGGAAATCTGACTAACTGCCAGACTGCCAGTCAAGGGTGCAACACTTTCAAGAAAATCATCATTTATCTCCATATGCCTTAAAATTCTATAGTGGGTCAGGAGTTGCAAGCCCATCAGACTGTGGCTCAACAAATCTGTGTTTAAGGTTCTTAGTACTAAATCAGAAATGCTGTGGCCATGGGCCTCAGGTTGTTGGTCAACAAACTCATGCCTGGGCTCTGATTTCTTCAAAACACGACAACAGGTTGACTCTGCATCAGCAGCCTTTACCCTGAACCAGGTTCGGCCTCCTCACCTGCAGAGGACTAAACCTCCCCTGGGTGTGTGGACCAATTTGACAGAAATGTGACCTCATGCCTGAACCTAAATTGGGTCACATGAACACCACAAGAGCTCAAACAATGCACTAATCTACCCCTGCTGAGCACAGAGCCGCAGCCCTGGGTGCTGAAGGCAGGCAGCAGGCAACAACTTGGCCAGCCTGAGCCTGCTCACCTGCCAGGGAGGGTTCAACAAGATGCCTGCGAAACCAATGGAGGAAGTTTCTACCCCACAGTTTTGGGTTTGTTCCTGGAATGCTGCTTGTTGCCTCCATTGTGATGATGCAGCTGTTGGTAAGATTGCACTGATGACAAATGAAAAAGTCAAGGTTAAAAATCATACTTTTTTGGGAGGGAGGTAATTATTAAGTAGAACTACCCTCAAAGCTTGATTTACAGCCCAGCCTTCCAAAAGTTCATGCAGAGTAAGGGGCAGAGACGTGAGCCATAGGAGTAGGCAGGCAGCCACCAGGGAACTGGAGACTTCATGGTCGACTTCTGTCAATAAAGCCAGTATCTGGTAGAACTGCAACCAGAGTCTTTTCACTGCTTCTTGCAATAGTTATTCTGTACCTGGCACACTGCACTTGGACCATAGGCCTTTTATGTGATGCAGGATAATGTTCTTGTACATACTTCCTATTCTTCATCTGAGCAACGTGTACAACTTTGACTACTTCCCCCCCATGGGATGGGATTTTACTGGCTTGCAGATTGCATTCTCTCTAACACAGATTTCTTGCATACAAATCAAGAATTTGAGAGGAAGATAAGTTGATGAATATGCTAAACATGGAAAAGCTGTGTACTATTATGGCTTGCATGCATTTAAAACACGAAACAATCAAATATGATTATCACAGAATCAACCCCAGCAGCTCTGCATTGCAACAGGAGAACAAAGATGCCCTGTTACAGCACTTAAAGTTCAACTGAAAGTAAGTGATTGTGTCTTAAAATCTTTATTGAAAACAAGTGCCTATGTTCTGTAAATTGTTTATGAAAATAAGTTATTTCCCATATTTCAAGAATTTCTGCCCTGCTGCAGATTTGTTCTTTAGGATGTTAAGGTGTTGTGTTGTATGGTCAGGTGAGAGGATACAGGGAGGGAGAAATTTCAAAATAAAACTGCAGGAAAGGTTAGAAAAATGTTGTGTTTAGTGATTCTGACAAGTCAGTAAATAACAGCATAGTCAAAGTCACAGGGGTTTAACCATTTTGTCAGCACAGGATTTCTACCTTTCTCAATGCCCAGTTCTGAACAACAAAAATGTGAATCTATCCCCTTCTTTGTTCATCACTGCACCACTGGATTACAGTTCAGCTGGAGTATTCTCCCAGTTTTGGTGGAACTGGAGGCAATTTATCTCAGTATGTCCCCCTACAAAACATGGATAGCCATAACCCCAAGGGTCACCTGCTGCCCTGCCCTCACTCTGTTTCCTGCTTCACTGAAACATGTGGGCAAGAGGGAGTGAGGCTCATCTGCAAAGCAACATTGGTGTGATGCTCTGAGCGTCCCACTTGGGCCACCCTCCTTGGGTAGACTAAGGGAGAGTCAGGCTCGAAACTGGGGAGAGAGGCAGCAGCCTGCTGAGCCCAGGCAGCTCAGTGCATGACTGCAGGCAGCCAGGGGCCTGGGCAAAGGAAAGCTGCTGGGCCATGAGGGGTTAGGTCAAGGCTGAGGGCTGCTTCTGTTCATCTTGGTGCCTGAACTCTTCCACAGAGCCATGGTAGAAATTATGACTTTCACCTTGCTGATTTGCTGTAGCCATGGATATTACCACTTTTTCTCCCACCTTTTCCTTAGCGTTCCTTCTTCTCAGCCTTTCAGAATTTCTGAAGGAAAAGAAAAAGAAAGCTGTTAAAAGTCACATTTCAAAATGCAGATTCCAGTTTGTTCTTTGGTATCAGTGGTTCTCTTCTACAACACCATGTACCTCACCAGGAAACCAAATTCTGCATTGTCACATGATTCATATGTGTTTTGTATCTTTTTTTAGAAATATTTTCTTGTTCATTAGAATTAATTCCTCCAATCATTAAATTGCCAAAATGAAATGAAATAAAATGGAAGCTGCAAAATGTAGCAGTCTGGCCAGCCTTCCCTGTGACCTCTCAAAGAGAGGTGTGCAAGACACAGATTATTGCTTTCTCTTTTCTGTTTTATATTTCCCTCTTTTCTGTTTTATATTTCCCTCAACAAATGCCTAATCATTTGTTTCCATGAAGCTGAGTCTCCTTTTGCATTTGGTAACTGATTTAATTGGGTTTTTTCCTAGGTGATTCCTTGACCATCAAAACTGATAGTAAAACTGGACTTTAGCAGGAGTTTTGCATCAATAGGAGCTTCAAGGATTTTGGCCACCTTGTGTTGAAAGGCTCACCTGCCAGATTTGTGTGTATGTGTGTGTGTGTGTCTGCATGTACATTGTACACATATGTGTGTGTGTGTGTGTGTGTGTGCGCGCGCGTGTGTGTATGCATGTACAAAAATATCTGTAAAAATGCATAATTTCTTGGCTTTCATCCTAACCTTTGTGCAAGTGGGTGCTGGGATCTGGACATTCAGTGTGCTCAGCAGCACTTTTTAATGAAGAGGTGTTTTCTCCCTTGGAGCTGTCATTCTCTGCCACATCACAGACTCTTTCAGACAGAAAAATAATTGGCCACTTTCTCCAGAATCAGGGAGCCCCAGGGACTGGCGGAGTGCTTGGCAAACCAGGACAGCAGCTCACAGGGGTGCCCACTGGTGTCCCCCCAGCAGGTGCTGGTGCTGCTCCCCACATGGGTCCTGCCGTGGGGGACACCACCCCACCCCCCCCCACAGCACCTCAGTGAGGTCTGGTCGATGGTGAAATGTGACAGGCAAAACCCAAAACCTCAGGAGGAGAAAGGTGAAACAAAATGGACAATTACTTCCAGAGCTGTTCTGCTACCAGATGGAAATGCAGGCTTGCTTTTTGGTTTTTTTTTTCCTGAAACATATGTAATGGCTGCCTGGTGGGATGGTTTTCCATATTTGCAGCAGGATTTTGTATTATTTTGTTCAAATGTGGATTCTTAACAATATTTATTCTACTCATGGCCTCCCAACACCCGCTTTTCATCAGATATTCCCCAGAGTTGTTAGCATTCAGAGACAGGCAATGCAGTAAAAATCCATCCCTTAGAATGTCCCACCTACCATACCCTATGTAGAGAACTGATTAAATGAATGGCCAAGGCTGGATACTGAGAGCACTTGCCTGGCAGAAGCACGCCAGTATCCCCATCCAGCCAAGGGCTCAAATGCAAGTACAGCACAGCCTACCCTGCTCTGCAAAGTTCCTCTGGGTCTGGCTCTGCCACTTCCTAATCACTGCTCCCTGTCCTGACTGCTGCTGTTACCACAGCGCAGACTGTGACCCTCTGGCGTCCCACTCTGTTTTCCTAGGGTCGGTGACTGGAGGAGGATCTCTGCTCAGCTGGTGGCTGCCATCTGCCCCGCGGGTGAAAAGCCCCTGCTCTCGTTGCTTCCTGGGCCAAAGCGTGTCCTGTGCCTTGCAGACTGCTTATCTCTGACTCACTCTCACGTGTCATTTAGGAGAAAAGACTGGAAAGAGATCTGGAGGAGCAGCAGAGGCAGGCATTCTTCTCAGAAACCAAGGACATCCATCCTGCAGGCAGCAGGAACACAGCCTTAGGAAGACATCAACAGGATGGAAGGGTACAGCTCCTGTTTTCTGTCATCGTCCTGAGACTCTGTATTTTACCTCCCCTATTGTTCCACAGCTGTCAAACCCAATGCCTTAAGCTATATATAAAGGAAATTGGAAGGTGGGACTTTAGCCTGAGTAGGGCTGAATAAAGTATAAACTAGGCAGAAATGTTGCCATGATGGCATTGTGTTTACCAAGGCCTCACCACCCTGTGGACATCAGGGTCTGCTCACATCAAGTTCGTTGCTATTTTTTAATGGGTCATACTTAAGGGGGCTGTATTTTAACATAGATCCTTTTCATATTGATTACATCCTCTTCTGCCCTTCAATCCATGGCTGTGGGCAACAGGAGAACCAGTAACTGCCTGAGATATGAATAGTGGAAAAAGGGAAAACAGTAAAATTAAAACAAACAAACAAAACCCAGAAAAACAGACAAACAAAAAACAGCATGGAAAGAATATGCATTTTGATATGGTTTAACGTTCTTCCATGATGTTGCTCATTTCTCTGTTCTCATCTGTAAAATTCAAGTTCTTCAAGATAAATTTTTTCCCTATTAATGTGCTAGGAATCAACACAGTCATCAGTGCTAGAAAATACAGTGCTCAGATTTCACGCTGAACTTATTTGGAGAGAAGTGGTGCAGGGATCACTCACTTCACCTTGTCAATGGGTCACCGAAAAGCAAATTATGGTAGTTCTGTTACGAAGGGTGTGGGATTTTTTGCGCGGGCTCGGGGGTGAAGGTTACATCTTTTTTATTTCTTCATAATGGAAGATAATTCCTTCTGCTGTGTATATTCTAAATCTCAGCTGCTAAACAAACAAAACGGAGGAGGACAATTCTGCAGGACTGATGGTAATGGCAGAAACTCTCCTGCCCGGGGTGGGGAGATATCTCACCGGGGTGTCCACAGCCGTTTCCTCCTTAGCTAATGTTTTTTTGTTTTTCTGATGGGAGTTGTTTTGATGGCTTCTTTTTTTTCTTTTCTCTCGGGCCATTTAAGCAGAGCAGGGGGCCAACCCCGCCCCTCCCTGCCCACGACCCCCCGGGCTCTGCGCTCCGGCGGACGCAGGCTCCGCAGGTGTGGACACCTTTGAAACTGCCGCTCCTGCCCACGGGACTCCCAGCTGAAATTCACGTGGCAAAGAAAGTGCCCATTTGCTTCAATTATTTTCTAACGACTCCGCTCGCTTTTGCCTTTGGTCTTGCCGGTGCCCCGATGGGTAATTTTGGAGCTATTTGCGTGCATGCCCTTGTTTTGAAGGCGCAGAGGTCTGTGAGCTCAGGTACTTACAAACGCTTAGTGGGAATTAACAACTGAAAGGGGAACCCTAAGCACCCCGACCTGGGATCACTGCGACACAGGGATTTCAAAGCGCCCGGCGTTAATCCGGCCGGATCGCCCGCCGGATCTCGCGCTGGTAGTGGGGATGGGGATGCGGATGCCAAGCCCTTCCCGGCTGCCTGGCCGCCGGGGCTCACTCGCGAGGCCGCAGCGGATCCTGCCGGGACTCCCCGCGGCAGCTGCGGTGGGCGAGGTGTGCCCCATCGTTCCGCAGGTCGGAACATGTAGCAGCGATGTTTCGAAAATGGTTAAAAGACTGGCTACAGAAGCGGAGGCCAGCATGTTTTTCCCCCCTGGCCCCAACACCACCCTCCACACCATCCCCCAGCCTGAAACTGCCGGCGGGCAGCGCGTGAGGAGGAGCTGGCCTTGGGCAGCGCTCCCGGCCGGGATCGCTCCCCGCCACCCACGGCCCGCCCCGGTCCGCCCCGGTCGGGCGGCTGCTGCCGGCCCTCGCAGCCGAGGAGAGCCCGGGGGCAGCGGTGCGGGGCTGGAGCTGCCCCGCGGAACCCCGCCCCCTTGTGAGGGCACCTTAAGGATACGGTCTCCCGGCGGTCCCACCTCCGTTGGGGTTCTCTCCCGCCCCGGTCACTACGAGAAAAGATGCGGACCGGCTGAAAGGGAAGACGCCGGCTCCATCCCGCCCCCGGTAGCAGTGGGATGCTGATGGGAACCGGGGCGGGCAGCTAGCAAACCCGAGCCCTCCCTGGGAGGGGAACCCTACAGCTATCTTCTCACCTTCCCAGAGAGTACATATGTCGTCCCTGTTCTGCTTTCTACTTATTTTTGTAGCAGACTCACCCGTCACCGCAGTTATTTAATATGTGGTTCCCTGCTAGGCCTTGCTATTTGATTGCTGTCACAAATAATACCAGGTGAAATTCCTCATTGTTTCTGCAATTACATGGTAGCCCACTGCTACTCACCTTTTCAGCCCCTAGAGTTAATTGTTTTCCCACTGTACACCTCATACCAAATGCACAGAGAGGAGACAAAACCCCAAACCTTCCAAAACTCATATTTCTCAGCTATTATGTTATCAGCAGGAAATATTTCATAGCTCTGACATCATAGGCCCCAAGCAGCATGAAGTTTATCAGGGCCTTCACATGATGAAATTGTACTTTTGAGAGTGAGAGAATAAAAAAGCATAACATCTTTCTACTGGATTTGAGCTGCTAATTTTATTTTCTGTGATTGCTGAATCCAGACTTTTTAAAATAGTCATTTCTCATACAAAGCAGGAGAGGCAGGCCAAAATTACCTCTTTAAAACTCTGTAGCAGATCTCTAAATACAAATAGGATCAATCTGCCTGGATCTGTGGCTGTCACACCCATGACATGGATCTTGTTATGTTCTCACATCTCTATTGTGTGACTGTCAGGATGGTTATGGGCACAAATCTATACATGATTAAGTGATGCTGCTTTAAAACCAGGAAAGAGGTGCTCACCGTCCCTTACTAAACTTACTGGAGGGTGAAAATGCAAGCGTTTAAGAAGAGATGTTTGGAGATCCCTATGCATAAATAATCATAGAATCATTTAGGTTGGAAAAGACCTCTAAGATCATGAAGTCTAACTGTCAACCCAGCACTGTGAAGTCCACCACTAAACCATGTACCCAAGTGCCACATCTACATGTTGTTTAAGCCCCTCCAGGGATGGTGGCTCAAACATTTCCCTGAGCAGCCTGTTCCAATTCTTGACCACCCTTTTAATGAAAAAATTCTTCCTAGTATCCAATCTAAACCTCCTCTGGCACAACTTGAGACCACTTCCTCTCATCCTATCACTTTTTACCTGAGAAGATCCTGACCCCCACCTTGCTACAACCTCCTTTCAGGCAGTTGTAGAGAGCAGTAAGATCTCTCTCTGAGGGGCCTCCTTTACTCCACATCAACAACCCCAGCTCCCTCAGCTGCTCCACATAAATTTTGCTCCAGACCCTCCCCCAGCCTTGTTGTCCTTCTCTGGACTCACTCCAGCACCTCAATATATTTTTTGCAGTGAGGGGCCCAAAACTGGACACAGAATTTGAGGTGTGCCCTCACCAGTGCTGAGCACAGAGGGACAATCTCTGCCCTGATCCTGCTGGCCACACTATTGCTGATACAGGCCAGGATGCCACTAGCCAATTGTGAACACTGCTGGCTCATGTTCATGTGGACCAGCACCCTCAGGTCCTTTTCCTCTGGGCCACATTCCATCTTTCCAGCCACTCTTCCCCCACCCTGCAGTGTTCAGTGGGGCTCTTGTGATCCAAATGCAGGACCTGGCACTACACCTTGTTGAACCTCACACAGTTTGCCTCGGACCATCGATCCAGCCTGTTCAGATCCCTCTGCAGAGCCTCCCTACCCTCCAGCAGATCAACACTCCTGCCCAACTTGGTGTTGTCCATGAACTGGCTGAGACTGCACTCGATCCCCACGTTCATATCATCAATAAATTATGATCATTTACATCTGATTACATCTGATTCCTGGGGAACACCTCTTGTGACTGGCCACCAACTGGATGTAGATCAGATCACCACCACTCTCTGGGCCTGGCCATCCAGATGATTTTTCACCCAGCAGAGTGTGCACCTGTCAAAGCCATGAGCCATATTAAAAATATGAAATGCTGATTGTGGCTATGGTTATGTTTGTGATCCTAATTTCAGTCTCTTTCTTTCACAAAATTTCTACAATTCCATTTGGAGCAAGAGAAGTCACCTGAAAGCTAATGATAATTTAATACTTTTCCCATCTCCCTTGTTACAGGTTTCCTAAATATTTTTTGAAGTGACAAAAGTATTCACTTTACAAAGACTTACACTTTCTCAAACACACTTCCTTTTTCTTTCTTTAGCCAGTAAGATACCATAGGCCCAACAACAAAAAGTTGTTGTGTGGTCATAACTAGCAAAACTAGCCATTGCCAAGAATTCTCTTCAAGCATTGAATATGTTTAGCCTAGTCTGTCCATACATACCATATTTTACCAATTAGGATCAGACCTTGAATATTTTTTACTAACCATTGCATTTCCATTTAATTTAAAATCACAGCTAAAGAATTTTTAGGTGCTATTTTTCTTTGAAGGAGGAGAAAGGAAGTGACAAATGAAGTTGCTTTGAATACGACTTTATTTTTTAATTTATTTTTATTTATTCATTGACTCCTGTCTGTTCTTTCTGTTTTTATACCTTGGCTGGAAAGGGCTATTCTTTACTTTCTCATTTTTATAAATTAGCCCTGCACTTATTATGGGGTTTATGACTACAAATGGCCATCTTTTTAAAATGTGTATATCTGTATGCTGCCTTTCTAAAGAAAGTGACAGCTAAATTGAATCATTACCAAAGGGTAAAATTGCTGTTAATGTGACACCTTTCCTGGTCAATATTCAAGAAAATAGTTCTTTGGTGTTGTCTGGCTATTGATTTCCACTATTTAGAGTCCATATATGTATGATTCAGCAAGAATTGACTCTTCTTTTTAATCCTTTTGGGTTCAAGGTTTCCCAACTTCAGAGCAGATTTTAAACTACACTTGTATTTTCAGGACTGTATATGTCTGTACACTGAAAATCACACTTGGCATAAACTAAAATGGATTGATTTTTTTTTTTTTGCAGCTATAGGAGGACTTGTGTTCATCAGAAAATAAAGAGCATTTTCAACTAATCCAGTCTCCTAATATTCCCATGAAAGAGATAACCATTGACTGCACGTGACAGATGAAAGTTACAGGGCACTGAAAGGGTGTAGCTGGCTTCTTTATAAAAACAGCCTCTGAAGTTCAGCAACAAGCTGAAATGCCAAGACTTGCACAGGTGTATTAATATCTCCTTGATTTTTCTGAGTGCTATAAGCACTCAATGGCTGGGAAAAGAAAGGTATGAAGAATTTAAAAGGGAAGCACTTATATTTGACTGGCTGCATCTCAAAAATCCCAGCTTTAGTAATTTTAAAAATGACATTGAAACATGGTGAAAAAGTGGAAGTCCCATTTAGAAGTGCCGTCCTTTATTTGCCCAGCCTGGTACCCTGTGTGTAAATTCAAGGGGGGAAAAAATTACCCAACAGAATGAATTACTGGAAAAATAGAAAAAAAATCTGCAAAATCTCAGCACAAGCTGGACATAAAGGTGAAAGTATTAAAGCCCTTTGGGAAAAAAATGCTAGCAAATTGAAGAGGATATCCCAAAACTTACAGATCGTTTTTAACCAAAATCAAACAAAGAAAAAATTACCTCCCTGAAATTAGTCAGATGTAGCATAGAAAAACAGGTAGAAAATACCTGTCAATCCTGCCATAGCAGCAGCAGAACTTCCGGAAAAGGTTACAGCAATGGAATAGTGTGACAGGTCATCCAATAACCTAAAATTTTTAAGGTATCCATATAGATCCAGTGGGGTGTGTGTATGTATCCATATCCATATTTATAAGGCTAAAGGCCATATATGGCTATAAATGGTGGTACATGGATTTCCATATGTACATACACACATATGTAAGTGTGTAACAGCCTGATAGATTTTATTGTTCCCAATTTCTCCTCTTGGGCCATCCTGAGCAGGATACTTCAGTTGAACAGTTTCAGTCCCAGGAGTCCAAGTAATTTGTTGAAGTAGGGGCTGTTTTCCAGTATGCTGACCTCTGACAAAAGAGGAAAATGCTCAATCCCAGCCTGAAAACAATGGATTTCAGTCCAGTGTGCCTCAGCTGTAACTTGGGCTGCAGAACACAAGCTCTTCTGGAATAGCTTTTTAGAGCCAGAGATGCTCCTTATTTGAATAAACCCCATGAGTACGTTTGAATAAAGCCCAATGAAACAAGCCAATCTATAACCTTTCAAAGATCTACATTTTCTTTCAACATGTTTTTTGTGGTTTGGAGATTATTTCAGTAGATTTAAAAACCTAACGTGCTTCTTTCTGCTTCACCAGACTCTGGTGTTTCTGCAGTGTTATCTTTGAGATAATATCTAAAGAGCTGCGGGATCCATTCAGAAGTCTCTTGTCCCACAGCACTGAAACATCCCGCAACTCGGTACGGCGATGTTCCCGGCCAGAGTCCGTAGGGCTCCGGGGCAGGGAGTAAGGACGGAGGCGGCTTGTAGGGGGCCGGGGGATCAATCCCCTGCTTGCCCCCTTGGTTCCCAGGGACGGTAGATTTGCAGGAGATAGGAATAACAAATACTGGGTACCAAGAATTTGGTAGGTGACTGTGGTAACTTTAATTTGCGGGATGAGGGAGGCGACGAATTACAGCTCTTCCCTCAGCGTACGGAGTGAATGAAGGAGCCCCCGAATTCCAGAGATTCCCTCCCGCACGGCCGCAGCGCAGCTGAAGGTCTCTGGGCAGTCTGGTTCGACGGGGCTCCCGGGGGGACAACCCCGACCCCGGCCTCCCCCGCCACCGCCGCCAGGGCCCCGGCTCGGAGGGAGATGCGGAGTACGAGGCAGGGATCGAAGCCAGGCTGCTGTTCTCCCCAGCTGAGCTGAAAATAACCCCAAGTCTGGGAAGGATTCATCAATCCTTCGTTCGTTAGGGAGAACTTCACCCCGGCCGTATCATTCGAACTAAAACGAAAGGGTCTCCCTTTCCCGGGACAGCCACAGTTTTTCTGCCCCCATCTCTGGTCCAATCCACAGGAAACCTAAGCAACATCGATAGCTTGTCTACCTTGCTCTGATGAACGCGAGATTAACTGAATTTTGGGGGAAGAAAACCGCAGTAGCCTTGAACTACGTGGCACCCGAAGGAATGTTTGAAATAATGTGGTCTTTTCAGTCTATATGATCGTAAAATTAACTCCCTTAAAACCTACATAGTCGTTTCGTAAAATCTCATTCCGTCCCTGCCCTAGCCCGGGAGAGGCAGAGCCCGAGGGAGCGGGCTGCCGGAGTGGAGCCACGGATGGGGGCCGGCTCCGCCGAGAACCGCATCGGGGCTCGCCGGCCCCGGAAAGGGGCGCAGCGTCTCGGCCTCGGCGGCGCCCGGCAGGACGCTCCTCGGCTTGTTTTGCTTTTAAAGCAGGGCAGCTCGCCCGGGCTCCGCACCCCGCTGCTCCAGCGACCGGTCCGCTTCGTGCCGGAGCGTCGGGCTTCTCCGACACATTTTTGTTGTCACCTTCGGCCGAACGAGATCCACGCAAAAACTGAGGCAAACATTATACCGGAGAGAACGTGCGGTTAGGTCTGGGGCTAGAATTTCAGTGCCGGCTGTGGGCAGCCCGGCCCAGCCAGGATCCTGCCTGTGTGGCCGCAGCCGGAGGTGGGCACAGCAGGGGCCGGTTCCCCCGTCTGTCGGCTCCCACCGGCGGCGCGGGTTGAGTCCTGCCCGACCTCTGAGACGCCTGTGCCTGTGCCCGTCCCGGGCCTCGGCGGGCACCACCGGGCGTGCCCCGCCGCCCGCACCTGCCAGCGCCCGGCTTGCGCAGGATCTACATCCCGGCGGGGCTCCGGCAGCGCCACGGCCCCGGCTCTCGGTGGCCGCGGTCAGCTTTTCGCCATTTATCTCAGTTGCCCCGATGCGGCGCGGCCCGGAGGGAGCGGGGAGTCAGCTGGCCGAGGCGGTGAGGCGGGCGGCAGAGCTCGGCTGCTCCAGCCCGGCCGGATCCTTCTGTCAGGCAACGAAATTCTGGCCGCTCAGCGGCTCTGGTTTAAAATTCAGCCGTGAGGTGGAGGCAGGTGTCTGCAGCGCTCCCTGGGAACTGGCCGGCGGCGGGCAGAGGGCGAGGGGCTGCGGATTTGTAGCTGCAAATGGTTAACGCCGACTCTGCCGGCTCCACAAAACCACACGGGCGTCTACCCCTTCCCGAACGCTGTTCCCTTCCCTTTTGGGGCTAAAGGCTCGGGGATTCGCACTGAGAGAAAGCGACAAACAGATCTGGCACTCTCCTCAATTAAAAATCTGCCTTCCCGGTGGGAGATGCTGAAGGGGAATGCGGGTTGTGAGAAACCGACTGCCGAGTTCCTGAAAACTGGAATTGCGAACGGACCCCGCCGCTTCCCACAGAGACATCCCCGATAAGGTGAAACGTGTTAACCCCATGATAAGGATGCTGCTCAGGGAGCGGAGAGGGAGGAAGGAGAGGCTATTGGGCTCAGCAGAGACACAAGCCGAACTGTTTGAACGGCGAGGCGGCTGGCGGGGAGATTGCGGGGGGCCAGTGTCACCCGCCCCGTCTCAGCGGTCCGGTTGATCGCCGCCCTTCCTCCCCACCTGGCGGGTGCCGGCTTTCCCACCCAAACATTTCTATTTCGTCCTCGTCTCTTGCTCCGCGCCGGGGATTCTCCCTTCCGCGCCCGAGCGGTGAGCCGGGAGGACGGGGCCACCACAGCAAAAGGTCTTTTTTTGGAAGAGGGGAAGCGGCCGTAGTGGGGTGGTGCGGGAGTTTCCCTCACTCCGAGAGACGTGGGGGCACGGAGTGGGCCAGAGCCCCTCGGGTAACGGGATGCGGGAAGGGGGGGCCATAGAAGGGGACGGGGCGCACACGAAAGTCACAGGTGACTTGTTCCAATTAGTAGCTGTCTAATTAAATTAGTGTCACGCCGCCCAGCCAATGGGCCGGCGCGGGTGGAGGGCGCCGATGAGGCAGCCCGGCGCAAGCCCCTCCCCGGCTGCCCGAGGAGCCCGGCGCGCCGGTATAAATTGCCTCGGTGGAGGCCTACTGGAGCGCAGCGCTGCGCGGCCACGGGTCGGGATCGGTCCAGGATTGAGTGGGAGTTCCAGCGCACGGCCCATCGAGGATGCAGCTGGGCGAGCCGCTGCTGACGGCGGCGGGGGCACTGCCGGGCGCCCCCTTCTACCCTCTGGAGGGCGGCGGGCGCGGCAGTGCCGCCGGAGCGGGAGCCGGGACGGGCGCTGCTAGCGGCTCCCGCGGGCCGCCCGGTCAGGGATCGCCGCCGCGCCTCGACCTGGATAAGATGCCCAAGAAGTTTGGGGCGGCCCCCGCCATCCTGGGAGAAGCGGAGGCGGTTGAGCCGCCCTTTGCCGCCCCCAAGCCGGACGGCCGCAAGGCCACCCCGTGTGGGGACGAGGAGCTACCCCCGGCCGCCACCGCCCGCTACTCCATGGACAGCCTGAGCCCCGAGCGCTACTACCTGCAGTCCCCCGGGCCGCCCGCGGCCGA